>VZQC01007909.1:528935-639861 GCA_009823505.1 Rhizomys pruinosus
TTCAATTTTTTAATAGTTTCCTCTGTTGTACTATGTATTCACCTTGTAGCATTCTCTTTTAAGATGATTTAACATAAAATAATTAAGTTTTCTCCCCAAGTTAACCATATATAGTCACCAAAACAACAATGGGTAAATTTTGATGAAATCTGAGCCTTGATTCCAACCCATGTTATGTATAAATACAACTGTCTTCTTGGAGACTCATGGGTTGAAAAAAAAGGGGAAGTACAGATAGACATGAAACCTTTCGCTCAAAAACTATGGCAATTCAAATCTTAAAACTAACTTGGGAAAAGATTTGTGTTCCAACAGGACAAAAATGTCACCAACTTCACAGCTGAGAAGGATAAGATACAGGTTTGCATTGAGGAGGATTGTACCAGAAAGGTGCCAACTGAAAGGTTGACCGTCTGAACATCCGAAAGGAAGAAAAGCCTCAGATTTTTACAAACATCAAACCCCTCTGTGGCCCCTACAAGTAACAGCTTTTTATAATGAGTCCTAAAGAAATATACCTTTTGAACTTTTAAACCTTGCTCTGTGTAAGATAAATCAAAGTACATTGTGTTTTCTAATGAAAAAAGGCCTTATAGTGAAATTTGAATCAATTTGGATATGTAATATATAGTGAATATATTTAATATTAGAGTAATTTAAAAGCATTGCATTATAAAGTTTGCATTTGAAAATATATATTAATGAGCAGATTAAATCACTAAATCTACATAATTAAAAGTCTTGAATGTCAATAAAGTCTTTACATAGATCATGAGATATGGCAGTAGGATCTTAATATAATAAATCTCAATAACCTCTTATTTTCATAAGAAAGATTTTAACTTCTGCATTACTTTTTTACCCATAAGTTGAGAGCAAGAATTGAAGAAAAGAGTTTATACAGAATTGGACTTTTAAGAACATTTATCTTTGGACATACTTAAATCTATTAAAAAGTAATATTTCTGTTGAATATAATGGCATGGCAGAATAATTTTGCCCCCTTTTCTTAAACAATGAAAGAAATAGAAAAAGTGTACAAAGCACTGAGCATCAGAAAGCAGTATGTAGAGAATAATGATTTCTAAATGACAAAGAAATTAAGAGCTCTGGAAATAGCAGTGTTCTTTGGAAGCCTTTCTTTTGTATGTAAATATGTTAATATTTCAACAACAACAACAGAAAGGACTGCATCAAAGAACTGACTGAAACAGTGAACTTCTGCTCAAAACAGTCAACTTCCACATGGAGAATTTTGAGAAAGACTGAGAAAGAGATGAAAAGCATGTTTGGCAGAATACATGAGCTCTGGTGGGGTGGGGGGATAGGGTGGGGGACACGGGTCTAGATTTGATAATCTTGTATAAGATATATATTAAAAAGTTACTTCTAAGTAACTTTCATCATAAGGCAAAGTTCAGGAATATAAGGTAAAGAAAGAATCATAAGATAAAAACAAAAAATCTACCTTCAAATAAAAAAATTAACTTGTGGAAAATATGAACCATTCTGAGAAAATACATTAATTAGTGAAATCACAATTAAACAGATGATATAATAACTTTAAAAGAATATTTGTTTACTGATATTATGACCATTTGTTTAAGAAGGTAGGGAAATGTATGAATTGTTGAACACATAGCCTAATTTGTGAATTCCCTTGAATATTTAATGTATAAAAAACATTAGATTTCTTCCAGAAAACTGAACAAAACAGAACACTTCCAAGACCATTCATTCTATGTGCAATTTATGGAGATTAAATTATCCTGATTTCTAAAACAGGAAAACATCATTATGAGAAAAACAACCTACAGGTGGACATTGCCTTCTGGCTCTAGGATTTTGTTGGTAATATGCTACTGGAGAACTCAAGGACTGGTAACCTGTGTTCCAACTCAGGACTAGGCTGGTGAACTCGCTAGAACCAATCCACCCTACCACCATTTCCACTCTCACAGTCCTGAATGTAATTGTTCACTTTGCACATCAGCCCAGCCTGGATCATCCTGTTGCTCAATGGAAAATCCAAAGTGAAATGCCCAGCCCTACATGACATAAGTACAACAGAACCTCCATATACACCCAAGGCAAACAGAACAAAATGAAAATAATGGGTAGAAAGAACATTAATGCATCTTTCAACTCTTAACTGTGAAAGTACTTCATACAACAGAGAGTGATGCACATAGAATTCAATGACTAGCTGAACGTAGAAAATAAGAGACTGCAGAGTGCATACCCATGAAGAGGACCCCTATATAATTCCTGATTCACCCATGGCTCAAGAGACCATTGTGGAAGATGGGCCACAAAGTTTGTAAGAGCCAAGGTGGATGCATGATCATAAGGAGACCATGTCTTCCTAGCCACTGGTAACTTGCTCATATGAGCTTATAGCAATGGTGACAACATGCCCAATATCCATGCATACTCAGTCAGACAAAATCCCTGCACAGAACTGGCGATATGGGCAAGAGATAACCTAATCTTAAGCTAGGAACCATTGGCAGCTGATTATTGCTGGGTAAGCAAGAGTTGGATCTTCTTTAAGGGAGTGACTCTAAATAAGCTGACTAGACTCCAGTGGTGAACTCACACTGAAGGACATATGGGTACACAAATTATACTCGCTAGGCTTTAACATACATGACAGAATGCATGAAATCAGGCGTGAGAACTATATGAGTGTACATAGGGGGGTCTAAATATGATTATGATTTATTATTTGAAATGCCCAAAAATTCTATAAAATTATACATAAAAACAAAATACAGTGTAACATGTATGAAAAGAATATGTAAAAACAGGTTTAAAAAATCTAAAGTGAGAAACTGAAGCACAGAACGACTACTATTCATACCTAATTAGATAACAACCAGGATACAATAGTAGAAACAGAGGGACACTCATGCACCACACTGGCACAAAAATAGACATGGAGCTCAATGGAGCACAATCGAAGACTTTTTTTTTTTTTTTTTTTTTTTCTGTATGTGTACGAATGTACTGTCTGCATGCAAGTCTGTGCACCCGTGTCGTGCAATGCCGCGGAGGTCAGAAGTGGGTGTCGGATTCCCCTGGAGCTGGAGCTCTCCTGGAATTGGAGTTTCAGACGGTTCTCAGCCGCCATGTGGGTGCTGGGGATTGAACCCAGGTCCTCTGCAAGAGCGGTCGGCGCTCTTAACCGCTAGGCCATCTCTCCAGCCCCACAATCGAAGACTTAAACGTGAGTATATCCAATTTCAGCCATTTGATGTTTGACAAAGGTGCCAAGAACTCACAATGGAGAAAAGACAGCATCTTCCACAAATGGTGGTAGCAAAACTGGATCTCCACCTGTAGCAGAATAAAATTGGAACCTTATTTTTCACCCTGAATAAAAGTCAACTCCAAATGGATGTCCAAAGACATCAATGTAAAGCCTGAAACTCTGAAATTGTTAGAAAAACTCATAGGTAATAACCTACAAGATAGAGGCATAGGAAAAGTCTTTCTAAATCAGATGTCAATTGCTCAGGAATTAAGGTCAACAATTAGTAAGTGGATCTCATTAAACTACAAAGCTTCTGCACAGTAAAACAACCAAGGAAGGGAAGAGGAAACACACTGAGTGGGAGAAAATCTTTACCAGCCTCACTTCTCACATAGGATTAATATCCAGAATACACAAAGAACTAAAATAACAAAGAAGCAAGAAAATAAACTACCCAATAAAAAGAGGGTCATAAACCTGAACAGAGAGTTCTCAAAAGAAGACAAAAAGTCAACTAAAAAATGCCTTAAAATTGCTCAGCATCCTTAGGAATTAGAGAAATGCAGATGACTAGGGTAAGATAGATTCTATCTTACCCTAGTCAGAGTGGCTAAGATCAAGAGGAAGAACAACTCCAAATTCTGGCAAAGATATGGAAAAAGGGGAACACTCATTCACTGCTGATGGGAAAGCAAACTCTTGTACAACCACTATGGAAAGCAGGGTAGACAACTCTCTAAAAACTGAGAATAAATCTACCATATGATCTAGTTATACCACTTCTTGACACATATCCAAAGAACTAATCCTAGTATAGAAATACCTGTACATCCAGATTTGTTGCTCTTCACAATACCTAAGAAGTGGAAACAACCTAAATGTCTCTCAACTGACGAATGGATAATAAAAAATGTGGTACATTTACACAGGGGAGTACTTAGTAGGAAGAAAACATGAAATGTAAAGTTTGACGGTAAATGAAAGGAACTAGAGTGTTATGCTAAGTCAAGTGACACAAATGCAGAATAGCAAGCAATGCTTGTTCTCCCTCCTTTGCAGATTGTCACAAAATGTGAGTACATATCCTGACCACAAATGCAGAATAGCAAGCAATGCTTGTTCTCCCTCCTTTGCAGATTGTCACAAAATGTGAGTACATAACCTGACGTAATGCCGGGAGTCAGGAAAAAATGGAAAGGATACACGGAGGTAAAGGAAAAGAAAGAACCTGAAGGAAGGGGACATAGAGGGTGGTGAGGAAAATGAGAGTGTTTGACTGGGGGAGGAGGAGAGAGGGAAGTTCAGGGGGCCATGGTGGGGGAGGAGGGAACTAAGGAGAAGGGGGATGGTGTGAGGTGGGTGTTGTTGGAGGAGTATGGGGATAATGGGAGAGCTGGGACTGCCTGGGAAGCAGTGAGGTTAGATGGGAAGAAGAGAGAGATGAATGGATCTTGGGGGAAGTGCTAGGGAACCCAGAGGGAAAGCCGTTGCCCCTGAAACCACCTGAGAAATGCACATACAGTGTCTGAACTTTATTACGTATGTCTACCTGGGGGTGTTATGGAAAGGAACACGGTGCCACTCCCATTGAGTGAGTGGTGATACTGGTCCAAGAAACTCCCAGAATAGCACAGGGTTGTCAGAGCTCCAGGTTATCTCTCAGAAGTGGAAGATAAGACCCTACTGCTGAAGACAGGACATGCTTTTGATACAGGACTTAGGAGCAATGGAGCAGAAACTGACCTGGAAGCCTTCTACATGAAGTTTGGCTCTCATTGTGCTAAATGATAAAATGCAAGCTGCTAAAGAAGAAAACTAATCAAAGGTCCAACCCAGCCCTGAAGCCTGACGGCTGTAATAACCGGCACAGTAGACTACTTTTGCTGGTGAGTGTGGCACTGTTATCTAGAGGGTATTTACACTTGAAACCCTCTGGATGGGAGTGAACTCATGGGTGGCACTGTTAACACAGGCAAATACATATGGCTGAAGAGGTCATGGATGCTGGAGAAAAACCCATTTCTATCATATCTCTAGACAGATGAAATTTCTTGCCATATGCTAAATGTGGATCATTGTATTTATGGACAGGTATACTGCACACCAGTCATCAAAGAAGCTTCTTTTCACAACAGATGAAGGCTACTGCAGAATCCCACAGCTGGTCAGACACAGAGAATATCATGTGAGAGATGAGCAGTCCTAGGTGACACATGTACAGTTGAACCTCTATACCTATGGCTCATGGAACATAGCAGAATGAAGAATAGAGATAAAACTAGCCCATCCCTCAACTCTCACCACTGAGGATTCCTTATATTACAGAGTGTGATGGTACACACAGAAAGCCACAACTGACCAAGTTTTAATGAATAATAGACTGGATAGGACTCCTATATTAAATCTCTCCACCCAAAGCTCAGGGACTATTGCAGAAGAGTGGGGCAGAAACATTGTAGGAGCCAGGGCTTGTTCACGAACATAGAGAAATAGAGGCTTTCAGTTCACTGGGAGCTTGTACGTGTGAGCCAATAGGCAATCCTAGTAGCAAGCACAGGATCTCTGGCTCTTACAATCATCCCTCTTTCCATGCAATTCTTGTTATTCTCTGAACCTTAGATGTAGGAGTTTAATTGTAGTTGTTTCAGTTGTGGCTAGGTACCTCATGGTGACTTATTTTCTGAATTTTATCAGTTCTGGAACTTGGTAATCTCCATCTGTTTCAAATAAGCTTCTTTGATGAGTGGTGAGAGCTATATTTATTTAGAAATATTAGGATATGTGTTCAGAATATAAAAAATATATTTGTTTAGAAAAGTGGCAATAGTAGATTGTCCTCTAAGGTCTATTACTTTTTCAGCAATGGTTGTTTGGCTATGTTTACAGTAACAGCTGGCATTGATTTCCTATCATTGAGTGGACCGTATGTCCATTTAGACAGTTGTCAATTACCCAAGAATAAGGTTCCACTATTAGACCAATAAAGATAATTTTCTGGACCAGTCATTGTTGTGGTTCATAGCTTTACAATGGGTAAGAAAGAGTATTTTAATTATTTTTTTTTCCTTTGGCAGCTTGTATAGTACTTTCCCATAGTGCGAGAGCTGGTCTTCAGCGGGTAGGCTTCCAGGTCAGTTTCAGCTCAATTTCTCCAAGTCTTGTGACTTCAGCAATAGGATCTTACCTTCAAATTCTGACTGGTAACTAAGGGGTATCATAATATCCTGCTTTATCTAAGGAGACTCTTGGACTACCATTGCCAACAATTTGAAAGGAGGTTTTCTCTGCCTGGCACTGGAATTTTTGTTAGTTGACCTTCATTTATACAAATGCACAGATGTATGTTATATATGCGTTTTGAGCCAGATTATCAAATAATATGTTTTCCTGTGACTCTTCCAGAAATCCTTACTATTACTCATCTTTCCCTCCCTCTCCCCTGTATCACTCTCCCTTCCACTTCCCTGTTAAAACACCTTGGTGCATTTTTCTCATTTGCCCCTTGATATCACCCTATGAAAAAATTCTTAACGCTTGAGCAAAACAAACATAACAACATATAAAACCATAAGACAATATCAAAATATGTTTTGATACATATTTTAATGATGAGAAATTTAAAAAATTAAAAGAAATTAATGTACTCTGTCATAATTAAAAACTGAGAAGAGAAAAATATATAAAAGATATAATACTATATAAGCTGGTGCATAAGAAGTATTTGCCAAGGAAATAGACTGGATTCCTGATTTTTTAAACTGGGAGAGCTCAATAAACTGATCATAACTGTTTCCAACTTCAAAAACTGAAGTATTTACTCTGATTTCAAAATCTGATATTAATTTCCAATGCTCAAGATTTAAAAATACAGAAATAATCTTACATACATACATACTCAATTGACTAAAAAAAATGAAGATACCAAACCATTGAAAGTAATCCTCAACAATAGGTATAAGCAGGATTGGATAACTATAATAGAAAGAGAAAGAAAAAAAGAAGACAAGGAAGGACAGAAGAAAGAAGGGAGGGACTGTCAACTAATACATAATATCAGATACAAAAATCTCATGGAAATGGATCATAGATCTAAATGAAAAAGCTACCCTCTAAAATGTTAGAAGAAAACCATGTAGAAACATTTTATTTAAACCAAGAAAATATGTCTAGTATGTGTTGACAAATGCAATTCATAAAATCAAAATCTATAAATTAATTTTGTCAAAAGTAAAATCTTCATATTTCAGAAGACATATTTAAGAAGGTAAAATTTGTTTAGTCCTCAATTTTTTGAATTGCTGTAGTCTTGGAAATATTTAAAAAGCTCACGCTTAATTAGTGACTTGTGTTCCTAATGTACTGTACTGCTATCCTGGTTTGCTTTTTGTTACTGTGATAAAACACCAACCAAAACCAACTTGGAGATGAAAGAATTTATTTAATCTTACATTTCCAGGTTGCAATTTATTACTAAGGGAAACCAGGCAAGAAATCAAGCATAAAACCAATTGGCAGAGGCAGGGATAATGCAGGAAAACAACTCACACTTCTCTGTCTCTGTATCTGTCTCTATGTCTCTGGGTACTGTTCAGTTGGCTTTCTTGTGCAGCATAGGCTCACCTACTTAAGGATGGGTGCTACCACGTGCAATATCAATCATCAGTCAAAAAAAATCTCTTACAGACACAGTCACAGACCAATTTGATCAGGTAATTATTCAATTGAAATTTTCTTTTTAGTTTATTTCTTTTTTATTTTATTTATTTTTGTATGTGTATAAATGTACTCTCTGCATGTAGGTTTGTACACCCATGTCATGCAATGCCACAGAGGTCAGAAGAAGGTGTTTAATTCCCCTGGAATTGGAGTTAGAGACAGTTTTCAGCCACCATGTGGGTGCTGGGGATCGAACCCAGGTCCTCTGCAAGAGCAGCCTGCCCTCTTAACTGCTAGGCCATATCTCCAGCCCAATTGAGGTTTTCTTTCCCAGCTGATTCTAGGTTGTGTCCAGCAGAAGATAAAAACTAAACAGCACAATCCCTAAACCACATGTGAACAGACATCTAAATTAAAAATGAACAATTTACTAATTACTATATTTGTAGGAAAATACACACATGAAAATATACTGAATATCATGAGTCACCAGTCAAATAATCATTAACTAGATATCTTTACACACTGTCAGGAAGGGTTAAGATAACTTTGTGACATTCATGAATAATGAGAGTGCATAATGATTTGATCTCTGCAAACTGATAGTGTGAATAAAAGAATGTGTAAGAGATGCAGGTATGGTACAACATACAAAAATCAATAAATATCATAAAACACATAAATGGACTGAAAGACAAAAAACAAACCATCATGTCAATTGACCCAGTATCCTTTCATGCTTAAAGTCCTAGAGGGAATTGCACTGGAAGGATCATTCCTCAACATAATCAAAGCCATATACAACAAACCCACAGCCAACATCATCCTAAATGGACAAAAGTTAGAAGCATTCCCCTTAAAGGTAGGCACTGGGCAAGGCTACCCCCTATCATCACTCCTCTTCAATATAGTGCTTGAAACACTTGCTGAGCCAATAAGGCAAGAAAGGGAAATTAAAGGAGCACTAATTGGAAAAAAGGAGGCCAACCTATCCCTTTTTGCAGACAATATGATAGTTTAACTAAGGAATACTAAAACTCCAACAGTAAACTAGAAATGACTAAGAGTTTCAGGAAAGTGGTTGGATACAAAATTAACCTAGAAAAATCAATAGCCTTTCTTTACACCAACAACAAGCAACTGAAGAATGAATACTAGGAGAACTTCCTACTCACAATAGCCTCAAAAATAATAAAATACCTAGGAACAAACCTAACCAAAGAGACCAAAGATCTCTACAACAAAAATTTTAAACCCCTGAAAGAGATTGAAGAAGACATCAGAAGATGGAAAGACCTCCCATGCTCATGAATTGGAAAATTAATATAGCAAAAACATCCATTCTACCCAAATTAATATACAGATTCAATGCCATCCCAATTTAAATCCCCAAGAGTTTCTTCACAGGGTTGGAAAAAAATTCTTAAATTCATGTGGAAAGACAAAAGATACCTAATACCAAAACAAGAGCAATACAGGGGAGCTCACTATACCAGACGTCAAACTATATTATAGGGCCATTGTCATAAAAACAGTCTGGTAGTGGAACAAAAACAGACCTGTAGACAAAATGGAACAAAACTTACATTCCAAACTTGAGCACATACAATTTCAGGCATCTCACATTTGTCAAAGTGGCCACGAAGACTCAAATGAGGAAAGACAGCATCTTCAGCAAATAGTGTTGACAAAACTGGATCACTATTTGTAGAATAAAAAATTAAATGCCTGCCTACATTTCACCCTGTAAAAAATCAAGTCCAAATGGATCAAGGACTGTAACTTGAGACCTGAAAATCTAAAGGTTATAGAAGAAAATGTTGGCAGCAGCCTACAAGACATAGGTGTAGGCGAAGACTTTCTAAATCAGACCATGGTTGCACAGCAAATAAGGTCGACAATTGACAACCAGGACCTCATTAAACTCAAAACCTTCTGTAAAGTGAAAGAAACAATCAGGAAAGTGAAGAGAAAATCCACAGAGTGGGAGGAAACCTTCACCGCTGATACATCTGATAGAGCATTAACACTCGAAATATATAAGCTACTCAACAAAGAACTAAGAACACAAACGACTCACTCAAAAAATGGAGCTGAACAGAGACTTCACAAGTACGGAAATAGAGATGGCTGAGACACATCTTAAAAAGTGTTCAACATTGTTAATAATTATGGAATGGAAATTAAAACCACTTTAAGATATGATCTCACTTCGTTAAGACTGGCTAGGACCACGGAAACAACAATGATACCAAATGCGGGAGAGGTTGTGGGGAAAGGGAAACACTCATCCACTGCTGGTTAGAATGTAAACTCATACAACCACTATAGAAAGCAGTGTGGAAAACCATTAATAGACTGAAAATGAGGCTACCACCTGACCCAACCATACCACTTCTGGGTATATACCCACAAGAATCATCCTGCCGCAGAGATACATGCACAGCCATATTTATTTCAGCTCTCTTCACAACATCGAAGAGCTAGAACCAACCCAAGTGCCCCTCAATGAACAAGTGGATAGAGAAAATGTGATACATCTACACAGTGAAGTTTTATGCAGCAGTAAAGAAAGATGACATCATGAAATTTGCAGGTAAATGGATGGAACTAGAAGATACTATGTTAAGTGAAGGAATACAGTCCCAGAAAAATACATGACAAATGGTATCCTTCATCTGTGGATGCTAGCACCAAGTACCTAGTTGTAAGGCAATTGAGCAGCATTAATGTTATATTCCTCGTTATCTGAAAGCAACTATGCTCCTATATTGTGAATCCCTTAACTGCTTCTAGAATTAACCTACCATTTATTTTCAAACTTTGGAATTTTGGTATATGGGTGGAGGGTATGTATGTATATTTTAGAGTAACATAAAATCAAAAGGAAAAAATGTGAATCCTGAAATATGATTTGGAAATAGCAAACAGTTTGTTTGAAAACAACATAATTTTAGTAGAGGTGTTAAAAAAAATATATAGATGTTTAAACAATACAAGTTGGAGGGAACAACAACAACAAAAGAACTGGGACAAAGAACTGACTAAAACAGTAAAGTTCTCCCCCAAACAATAATCCTTTGCTTTGAAATAACTTTGGAAAGACTCAGAAAAAGGTGCAAGACATGTATGGCAAAAATGCATGAACCCTGGTGGGGTGGGGTCATGGAAAGGGAAATGAGCCTAAATTGGACTAAGAAATGATGTATAAAAATGTTTAATAACAATAAAATATATATATATATATGTGCAAAAAATGTGTTGGCACTTAAGAAAACATTTTGGAAATTAAAATGTAGACTATATAACCACCGTAAGATGTAGCCATTCACTTATATTTAAATAAAGAGATTTGGTATCATATGTACACCGTGTTGGGCATAAATATTCCTCACAAATTTGTTTATAATGAGTGAACTGGGAAATAACCAGCATAAATAAAATATGTGACTAAAAACCAAATTGTGATATATTATACTTCTACTCAGTGATAAAAATTCATAGATCTAAAATAGGTAATTGAATGTAGCTAAATAACAATCTTCATAATTTTATTTACAAAAATCTCTAGCGTGTCCAGCCAAATTCATATTGGTGACCGTGGTTTCCTGAGGATGGCGGGTTGAGGAGAGGGTGTGGTAGGATAGATTATAGTGAGGCAAAGGAACATTTGAAGGATAAGGTCTATGTCATTTAGTATAATTTATTTATTATTTTATGGGTATGAGTGTTATTTACTCATATTGTCCAGTGCCCACGGAGGACAGAGAGGGCATCAGGTCCCCTGGAACTGTGGTTACAGGCGGTTGTTAGGATTAAAACTTGGGTCTTCTGCCAGAACAGCCAGTGCTCTTAACTACTGAGTAATCTCCCCAGCCCCCTTATGTCTTATTTTTAACTTATAATTTTTGAGTTGTAACTCATCAAATTCCGTATCCTGGGTATAATTGCAGTGTATCAATTACACCTCAATAAGGTTTTAAAATCAAGGGAGCACAGGTACACTAAGCAACAAAGACTTATAGATGCTTTCATTTGCAAGATCTTTTTTATGTAGCTGAAAATAATTTACATTAAAAAGTAAAGGTACATTAAGTTTGGCCCTCAGCCTTGGCCATATATCTCCTATTGAATCATGAAACGTGGTACTTAGGGCACACAACTTTGACATGGTCCTGGAGTATCTTACAGTTCGTATGAATTCAGTCAGCGATTATGCTTTGATAATTACTTAGATTTAAGACAACTGCAATGCTCAAAGCAGTGATGTGCATGTACTAGGCCTCCAAGACCCATTGTGATCCCAGCATCTCTGAAGTAGAATGTCAGTATCCAAAGTGATTCTATAAACCATCATAATTTATTGCCGCCTCTCTTCTTTTTTCTGTTCTAAAGAACAACTCTGAGACTTTGCTTAAACTGAAGTCTTTTGTTTCTCCCTGAGGTTGTCATACCAACAACAATTATTTAGCTCTAATTGGTCTGTGGGAGGTCAGAATCAGCAGCCTAAAAATGAACTTTAAGGATTTCAGATTTCAGTTCAGTGGTTAAATTACAGCAATCTCTTTTTATGGTAATTTCTGAAATGCCTATTTTGGATTTACTAATTCCTTCCCCCTCACCCCCTTTTTTTTTAACTAGATAAAGTTTCAGTCCATTAATAAGGATCAACTCAGGTGTTTGTGGCTTTAAAAAGGATGCTTGTACTCACAAATTATCACTTATTGTTAAAAAAATGAAAACAAAACAAAACAAAAAAACAGAGAAAGATGCAGAAAAGTTATGGCAGAATGCATGATCTGGGATGGGTAGGGTTGGGGTGGGGGGAAGGGAAGGGGATATATGCCTGAACTGAATTGGAAAATGATGTAGGAAATACACAAAGCATCAAAAAAAATAAATAAATAAAATGCAGCCCTTTGTCATCTTGTTGAATTTATCCTGCTCTAGTGTTTCTGGAACTAGATACATTTTCAAAAGTGTGCCATCCAGTTTTCAGTAGATTTTATTGTCCCTGAAAAATGGGAACACTGCAAAAGTTGAAGCCAATTATTATCATCATTTTACAACCACATGATCTTGTGTCACCCTCTCTTTCCTCCCTTTCTATTCTATGTGTTTCCTTCTGCTGGTGCGTAGTACCTCTATTACAGTGCAGGGTTTTGTTCGTGTATTTAGCAAATACAATAATGTAGAGATACTACAAAGATGACTGTGATACTGAAGGCATCACCCCTAATCATTTGCTGGTTTGGATTTTAATCTTTTGGTATGGATTTTTGCAAGTACAATAGCATTCATTAAACATAGCATTTTATGGCCACAATCATATATCTGTGTATATTTGATATCTTAAGTACTTTCTATTATTTTGGTTTGGGTCATGTGTTTTCTTCTCTTTACATCTAACTTATCTGTCTAATCTTTCTATCTTTCTATCTATCTATCTATCTATCTATCTATCTATCTATCTATCTATCTATCATCTATCTATCCTCTATTATCCATCTATGTATGAATGTATATGCATCCATCTATCTATCATCTACATACATCTATCATCTATCTATCTATCTATCTATCTATCTATCTATCTATCTATCTATCATCTATCTATCTAACATGCCATCTCTGTATGTATGTATGTATCATCTATCTATACCAACTATCTGTATCTAATCTAAAACAGGTGTGTATGTGTGTGTGTGTGCACTCATGCTCATGCACATGTGTGTGTGTGCATGTGCATGCATGAGAGAAAGCACACAAATGTGGAGTTCAGAAGACATCTTACAGAAGTTGATTCTCTCTACCAACTAGGTCCTAGGGATTGAACTCAGGTTGTTAGACTTGGCAGAAAGTACCTTTACTCACTGAGCCATCTGTCTGGCCTGATTCATTTGCTTTTTAAAAAGTTTATTCTGTCCATTGATTATGACAATGTACTAGTCATGTAAATTTCTGCTCCTAATTTTAATTTAATACCATCACTTTTAGATTCTGTTATTAGTTGTATAAAGATCCTTAATCTTGGAGTAGTCTAATTGTCACCAAATTCTGGGAGAATATTAAATGATAACAAGTCACACACACACAAAAAATAGGAAATTTGGGGCTAGAAAGTTAAGGGGAAAAGTTAAAAGAGAAACTTTGGGGCTTTGTAATTAGGAGTGGCTGATGCTCTTGCAGAGGACCCAGGTTCAATTCCCAGTACCCACATGCAGCTCACAACTATTTGTATAAATACAGGTCCAGAGGTGGGATTCCACACCTTCTTCTGACCTCTGAGGGCATCATGACCACACACATACATATATGCAAGAAAATGCTCATGCACATAAGAAAATCTTAAAGGAACTCTTTTATGAACTAGTACCAAGCTTTTTATTTGAATTCATCATTACTCAGGTATATACAACAGTTATTTTTAATTTCCTCTGAAATTCTGAAGATAGTTTTATAAACGTATTACTAAAATTTTAAATTAAATGTTTAAATATTAATGAGATTTACTATGATTTAGTTTATCACTATTAATAAATATGCAATACAATTTAGTTAATTTTGTATTCCAACCTAAGATTTTGCTCTTAGCTTTGTGGCTTGAAAAGTTAACTAATAGTTTTAACTTGAAAAGTTAACTAATAGTTTTAAACTTTAGATTCCTAACCCTTGAAACAGTAGTGTTCATAATTTCTACTTTGGAGTGTGGAAGTAAAGGTTCAGTGGGATTGTGTGTATTAAATACTGTGCACCAATAGAATACTCAAAAAATAGCAAGGAAATGAAGGGAGAATTCAATGGTTGGGATGATTTTAAGAGACTGACTAATATAATCATGAGAATAACCGCAGAAAACTGAAAAAGTAGAAAAGCAAGCTCGAGACTTTATCAATTTAGATAAATAATAAAATTTAAACTATGAAACAAGGCAGATTTAGTCCTAGAGCATTTCTGCTTATTAAATCAATGGCTATTTAAACAAATTGCCATGTCAGTTGTTTAACTATAATTAGATTAAAAATCATGCAAGTGCTGATAAAATTTCAAAATTGATTCTTATTTAAGTAATTTATGAAATCTATATTTTATAAAATGGACTTTATTTTACTAACTAAAAAGTATGTATGAGAGAAAACTTCTACAGTGCTCCCTGTAGGTAGAAGCTACCTGGTAGATGTGTGTCCAAGTCTCTATTTTGCATATATTTCTGTGCTGAAGTTGAATCACACTCATAAGAGCATTTAACTTGCTTCAGTACTAGATAATGTGAGAAACTACAGTCACAACTTTTTTCCAAATAATTGAAGACAGTATTGCTGTTCTTGAAGCTCCAGGGTGGTGTGTATCTTTCTTGGGGGGTGGGGTGCTTCGTTGCAGATAAGTTTGCTGTTACCATTACCAATATACGTGTTCAAGGAGAAATATTAATGTGAAGGGCATCACCTTAAAATAATTTAAGATGTGACTGTAGAGTGTTGGTGGTTGAAGCTCATGCACTGGAAAATGAGAGCAAGTCAAAACACTAGCACTCACACTCTGCCCCTGTTAGGAACATGCCCAGGGATCTTTTCACGAGAGTAACTCACAGATTGGGGTGCAGTTACCTTAGCTGGCTCCTGATGTGTAGTATCACGCTACATTTAAATTTCCATCTGTGGTGTCTGGAACTATTGTTCTTACTGGGCACGTTTTTATTTTTCCCAGAGTAAATCTACAGAAACTAAAAAATCCACCTATTTTTAGCAGAACTAGTAAGTTGATTTAGAGATGCTGCAAATAAGTTGTTTAGTCTTTCTATCAACTATGGAATGAATCTCACAATCAAAACAAGTAATTGATATTAAAATAGTACAAAGAAAAAGTTCTAGTTTCATCTGTCTGGAATCAATTACTTGTCTAGGAACATGTTCAGTGTTCTATTCCTGAATTGTGCTCCTATGAGAATCCATATTCCTGTCCTTTCCCCAGTGAAACCTAAAGGTCAGTGTCCTAGAAAGAGCTCCAAGAATCTGATGGCCATACATAGATACTGTTTTAATGAAAATAACTTGCAAATAACTTTAATCCTATAGGCAGTATTTTCTTGTGTATTATTTGAGACATGATGCTGAAATTTCATTTCCACATAATAACCAGTTCATATATATATATATATATATATATATATAAAATCCTTTTAAATTTTCTTTTATTTATTATTTTTATTTTATGTGTATGAGTGTATTGGATAGGTGCACCCATGTTGAGCAATGCCCAAAGAGTCCAGAAGAGGGTGTCAGATTCCCTGGAACTGGAGTTATAGACAACTCTTAGGTGCCATGTAGGTGCTGGGAATCAAACCTGAGTCCTCTGAAAGAGTAGCCAGTGCTCTTAACCTCAAAGCCATCTCTTCTTCTCCCTCTCTTTTTCATTTAAACACATGTACATGATTTTTCTTGACATATATTCAATAACTATGCAACATGTAATTTTGATGTCTCTACATTGGCGTGAATGAAGCCGCCTAGAATTCGTCTAAGGTAAGGCTGGTAAGATGGCTCAGAGGGTAAAGTATAAGCATAAAGGCCAGAGTTGGGATCCTTAGAGGTCACATAAAAACAGAGTAGGCAACATAGTCTGTATGCAATGCCGCAAAGGATGCAGAGATTGGGAGGCTTCAGAGCAAACTGGCTAGCCACACTGAGTTGGTTCAGAGTCAGACTGCCTTAAAATAGAAGTTGAAGAATGATGGAGGCAGACACTGACATCAACATTGGTCCTCCCCACAGATACACACATGCACAACACACACACACACACACACACACACACACACACACACACACACACGCAAAATAAAGGAGAAGGAGGAAGAATGAAGGAAAATGCTATCTAAGATAGATTCAGTAAATGTCAAAGAACATGCTTCTTAGAGGACAATTATTTGATATTTGAATACCAAAATTATTTGTAATCTAAGTCAGAATTTCTGGTTTTAGAAGTTGCAAAGACCTTGAAATGATCAGTCCGAGAATCTACAGTAAAGGAAATTCTACCTCTTTGCTCAGTGGGCCTGTTGCTAAGCAACTAAATGTTTATTCTCTACTTTGGGGTCAGGACTGGGAATAATGTGCTGGTGCCGCATGCCAGAGAATGGAGTCAGTAGCTGACAATAAACCCTGAACTCTCTGACTTTATGTTGTTTTCCCATTTAGTGACCTCCTAGCTAAATCAGAGCTTCTTCTTCTTCTTCTTCAGGGTTGTTTCTTTTAGATCATTAAAATTATATGTAAGGGCCTTTGGCAAAGGGCTTATATCCTGAAATAAACATAGTCCAAATAATATGACAAAACAATTGGATCTTAAGACAAATAATCTCAAACCTTCTTAATAAAAGTAGCATAGAAACCTCTTCATTGCCAGATAACACGGGCCATTTATTTCCTTAAAATTTTTTCTAGTTTCTTTTAAGAAATGACTGTTAGAAGTGATTGACAAGACATTATATACATTTCCTGAGCCAATTATTGTGACATAATATAGTTCTACAAATAAAAATGTCTATAAAGATGCACAAGTTATTTTTGCAAGAGTTGAAGGGATGAGTTACATGTCACTCCATTTTGATGAACTTGAATCCAGTTTCTAATCAACAAGATTGCCCTATACAATAAACTACTGATTGTGACTGCTGGCGTTAACAGTAATAGGACAAGAAGACGTGTGGCACAATTTTCTCCTTTCAGCTATCCATTTTCCTACTGCTTTGAATGATTCTTTATATACTTATGATCCTTCTCGAAGTTACCCTGATCAGTTGTGCTAAATGAACCCGGTACAGCAGATGAATTCATAGGCAACTTTTGTTGATAGCTAAGTAAATGTCAGTTTGTTCTTAGTTCCTTGTTTCCAACAGAGATCTCAAAATACAAAATTTGTTTCAGGTGGGTATTACATTCTTTTAATAAAATGCTCTCTACTCAACGCCCACTTAGTCTTATGCACACTACTAAATATGAGATAGATGTACAGACGCTGATATCCCCCAGTCTTGTTCTCTCTGTTTAGTCTCTTTGAACTCTGCAATTTATTTTTTCTGCCAGTGCTAACTAGAGACCATATGATGTGTTGTGTTTAGTTGGAATAAAAACCTTTATAAGAACATTAATAGGAGAGAAAACATCAACAAAGCCTTTACTTTTTCAGTCTTCGTAGTCTCTAGTTCTGACATTTGGACTTGAAATTTTAGAGAGAATCAATTAAGCTACACTGAGAATTGTTTATCAACTCCAAAAGGCTTTCATTTGGAGAAATCCAAGTTCCCATTTTCATAGCAAGTTTAAAACTCAACATAAATGTCAAGGCTTAAAGAACATTGAAACACAGCATGGATATTTATTTTAAAAAAAATCACTTGATAAATTTCAGAATGTGCTGTTTTGTTTATTTTTAAGAACCTGTCAAACCATATTGTTGGATTAACTAAATAATATAGTTTTCCTGTGGTAGATTGCTATGTTCACTGCAGTTATAATATGGCTTTCTTACTACTTTCATTGTGCATATGTGGTAGTGGACAATTATGAGGCTGTTATTTGTGCAGTCTGAGTGATGCACTATTGTGAATACAAGGGAGTGAATGTCTTTATAGCAGATATGCTTTCCTACCAACATTTATTACCTATCACACATTTTTTTTCCAGTTTTAACACATTGACTGTTCAGGTTTAATGATAACACTTTTATACATATATATGTGCTCTAATCATATTTACCACCATTGCTTTGTGGTGGTGTGAATGAGTGTAACCCAGAGGCTCCCAGTATTTGGACACTTGATCTCCAGGCTGTGACGCTGTTTAGGGAGGGTCAAGGAACCTTTAGAAAGTGTGGCCATGCTAGAGGAAGCATGTCACTGGAACCCAGCCTTGAGAGTTCTTAATCTCTCTGGGAATTCTTTTCTCTCTCTGCTTTCTGTGCCAGCTTGAAGATGTGATCACTTGGCTTTCTGTTCCAGCCACCTCTGCTGCCATGCTTCCCCATCCATTGTAGGCCCAAAGACTGAAAATGTAAGCTCAAATAAACTCTTCATTCAATAAGTTGCTTTAGTCAGTGTTTTTATCACAGCAACAGAAAAGTAACCAATAGAGTTGTATTGCCTTATGTGTTCCATTTTTCTTTTTCTAATTTTTATTAATTTTTTCATGTGTGTGTTCCATTATTCAAAGCCAGTTCTTTCTCTCTGTGGTGACAGTCTAAACACACTCATAGTCTGAACTAGATTGCTGATCAGATGCTCCTTGTGTTTCCAAGCAGTGATGATGTTCATCCAAGGACATGTCTAAAGATCATTAACCATTTGAGGTGGAATTTAAAAGTTTTTTTCCTGAAACAATCTATTTAAAATTATAAAATTAGCTGAGCATGGGGACACACACTTTTAATTCCAGCACTTAGGAGGCAGAGACAGGCAGATCTATGTGAGATCGAGGCCAGCCCTGTCTACATAGTGAATTCCAGCCCTGTTGGGGCTACAGCCGGGCGTGGTGGCACACGCCTTTAATCCTAGCACTTGGGAGGCAGAGGCAGGTGGATCTTTGTGAGTTCAAGGCCAGCCTGGTCTACAATGTGAGTTCCAGGACAGCTGGGGCTACAGCTGTCGAAAACACCAAAAAAAAAAAAAAAAAAGAAGGTCTGTAATAAAAAAAATGGTGTAGGTTTTCTTTTACAGTGTTTCATCCATTTATACTTACCATAGTAGTAATAATTAAAATTGGTTGCCTTTGGGATCTCTATAAACACTTTACTAAAATCTTTATGTCTATACATTTAAACCTCAAAATAATCTTACAAAACAGATGTGTTTTTTTCATGCCCATATTGCTAATAATAAAGACTCATTAAAATGAAGTAAGTCGGATCACATGCCTAGAAACAGCAAAGTTGGAATTCCAATCCTGGCAGCCTCATCATGGGTCTTTTCTGACCCACTGCTATGTTGCCCAGGTTTAGATCAACAAGACAAATTGGTCTTGGACTGGGTTATTTGTTTAAATGTTTCCAAAATAATAGTTTATATTTCAATATCAATTAAAGAGCTAAATTACAAAAATTTCTCAGTCATAGTCTTTGAAAACATAGAGGGGCTGCTGGAATCCTTCAGGACTCTACCAAACATTGATCAGTGATTATGAGGTCCATGAAAAAAGTTATTTCTCCAACTCAGATTCTTAGAATCAGACTCAAGATATCACTTCATTTTATTTCCTTTTTGTTGTAAAAGATGTCAGGAATAGAAGTAGTGGAGAGTAGGTATGATTAAAATATATTGTACAAATGTATGGAATATACAAAGATTGCATAAAAATATTATTTAAAAAGACAATTTTAGGGCAATTTAATGACTTTTCTTTTCTGTGAGTATGTTTCTTAAGCACACATAAAAGCTTGGGTAGAGTATTCACATGCATGTGTATATGGCTATTTAATGAAATCTCAAGTACTTCCAAAATTGCTTTGAGGCAGTTATATCATAGTTGTTGGAATGTAAGAAAGTATTTGCTTCTAGCAAAAGACTAAATAGCTTGCTGATAACTGTAGGATTGCACTGATGACCACTGGTGTTTCTGAAGTGCTCTCTGATTTCATGGGAAGATACCAAGGAAAGGAAACTCAATAAAATATTATGAAGATATTATCTGGGAAGTTGTATGAATTTGACAAATGCCATGTCCTGCGAGCAGACTTTTTACCGTTCACAAGTGCTTCATACTTCCACATTCAACATTTTAGACCAGTTGTGACTAAGGCCAAAAAGAAAGTTTCTTAAGAAATTCAACAGTGTAGAAAGGATGTGCAGACATCCTTCAACCAGTGATGGTCTCTATTCAAAAAGAAGCAGTATCAACTACCTTCAAAAGAGTCTGCAATAGCCTTCGTGCAGGGAGCACAACATTCTTTGGAGCTCCACCTATTCCTTGATTCAGATGGGATCACTCTGCACAGTTTCTAACCTAGTCATGATTAAGAATTTTTCTTTCCTATGTAGAAAAGTATTAACGTATAGCAGAATTTTGGGAATTTCTTAGAGGATTCCTCAGAAAGAATTTTATGTTTGTTAGTGCATTTTAAAGTTTCATTGGGTAATTGAATGTCATCTTGAGCCCAGCAATTTCTGTTACTTTTCTTTTTTAAATTTATTTTATGTGTATGAATGTACTGACTACATGCAGGTTGGTGCACCCATGTTGTGCAGTGCTGCAGAGGTCAGAAGAGGGTGTCAGATTCCCCTGGAACTGGAGGTAAAGATGGTTCTTAGACACCATGTGGGTGCTGGGAATCGAACCCAGGTCCTCTTCAGATCAGTGGAGCAGTGGATGCTCTTAAGTGCTGAGCCATCTCTCCAGCCCCTCTGTTACTTTTCTAAAGAGCAAATATCATGCACTGTGTCATAGGATACTCAATTTGTGGATTATTTTCTTCCATTTCATTGCTTAAACTGTCGCCATCCTTGTTGCATCACATTAGGACATTTATCTTATACCAGATAGTGAATTACTGTGAAATTAATGAGCTATGTTATTTCAAGTCAGTATCCTACTCTCTCATCTAACCAATAGTTTGCTTAATTTGGGGTGAAAATATTATGACCACATGGTTGAGGTGTATCATCCATTGAGTCTCTGTACAGTTCCTTAGGTTGATAGAGATTAGCCTTTATTCACTGTAACATTTGGTTTAATATTCTCAACCATCAATTCATTATCATTCAAGAAGTCCACAACAATATTATTTAGAGATGTACACTAGAGGGTGGTATTTTACCTGGACAAAAGGACTCATGGATATATGGACTTTGAGGAAGAATGGAATCTTTTTTTCCAAGAAGCATTCCCTATGTTTAATGTTATATAATTCTCAGCACAGATGCCCCATTAACAAAGTTGATAAACCCCAGGGGATGGAAACAGACACTGAGTTACTTGGTGGCCTTGCTATCAGCTTCCTTCTACACATTCTTATAGGTGTTTGGTTTTCCCCAGCCCTTCATGTGGAGTGTCACTTGAAAAGCAAAACTGATCCTTGGAAAAGAACATGTTTGACTCTTTCCAATCACAGGAAATTGGATATCAAACAATGTAAGTAGAAAAAACCTTGGCAAAGCTTTTATCCTTGCTGAGAGTCCATGCCTCTAGGAGGTGTATGAATGTACTACTTTGGCTGACTGGAGAGAGCACATCCATTAAGGTGGAGATGAAGTTTCCTTCGGAAGAGCTCACAAAATATTGGTATATTCTCCCTAAACATTTTTTTATTTTAATGCTAGTTTATAACTTTGCTTTAACTTACTTTGTTCCTGCCTATTGTTTTTATTTGTTTTATCTGATTTTCATATAGTGTTTGTTCACATGAAGAATTCTATTGTGGCTTCTGAGAATACACGTTCCAAATTTTCATTAACTTTTCCCTCAGCATGTGAATAAATGTATAAAATTGTGGGTAAAAATCTTAGTCTTTTTCCTTTCAATTCTACTCTGAATTTCTTCATGCTCTGCCTAGTGGAAATTTCTTTATAATTCAAACAAATCTCCAACTGACGCTGCAAGTTTTCAGACTTATTTTCTTATTATTCTTTACCACTATCTGATTTGGAAAAACTGTTGGAATCAAGATCTCCTGGAGTAAGTTTAAAAAGGACAATTTCATATGATTGGATTAAAGTTGAATTGACTGTTTTCTATTAAAGTTGAGCCTTGTCTGAAATAGCTGATGCCTCTACTGAAGCTAGTCCCTACACATTTCCCTTCAAATGCTCCTGAGCATTTCTGTCTCCTGTTTCCATATTCTCCTTTCTTTAGTGATGTGATAGTATTGCAATAATATTCAAATGCTGACACAACAGAAAACCTTGCCAGTTTGGCTCCCAACCTTGGCAAGCTTTTTGTTATAGTTGCAACCCAGCTTACTCCTTGAGTTGCAGAAAACTTCTATTGCTCCTCCACAGCATGTCTTATACAGGAGACTAAAGAGGAAAAAGTAGAGAGGTGCTAATTTTAGATGGAGAATAGTAAATAGGACAACAAATAAAGGCTCTGTTTGGCACATTGGAACTTTCTTTTTTTCCCTTTTAAATGTGTGATTCCTTTCCCCAAATGTTGCACTGGGTTTATTTTTAAAGGTGTCATCTATTTCCATTCCAGTGCTATGTCATCTATAATTTAAATTTATGAGATAAATCTTGAGGTTCACCAGTGAAGCAGCTGGAGAATTCTAGCCACTTTGCCATTGAAAATGCAGATTTGCTGGAGGTTTTTGTGTCTGACAAGCCCACTGAAAGCACCTCACTCTCTTTCCTGACAAGCATCCATCAACATGTAATATTTATTCCTCTGTTTTAGTTTCACTACAAATAATTGGCGGTCCCTCAGCAAGAAGACGGATTCCTGCTGAGGCAGCACCACCTGTACAGCTCAGGAATCTGAGAACAAATGCTCAGAAAAGAGATTTCCTAGAACTGAAGGAGAAAACGAATGAGTAAAACCTAAATAAAGAAAAGCTGAATTTCCTCTTTCAGTTGTGTCAATACAGCTAGTAGTTGAATCGATCCTCTTTTTATCATCATCAGAACAGAAATGGCATGTTCACAAATTTACTTACCAATGGCAAGAAAAATACTGATATTCCTCTCTCCTGCCCTTCCCTCTCTATCCCTCCCTCCATTATTAAAATCTTCTCTAGACTTACTCTATGACTGAGGAGATGGACTCAAGCTCTCCTAGACTAATATCATTATAACAGTACCATCTCTTATTGGTCTTATATCGAGATCTGTATCGTAACTCCCAGCAACACAAGGAAGTTTACACTCGACTAGAGTCACTGCAACAGCAAACTGGATGAGCCGTGGCCATCATAGAGCTGACATGACTCCAGTGTTCTGATAACCCCTAGGAGAGTGTTTCCAAATTTATTAGGACAGGAGATATTCTTAAAGGATTACTTTCTTTTTTTAAATTGCTTCTTTATTGTTTTTTCATTTTATAACAATAAGTAATCATTTATGAGTACAAACATCCATCAGGTAAAACCAATTTGCAAGCAGTTGTGCCCAAACCCACACAGTTCATGGGTCCCACCATCCAGCTGGGGGGGGGGTGTATGTTCAATCAAGTTGATAGATGAGTGTCCAGACTATATTGCTGTAGTTTCATCATTCACCCCAATTGCAGCCCTTACATTCTACCATTCCCCCTCTTCCACAGATTGTTCCCTAGGCTTAGAAAAGGGGCACAAGTGGACGAGAAGCAAAACAGTCTACTTTCCCTGGAGCTGTTGTCTTGGACTCTGGTCAATTCTGGCTGTTTCCCTTCATGGGCTCACAGTTTGTCCATGGATAACTTTTCAATCCTACTAATGAAGCACAAGCAATTAGATATATAGGTATTTAAACAGTACTAATTGTTATGGTAGGTTACTTTGGTATAGACACAGGTTTGTATGGTATGTTAATCCATGAATTATGTTTTTTTCTGTAAAATATGACAGGATCTTACTGTGGCTTATAACATCTCCTAATCACTAGAGGATGTAAGCTTGTGGCATCAGTCATGGGTTATTCCTCCAAGTAGAGAGGTAATAGCCAATCAGATTTGGGATATACAGTTATATGGCTGCCACTGCTGCACAGTATTTCCAGGCAGGTGAGATGTAGCTGGTGCTGACGGAGGAGTCTTTCTTGACTAAAGGAGACCTATATTTGCTTTATCGGTTTAGTGGCCTTTAGTAACACTCTCTGGTATTCCAGAGACCAACTGTACACTTGCAAGTGTGGTCTCAATACATCTTTCCCATGATTACATAAGGTCTTCGACAGCAAGGCCTTATCACCTCTCTTCTTGAAGGTAGCCCAGTTTACAGGCAAGAAGCCTTTACCTTTGAGGGGGGATTGGATACTTTCTATAGGTGTGTATGATTTGTTTTTTTTTCAAAAAAAGGGAAAAAGATGGTGAGCCAATATAAATATAAGCATGCTGATATATACTTTTTAATTCAGAACCAATTGTAAAGACACTTCAGCCTTGCTTTCATTTCTGTGGTGTTTTTCAAAGCTGTGCACCACTGTTGGTATTCTATCTTGTTTCATCATCAGAGTTAGCAGTAGATGTTTGGTTACATTTTCAGGAACATAATGAAATTGATTTCTATAACTTTCCTCAGTTTTAATAATGATTATTTTTAATTTTTTTCTGATTTATTTATTTTTATTTTACATGTAAGAGTGATTTGCCTGCATGTATGTAAATGTGCTATGTACATGCAAAGTCTGTGGAGGCCAGAAGAGAGTGCCACATTCCCTGGAACTAGAGTTACAGACAACCATTAGTTGCTATATGGGTGCCAAGAACTGAATCTGGGTCCTCTGCAAGAGCGGCCAATGCTCTTAACCACTGAGCCAGCTCTCCAGCCCCCATGATTATTTTTTGAGATTTGGCACTTATCATTACTCACAGTCGAGTCAGAATAAGAACATGTACAGTTCTTATGTTTGCAGAGCAAGCATACCAAGACTTTCCTTGAATACTAGTCCTTGAAGAACTGGCATCTGTGCACTTGACTGGTACTTTGCATTCTCATTAATTTAATCTAAATTTGACATTGATAAGAAAATTAAAATTTCAGCCACTACATACCAACAATTATGAGTTACTCTGGAAGAAATTAAGCTAATTACTATTTTGTGGATTTTTGTGAAGGACAGCAGGACTTTCAAGTGTGGTTCTGTGAGAGGAGGACTGAGGCCTGCCACCCTAAATGTGTCAATTTGTAATAAGTTTTCATCCTAAGGAGAACAACTTAATTAAATGTAATGGATTTAGGGAAAAACCAAAGGATCATATGTTTTTGTTCATCATGACATTGGCAAGTGTTTTCTCCTCCCTTCATTCAGATCCTGTCATTTCAATAAATGCTTTCTATTTATCACAGTGACTACCTGACAACTAATAGTCAAACTGATATTAGATTATTAAGGGATTAGGATTATTATTTATTTATCAAATATTGAAATGGTACTAAATAGTAGGAGAAGGGTTTAGGGGTTAGCTAAAAATACCTGGCAGAAAACCTTCCTTCAATCATTTGTATATTACCTATAAATAAAGATCAAGCCTGATACAGTGAAGTTTATGCTTCATGGGAGGGAGTGCCCACATTTAATTTTCTGTCTTATGTTCATCCTTAATTTTTTCCTCCATAAAACTAGGTTAATATTATCTACCTATAAGTTGCTTAAGAAGAGTAAGTGGTGGCCAGGCATGGTGGCGCACGCCTGGGAGGCAGGCGGATCTTTGTGAGTTCAAGGCCAGCCTGGTCTACACAGGGAGTTCCAGGACAGTTGGGGCTACAGGGAAACCCTGTCTCGAAAAGACCAAAAAAAAAAAAAAAAAAAAAAAAAGAGTAAGTGGTTAGCACACTGTTTAGTATACTGCTACAAACATATAGAGAATCTTTATGATCATTTCCTTTGGCAAGCATAATAGGAAAATACCTTATCAAGGATTAAAATATAATGATAATTGTACAATTAATATTTATGGGGAATTTTTATATTCCAGGAGTTGTCATTACATTGTGTGTGCTAATTTAATTATTATGATACCTTAGATATTTAAGTGTACCTGGCTTCCAAAAGATAAAATGTAAATATCTATGGTAGCATAAGAAATTATCTCCCACTTGCCATTCATTGATGCCAAGTGAGATGTGCAGACATTGACACTTCTAATTCTGCACAAAGGATCTGTATGAACTGGAAAGGTCTAAAGTGGCTTCATAAAATGGCTTGAATAGAATCTTAATGTTAACATGAAGAAATTAAAAAAATAAAAACTGGTTAAGAGGTATGTAAAAAATTACTATACTCCAAGGGACAAGGAGAACAGAAATCACTAGAGAAAGAAATCTCTTTCACGACCCAGAAAATATTCCCATTCTTCTGATGTGTTCTGTGTTCAGACTGTCAGTTTGTATGTCCATAATTAGGATACACAGATAGAAGTTTGCCTTTAAGCATCATCACTATTGTTACATACTCAGAACACCTACACTTTAATTCTCTTGTTCTCTGAGAGATTTAACATTGAGATCCTTTGCATAAAACAATGCAGATTTCAAATGGAAAGGAGAACAAACGGAGTTAAAAGATGATTATGTCCCAAGAATTAAAAGTGAAGGATTGGGTATTTCTAGAGGCAAAGACCATAATAAATGCTCAAATCTGAGAGGAAAAATAAGTGGCCTTAGGGTCTTTTAAGAATATATACAATATATGTATATATTTGATGTATACATATGTATCTGGTTGATGACATTATCTCCACTCTGCAGATGAGCAAACTAAGCCTCAAAGGTTGCTCTCATATCACATTGCTAAGAAGTAGCTTGGGGTTTAAAATATTGTTCATTTATCCATTACACATCAAATACCAAGAGACATGTCCCACCTATTTTCCCCTTAAAGTATCATAATAAGTTTCATTTTTAACAATATTTTCCATGTATATGTACAGAATAAAAGGTTTAGAGATATCAAAATTCCCTTGACATTTCTTGCACTTGAGCTTTTTAGCCTGAGTGGTGAGTTTCAACTTTGGCTTTGGCCAGAGAAATTAATATCCCATATGAAAATGAAGGACTCCCAGGTTACTTAAGGATGACATAGACTTGCTTAGATTTATACTCCTATTTATATAGGAGTCTTATTTTTCTTATATGTTTCAAACTTTAGGCTAAAGTCCACTGATACCATGACACATCCAATAATGACAAATGAGATTCTCAAGGTGGAAACCTTTGCTCTTGCAAGTCAACATCTTTAACCACTAAATCTAAGGAATTCTGTGTCATCCTTAAGTAACCTGGGAGTCCTTCATTTTCATTTGGAATATTAATCTCTCTGGCCAAAGACAAAGCTCAAGCAACACTCAGGTGAAAAAGCTCAAGTGCAGAAAATGTCAAGGGAATTTTGACGTCTCTAAACCTTTTATTTTGTTCATATATTTAGAGAATATTGTTAAAAAGATATGTACAGATAAATGCTTTCTTCAACTGGAGAAGCAGGCAATGACCTTGTATTTCCACAGCTGTTTCTGGCCAGCCATGACCTCTAGGGTTTTAGAAAAAGTGACTCAACTGTTCTCAGGCCTAATTTAGAACCCTGCAGCACAAACCTTCTGAATGAAATATGGCTTGCGGTTGATATTGTGCCTCCAATCTACTTGGTGCTTCAAACAGCAGGGTGTCTAGAAATACTAGTCTCTGCTACTAGAGCAGAAATCTTAAAGAGCCATGCAAATTGGATCCACCCGGTCTTTAACTTGGGCCAATTCTTCCACAGTATGTGCCGACACATTCTTAGTTGACTTGACTGCATAATAGAGATAATTATAAGCACTTACTTATCTCACAGGGGTCTACTGAAGATTAATTAGTTAATGTTGGCAGACCAAAGGTGCAATATATGTGCTAAGTATTATTATTATTACTGTGCCACTTATCCTTAAAGAATGTTGTTTCTGAAGTCATAGTGCCTATGTGCCATCTGCTCACAGCAGCCTTTACCATCTCCCTACTCAGAGACTGAATCCGGTATCTGAATAAATAGATGTGCTCAAAAAAAAAAATCTATCACACCTCCATCTGTGCTTGTGGAATATGAATTCAAGTATAGGCAGAAATGTAAATCAGTCACAAGTGGAAAGGCTTCTCCAGTCCTAGAGTTACATTTAGAGATGTTGCTCTAATATTCCTGCTTTTCACTTTTGAATCCACAAACTCACGATGTGATGCTTTCCTGAACTTGCTTCTTCTGCCTCTGAAATCGGGTGTCACATCAGAGCCCTGAGCTGCCTTTTCTTTTGTTCCTAGGAACTTGAGTGAGAAAACCTCCCCAGAACACTTTCAGGGCTGATCTTTTGCTGAAATTAGCTCCGTGATTTTAATGCTTTAGACATTAGTATAATTATCATAAGCTAATGAGTTTTTAAAGGTTTCTATAGAAAAATCATGATTTTGAAATGTTCTTCCTTCCAGAATTATAACTAGGTTATAGACAACATGACATGATCTATGGCCCATTTTTTACTAATAACTAATGAAAGAACATATAGCTTAGCATCCCTTCCCTAATGCGATAGGGCATCATGGCTATGAAAACTTTGAAGATAAGAAAGATTGAAACCATGAACTAAAATTTATGAAATATTCCATAGATACCATATTAGAATATAAATAGCCATTCGTTGCTTTGTAAATAGTTATTGGTATCATAAATATCACAGATACTTAATGTTTTTCCATAGTAGGCAGCTAAGTGGGATTATTTCTGCCTCTCCGTCACCCTCTTATATCTTCCTTGAGTCATTTAGAAAAAGAAAATTATCTTGTTTTCAAAACCTGCTTATTTCATTCATAAAACAATGAGAATTCCAGTACTTTTTCTGTTTGATTCTATTTTATGTAATTTATCCATAAATTTCCTATGCAATCCAAAGTATACTAAGACATCTTTAGGGTTGCTACGAATTCAGTCAAGTAACTAATAAACTGGTTCATTAAAGCTTAGATGACCTCTTATGTACAAAATTTGATACCATGGAAGATACAAGTCATATTTGAATTCAATTAATCTAATCTAAAGTATATTTCTCCATCTGAATTGCTTAGGTCTTACGGATATAAGGAAAAGATATCATAGCTGGCCTCATATCGAGGAGCTAAATCTAAACCTAAATATATTAAGAGGTTAAATTCCATATTAGGCAACTTGAGCAAGTACTGAGAAAGCTCAAAGAAGACAATGAGAATTAGAAAGCATTTCTGAGAGAAAGACATTTGAGTTCATCCAGGAAAGATTCTAACAGTTTTGCTAGTTGAAGTGGGAGAGAAGGAGCACTCTGCCATTCTGACCCTAATCTTTTTAAGTACATGAATGATTACTTGAATTATTCTGTCTTCTCTTACAAAAAATAATCCCTGATATCCTTCTTAAAACCTTTTAAAACCATTGATTTTGTGTCTCTCTCAAACCCCAAGCCTCTTGTTTCTATTCTTACATATGTGCCATTCTGACCAATGAAATTCCACATAGGCTGGTTACTTCCTACTTATCACAGCTCTTGGCCCAACATATCACCCACCTAAGGCTCCTAAAAAATTTACATTGACTATCTAGAGTAAACTTGGTTATTTTCAAGCAGAAAAAATTAGTAGGAAAAAGACAAGGCTGCACACTGAGCAGGATGTGTGTGAGGGAACATGAGCTCTCTAGTCTGGGCCAAAGCTCTCAGCTCCCTCATGCACTGAACATTTGCAAGAATGATGTAACCAGCTTCACAATAGCAGTGACACTGTGAAATAGCAAAGGTAATCCTGCCCCTGAGGTGCACAACCTCCCTTCAGAGAACACTAATTATAGATGGAGATGTGCACCCAAATAGGATGACTCCCTAAACAACGATGACATCATTTCTTTTTAGAGAGGACGATCTAATCTGTTATTCCTTGAAACTTTACTCTCCACATTTAGGGGTGCAAGCTCTCATGGGACAGCTGTTTAAGGTATTAAAATAAACTTCATTTTTACTAATTTGCTATCACTCAATGAACAAAAAGGCAGTGGCTTGAATCTTGGTCACTGTGGATCCTGATTTCCTTTACCAAGGTAGATGATTCTGTGATATGAGGGTTATCACATAAGATGGAGTTGCAGAGTTCCAGCTCAGTTTGCTGAATTTTAAGATCATTAACATTATTGGATAACCTAAGAGTCTGAAACCCTCATGCCCCTCAGGATGAAGTATGTGATGGAGTGGAGCTGTCTCAGAAGGCTTGCAACATGACAACTTATGCAACGAGTCCTCTGTGGACTAAAAAAGGGAGTCTGGACTCAGGGCTGTGAATTTGGCACTGTCCGTAAGTTCTAAATTGACTTTAAAATGAATGAGGTAATGGAATACTCAGACAGAAGGCTCATCCATTATAGAAATACACCTCAAATTGGTCCTTCTTTGGGTAAAGGCTAAAGAGTACTTCTAGTTAAAACTTGGCATGCTATCTGCTTTCCAGGCCTTGCTGAGATTTGAATTAACTGTCACAGTGATAAAATTTTCCTAGAAACTAAATAAAAAAGCCAACATAAACAAGTGACATGGGAAGGCTTCAAATTTTTCAAAATTAACTGTTTGATCTAGTTAGCACCTCCAGTTCTGTTGGTATAGCCCATTTAAAACAACTTTCTATAAGAGGATAAAGAGTGAAATTGAAGCAAATTACACATATGGCATGGCTCTATCTATTTATGTAATGGAATATGAGGCAGAAAACAGAGAGAGAAGAAAATTGGAAGAAAAGAGATAGTGCTAAGTAACAAATAAAATGGTCCTTTAGTAGACCCTAAAAATTCTCAGTTGGGTCATTAACAACAATAACAAATTAAAGAGTATTTAAAAAGCATTCAAAATGCGTCCAGCTGAATATAAGCCACATGCTTCTGTGAGCTTCCCACGTTGGTCAGGAGTTGCTTAGTGAATTGAGACTCTATTAAGTTGCATGTGGTTTCCATTCTCTTGTTTTTATAGCTTTTTGGAATTTACTTTGGATCTGTTGGGGCCTCTAACTCTTTTCTGGCCCAAATGCTATTGTAGACAATACCACAAGATAATCTGTTTTGGATAGTCACAGCATCATTCTAAAGGTCTTGGAATCTTTATTCAACATTAATATGTCAGAGTGTAATCTTCACATTCACACTATAAAGTTGCTCCTGGTGATTGTGTTCTTGTCATCAAGAAATTGAACCTTTTGTTAAATTGAATAACTTGCTCAAGAAAGTGGTATAGCGAATGTCAAACCAGATACAATAATTCCATTCCTCTTTCCTCTAAATTACACACATACTATTAAATTCTTATAGCTTCATTTAAAGTACATGAATATTTTTGCACATATATCATCAGGAGTTCAAAATGTTATATTGATTGTAGCACATCTTTTTTGTCTCCTCCTTTGATGTTTAAGATTATTTTTATCTGGAGAGGATATTAAGAAAAGTTATGGCATTAAAAAATTATCAAGCTCTTAAAATAATTTGTTATGCAAATGAAGTTTATATAAGCTTAAATGATGCTTACTTTACCAGATTCAATTGTTACTTTTTTCCAATGAAAGAAGCCCTAAATGTGTCCATAAATACCATAGTTTTTACAGAAGTTATCACAGAACATTATGTCTTTTTCATGTTTTTGTAATCATGTTTCATGTTTAAGCTAAAGACTTTTGTATATATTTCTTAAATATTTCATATAAGTTATGGACATACAAATATTTATCTTCATTTTAGGGATATATTAAAAACTATGTAGAGGTCCTTGCTTTACATATCTCCAAAGTATTTGATTTATAGATTTCCTGAAATTGATTCAACTCATTTATTACCATATAACACTTTGAGATTTTACAGGCTTTTGTTCTTTCAAAGAATGCTACCATGAGCCTTGTTTTTTTCTTTTTCTTTTTGTTTGTAGAAGTGAATGTAAATGACTCCACAAATGTTGATCATGGCATTACTGAATCAAAACGTTTGTTAAGTTTATATTAAATATATGAAGCTAAGTTTCCTTCTATATTTACCTATGTTCCAGTTCCAGTATGATTTTAAAATTTCATCTATGGGCTCATTATATGCAATATAAATAATGCAACTCAATAAAGGTACTGTTGTTTTATTTTATAGCATGAGACATAGAATAAATATTTAACTATTCTGTGGTCATAGATATCCATCTTTTCTAATTCTGTATCTGCATGATTCTCTTTATTTAGAAAGAGTATTTTAATAACAAAATTATTTTAAATACTTTCAGTATTTTAGTTCTATTTTGTATTAAATCTTGGATGCACCTGGAATTTGGGGAATGGACATTAGTATAGAGTAATGAACAAATTTCTTTCTTTCTTTCTTTCTTTCTTTCTTTCTTTCTTTCTTTCTTTCTTTCTTTCTTTCTTTCTTTCTTTCTTTCCTTCATTTTATTGGTCTTTCAAGACAGGGTCTGTAGACCAGGCTGGCCTTAAATCCACAAAGATCCACCTGCCTCTGTCTCCCAAGTGCTAGGATTAAAGGCATGTGCCACCATGTCTGGCAATGAACAAATTTCTTAATAGCTAGCTGGTTCTCCAAGTACCATTTCCAGGAAAAGCTATTTCTTTTGTGATTTAAGACATAAGCTTTAAATTTAATAAATTCTCGTATCCATTTTGATTGGTTTTTTGACATTTTCATCCCATTGACCAGTTTGTTACCAGACAGATGCAGCAAACAATTTCAATAATATTAACTATCTTACTATCTTATCAAAATATTCTCTTAACTACTTTACATTTTTTTCAGAAACTTACTGCCAAATTTTTCATGTTTATTTTTGCATAAGAAATTTAGAATCAGCTTGTTCCAGTTCCAAAAATAAAATTGTTGGTATTTTATTTGGATTATAAGAAATCTGTAGATTTAGTTTGAATATAAATTTTGATAATACAGCATCATTCTGTATGAATCTTTAACTTTTCAATCCCTCAACAAAATATATATTGATGGATATCATTTTATGATTTTATTAATGTGATTTTCAAATTTGCTATGAGTGTCATATTTGTATAATCATTATTTTGATTTTAAAACAGGATTTTGTTTCCATATAAGACTGGCTTTGATTGTATCACAGAAGGAATTAATGTTCTTGTATTTATTTATTTGATTTTGACATTTTAATAATTCCTATAGCTTCCATTATTAGCTATTTGAGAGTTTTCTGTTAATAACCACTTGAAAGAGATGTTCCATACTTTACAGTTTTTTTTTGTTCTTTTCCTTTTAAAAATGATTTTAAGAATTTTATACCTCGTGTGTTACTTCTAGAATACATTAAAGCACATCATTTAGCAAATGGGTAATAGTGATAATAATAAACATTTTTTATATTGTTACCAAATTTAATGATAATTATTTTATCATTATCCCTAGTTTTACTTCCATATGATCTGAATGAAACACCAATTATCATTTTATTCATATTTGAAAAAAATCAAGTTTATATATGTAACAAATTTACAAAGTAACATTTTTCTTTGTAGATTATATAATGCTTTTTACTTGCAAACGTTTTAAAATATATTAACAGTATTGATAGTTTATGCATGTCTTAGTTTACTTTCCGTGGGTACATTTACTTGTGTGCTATCTTCACTGTTCTGAAGATTTCATGCCTTTTTTCTATTTTTTAATATGAAACTGGAATTTCGCTGGAACTTTTTTCTATTTCTTTTTAGAAGGCTAAATTTTTAGGTTTGGAATAATTTTATATTTGCTTTATGAATGAAGAATCTATATGTTTTCTGTTCACATGAATTTAGAATTCTATGTCTCTGAAAGATTGATCTGAATTTACTGCTAGAAACCTTTTGTCTAGGATGGGGTTTGGCTTATTTGGGAATGGGTACCAATGTTTTTCTTAATTTGTTGCCCATGAAATTGAAATTTTTAATCTCAATTTACTTAGATTTGGCTGTTCTCTGTGACTGATTTTCTTTTTTCTGCTATCATAAGAATTTTATTTAGACTTTCGAATTCACTCCTAAAGTGTAAGATTTTTCTCATTTTTTGCTGCAGCCCTGTGTACTAACTTGTTCTATTTTTTCCTTCTATTTTCTTTATATGTGCTTCCTCCTTGTTTTTCCAAGATTGGTTTATACATACTTTCACACAAATACATATACAGACAGATTTATGTATATAGTTACAGATAATGTAATGCACATGCAGTATATTTAATAATGTATATATGGGCATATTTAATTCTTTTTATGCTTTCTAATATTTTTAATATTATTTGCTTACATGTATATGTATATTTATTTATTTATTGGATGATATACAGTATATGACAATTTTCATAATATCTACTCAATTACCAATGTCCTGTTGTTGCATATATCCATCAGCTTTTTAGTGAACTTTTCTTTTTTACTCAATTTTTAAATGTTTGCTTTCATCATTAGAAATTCTCTCCTTCAGATTTCCTTAGTTTCATTTCCTAATTATTCTGCTGATTTCCCTAGTAAAATATTTAATGCGAAAACTCTGTTTTTGAAAGGTAATAACAGCAAAAAACCCCTGATGAATTCTCTTTTTAGCATGACTTTTATCCATTTTTATAGTTTCTGATATAGTTTCTCTGCTTATTTCTAGATATTCTACACATGCAGTCTGGCTCTTAAATAACCACTTGGGAATTTCTGAACATAAAGCTTCAAAGCTTTTATGTAGTATGTATTTTGGGGTTTCCTTCTGCAGTATCCAAATCATAGTGTACTATAAACAGAAAATTTCTCTAAATTAAACTATTTTACGTCTTATTTTAAATGTCTTAAAAGTTAATTCTACTGAAGTTTTGAACCTACAGTTTGACATACTTTAGTCATATTTATTGATATTTCTTTAGCCTGTTTGCTGACATACAAATTAATATTACTCTAATATCTTCTATCTTTCCATGACATCATGTGTTTCTGGCTCTTTGGACAGCTATCTTATTTTTATTCTTATTTCTATTATTATTACCACAATTATTACTAGTCTCTATTTCCTATTTAAGTTGGGTTTTCATGATGATAATTTTGTTTTACTTAGTATCTCCTATGCTTTCTTTCAATGTGTACTTTATTTGTAAAATATTATCATTTGCAAGCTCCATTTCTGTTTGATATTACTGACTTTTACTTAAATTTTTTCCCAGTGACTTTTTTCTATCTTTATTGCATACTTTTCCTTGAATTTTAAAAATGTGTAAATTGGGCTGGAGAGATGGCCTAGCGGTTAAGAGCACCGACCACTCTTACAGAGGACCCGGGTTCGATCCCCAGCACCCACATAGCAGCCGAGAACTGTCTGAAACTCCAATTCAAGGACAACTCCAGTTCCAGGGGAATCCGACACCCTCTTCTGACCTCCGTGGCATTGCACGACACGGGTGCACAAAACCTGCATGCAGACAGTACATTGATACACATACAGAAATAAATAAATAAAAAATTTTAAAAAAATGTGTAAATTAAAATATTTATTTATTTATTTATTTATTTTTATTTGATGCAGGGTTGGCCAATGTATCCCAGGCTGCTTTCAGACTCATTTGCAACTGAGGCTACATGATCTTAATCTTCCTGGCTCACTTTCTGGGGTGTAGGAATCACATTTTTCTTCCCTGGAATTCTTAAAGCCAAAAATGCAGTTTCCTTAAGCAGTGATGGAGATGGGCTTATGCAATATCCTGCTTCTCATTCATTACAGAGGCATCTTAGGCCTAAACTTCAGTGGTCTTTAAATATTATCTCCTTTAAATGGAGCAGCATTTTTTTTTCAGCATTTTCATAGTGCATCGTGTATAAGCACAAAGGCAGGTCAACCAGAGCAATGCTATTTCAGTTTGAATATTTTCTTTTTTGCTTTGCCATGTTACCTGCGTACTCTTTAAATAATGTTACAGAGGGATGCACTTTTTTTTTCTTTTCTGTGTTGGATTAATTTTATCAGGACTCTGGGTTATATGAGATGAAGATTATTTTTATATTAATGTGCATTTTAAATATAAGAATGGAAGTGATTTCTTACACAGGCAATACAGTGTGATAGCCACGGGCCCAAGCTTCAGACCAACCAGTCTTCCCAGGTTGAAGTTCAACTTTGACATTAATTGCATGTGCTAAAGAAGAGGTTTTTGTTTACTCTGAGTTTCTACATCTTTAATAATTAATAAATCGGGGCTGGAGAGATAGCCTAGCGGTTAAGAGCGCCGACCGCTCTTACAGAGGACCCGGGTTCGCTCCCCAGCACCCACATGGCGGCCGAGAACCGTCTGAGACTCCAATTCCAGGAGAACTCCAGTTCCAGGGGAATCCGACACCCTCTTCTGACCTCCGCGGCATTGCACGACACGGGTGCACAAACTTGCATGCAGACAGTACATTCATACACATACAGAAATAAATAAAATTAATAAAAAAAAATAATTAAAAAAAATAATTAATAAATCATATGTTTGGAGCACTCAGTGCATGACAAATGCTGAATAAACACATTCATCGAGGACTTTCTTTGAATAAGTTGTTAGGCATCTTTTCTATCTAAATTGAAACATTCCCCCCTGAAGGGAAGAGAAAGGCTAATATGACTCAGGAAGTCCTTACAACTTAGGAGGCGCAGGAATCTCATGAAATTTACAAGATTTACAAGTCCCTTGCCCAATTTTAAACAGCGAACAATTCTGAGGGAGAGAGGATTTTTCCTTAGGACTCCCTTAAAGTTGTATAAGAAAACCTACCCATGTAGCTTTTCTGACTCATCATTCTGTGGGGATGGGCTTGCTGGTTATGGAGCTACCAGAATGGCCCATCTGCCTGTACCTTTCACCCTTGCTCCTCGAAGTAGTCTTAAAACACTCATTGGCTTAACAACCTAGATGGGGAGAAATTTCTTTTGATTTGTCCTTCTTGCCCTATCTGGGATGAATAGACATTTGTTCACATCTCTCCAGGAAACATCATGTACTACAATAGTACTGCACTCATATGGACTGTAGGCTCTGGAGGCCTTATGAGGAAGCTCCAATTCTGATAATTAGATTCTGGGTGAAACTGTGCAATTTACCTAATCTCTTTAGTCTCCAGTGTCCTCACGTGGGAAAAGAGAGTAACAATCATATTTATAGCGTTTGGGAGAGAAATTAACATATATCTAGGATATGGTAGGGCTCAATGGCTGTGTCAGAATGCTTAAGTTGATATAAAAATAAATATATCAAAGGCGATTTTAATCTTGATCCATTCTCAAATATTAAGTAGCATCTACACATATATGTCATAGAATGTTTATGAGCCAACAGCCTCGTGTTCAGCACAATAATGTCTTAGTAAATGTTTATAGAAAGTATAAATGTATAGTGAAGAGTGACATGACATTGATACCAAGCCTTCTCCTTTTACTTCTTATTGAAGAGATATTGACTAGACAGGCTTATTTCTTATAAAATCAAGCTTCTAATTCTGGGTTAGTCCTCTTAAGGATTGCCTATATTATGCCCTTCTAGCTATGCTATATGGCTCACGACAATGTGGATGTATGCAAAATGTTAGCTAAACCAATTCAGATAATTTCAGTTTTTTTACCTGCAAATTTCTTTTAAATTTATATATATATATATATATATTTTTTTTTATCAAATCTAGACCCGTTTCCCCCATCCCCCCATCCCCCCCACCTCACCAGAGCTCATGCATTCTGCCAAACATGTTTTTCATCTCTTTCTCAGACTTTCTCAATATTTTCCATGTGGAAGTTGACTGTTTTGAGCAGAAGGTCACTGTTTCAGTCAGTTCTTTGATGCAGTCCTTTCTGTTGTTGTTGTTTCCAATATGCATCACTCCCAACTGCTTGGACAAAAGCTCAAGAGGCCATGCACAAGAAATACTTACAACTAGGTAATTGGCACTAGCATTCACAGATGAGGGATACCATTTGTCATTTGTTTTTCTGGGACTGTGTTACTTCACTCAGCATGATGTCCTCTAGCTCCAGCCATTTTCCTGCAAAGCTCATGATGTCATCTTTCTTTACTGCTGCATAGAACTCCATTGTGTAGATGTACCACATTTTCTCTATCCACTCATCAGTTGAGGGGCATTTGGGTTGGTTCCAGCTCCTTGCTATTGTGAAGAGGGCTGAAATAAACATGGCCGTGCATGTATCTCTGCGATGGGGTGAGTCTTGAAGGTACATGCCTAGGAGTGGTATGGCTGAGTCGGGTGGCAAGTTCATTCCAAGTCTTCCAAGCCTTCTCCACACTGCTTTCCATAGTGGCTGTTCGAGTTTACATTCCCACCAGCAGTGGATGAGTGTTCCCCTTTCCCACAACCTCTCCAGCACTTGGTATCATTTGTTTTCTTGATCCTAGCCAGTCTTATTGGAGTAAGATGATATCTTAAAGTGGTTTTGATTTACATTTCCTTAATGATTAGTGATGTTGAACACTTCTTAAGGTGTTCTCAGCCATCTCTAATTCCCCCTGTGTGAAGTCTCTGTTCAGCTCTTTGCTCCACCTATTGAGTAGGTCATTTGTTTTCTTTCTTCTTTGTTTTTTGAGTAGTTTATATATTGTGGAAATCAATGCTTTGTCAGATGTTTCTGCGGTGAACGTTTCCTCTCACTCTGTGGGATTTCTCTTCACTTCCTTGATTGTTTCTTTTGATGTACAGAAGCTTTTGAGTTTAATGAGGTCCTATTTGTCAATTGTCGACCTTAATTCTTGTGCAGCTGCTGTCTGATTTAGGAAGTCTTTTCCTATGCCTATGTCTTGTAGTCTGGTGCCAACTTTTTCTTCTATTGCCTTCAAAGTTTGGGGTTTCACATTGAGGTCTTTGATCCATCTGGAGTTGACTTTTGTATAGGGTGAGAGGTAGGGCTTTAATTTCATTCTTCTACAAGTGGTGATCCAGTTTTGCCAACACCACTTGCTGAAGATGCTGTCTTTGCTCCATTGTGTCTTCTTGGCCCCCTTGTCAAATATGAAATGGCTGAAATTGTATGTGCTCAGGTTTGGATCTTCACTTTTGTTCCATTGGTCAACGGGTCTGTTTTTGTGCCAGTACCAGGCTGTTTTTATGACTATAGCCCTGTAGTATAGTTTGAAGTCTGGTATAGAGATTCCCCTGTGTAGCTCTTTTCGCTCAGGGTTGTTTTGGCTATTCAATGTCTTTTGTTTTTCCAAATGAATTTAAGGACTTTTTTTTTCCAAGCCTGTGAAGAAACTCTTGGGGATTTTGACTGGGATTGCATTAACTCTATAGAAGAGTTTTGGTAGAATGGACATTTTTACAATGTTAATTTTCTCAATCCATGAGCATGGGAGGTTTTTCCATCTTCTGATGTCTTCTTCAATTTCTTTCTTTAAAGTTTTAAAATTTTTGTTGTAGAGATCTTTGGTGTCTTTGGTTAGGTTTGCTCCTAGGTATTTTATTGTTTTTGAGGCTATTGTGAGTGGGAAGGTCTCTTTGAATTCTTTCTCCAGTTGCTTGTTCTTGGTGTAAAGAAAGGCTATTGATTTTTTTTAGGTTAATTTTGTATCCTGCCACTTTGCTGAAGCTGTTAATCATTTCTAGGAGTTTTCTGGTGGAGTTTTTAGCATCCCTTAAGTATACAATCATATCATCAGCAAATAGGGATAGCTTGACTTCCTCTTTTCCAATTAGTACTCCTTTAGTTTCCTTTTCTTGCCTTATTGCTCTATATTGAAGTGGGGTGGTGACAGGGGGCAGCCTTGCCAGGTTCCTACCTTTAAAGGGTATGTTTCAGTTGTTTTCCCATTTAGGATGATATTGGCTATGGGTTTCATTCATTGAGGAATGATCCCCCCCAATCCAATTCGTTCTAGGACTTTAAGCATGAAGGGATGCTGGATTTTGTCAAAGACTTTTTCAGCATCTATTGAGATGATGGTGTGTGTCTTTCATTCCATTTATGTGTTTGATGATGTTTATTGATTTTCATATGTTGAACCATCCCTGCATCTCTGGTATGAATCCAACTTTGTCATGCTGGATGATCTTCTTGATGTGGGTCTGTATGCGATTTGCCAGTATCCTGTTTAGGATTTTGGCATCTGTGTTCATTAGGGAGATGGGTCTATAATTCTCCTCATTTGTGGGTGCTGGGGATCGAACTTCTTTTTTTTGTGGTTCTCAGCCTCAGCCTTTAACGGCTGCACCATCCCTCTAGCCCAATTTCAGTTTTATAGTTCCCTTTTTATTTCACTCATTTTTAATTATTTACAGCCACTAAATGTCCTTTGTTTAATGGGAAAATAACAAAATGATGTGATTGCCGAATATCAATCAAGCTTCAGTGCCCAAGGTGCAATAGAAAGACCAGTCTGCATGTATAAATCCTGTTAATGTTCACTGAGTACTAGAAATATATCTGATATTTTAAGTACATAAATCAAATGTAGTTCCTGACAACTATGATTCTGGATGCTACAACTGATATTGTATTGTAAAAGAAAAGATGTTATGAGAATACAATCAATTTAAGTCATTCTGAGTTAACATTTCACACTTAACTCATTCATTAATGGTATACTGAATTTTTTGTTTTAGAGGAATGTATTTTTTGTCTTAAGGAAATGTATTTAAAGAAGCAAAAGAGGGGCTGGAGAGATGGCATAGTGGTTAAGAGCTCCAACTGCTCTTGCAGAGGACCCGGGTTCAATCCCCAGCACCCACATGGCAGCCAAGAACCATCCTTAACTCCAGTTCCAGGGGAATCTGATGCCCTCTTCTGACCTCCGCGGCATTGCACGACACCAGTGCACAAACCTACATTCAAACAGTACATTCATACACATAAAAAATAAATAAATTTTTTAAAAGTCCAAAAAAAAAAAGAAGCAAAAGATATATACCTTTGTTAGAAAAACTTACAACTTATTTTGGAAGAACAAACATATGTGTTTTTTTTTGTTTTTTTGTTTGTTTATTTGTTTGTTTATTGATGCTTTGTGTATTTCATACGTCATTTTCCCATTCAGTTCAGGCATGTTTCCCTTTCCCTTCCCCCTACCCCACCCCACCCCATCCCAGATCATGCATTCCGCTATAACTGTCCTGCATCTCTCTCTCAGGTTTTTTTCCATTTTTTAGCAATAAGTGATAATTTATGCATACAAGCATCCTTCATGTAAAACCAATTTGCAGGTAGTGCCCAAACCCATACAGCCCATGGGTCCCACCATCTAGTGGGGGGGTGGGGGGGCTTGTATGTTCAATTAAGTTGATCAAATGAGTGTCCAGACTATATTGCTGTAGTTTCACCATTCACCCCAGTCGCAGCCCTTACATTCTACCATGCCCTCTCTTCTGCAGATTGTTGCCTAGGCTTAGAAAAGGGGCACAGGTGGATGAGAGGCAAAACAGTCTACTTTCTCTGGAGCTGTTGTCTTGGACTCTGCTCAATTCTGGCTGTTTCCTTTCATGGGCTGACAGTTTGTCCAGGAATAACCTTTCGATCCTACTAATGAAGCACAAGCAATTAGATATATAAGTATTTAAACAGTACTAATAGTTATGGTAGTGTACTTTGGTATAGACACAGATGTTTGGAAGGTATGTTAATCCATGAATTACATTTTTTTTCCTGTTAAATATGACAGGGTCTTACTATGGCTTATAACATCTCCTAACCTGTAGAGGATGTAAGCTTGTGGTATCAGCCGTGGGTTATTCCTCCAATGGGAGAGGTAATAGCCAATTAGATTTGGGATATGCAGGCATGTGGCTGCCTCTGCTGCACAATATTTCCAGGCAGGTGAGGTGTAGCTGGTGCTGACGGTGGAGTCTTGCTTGACTCAAGGAGACCCATATTTGCTTTATTGGTTTAGTGGCCTTTGGTAACACTCTCTGGTATTCCAGAGGCCATCTGTACACTTGCATGTGTGGTCTCAATACATCTTTCCCATGTTAACCTCTGTGGATCCTATTTGTAACAACTATTTATAATGAGTCCTAATGAAACTTACCTTCTAGGTGCCACAAAGGTTTTAATATGAGAGACTTTCTTACCTCCCCTCATAGAACAAGGAGAAATATGATGATGATGAAGTCGTTCTCCAACTGTAAATTGGAGACAACTATTATAGAGGTAATCTCTTATATAATCGGTAAAACTGCCTTCTTTAATGGACTAATAGACATAGGAACTGTGAAAAAGGAATATTCTCTATTTAGAACGAAATATAATACTAAAGTCTCCTTAAGCTATGCACTTAAGCAAAATATATTAATACAGGAGCTCTGACATCAGCAATGGATTATTCTACCAAGGAGAAAACAGGCGATAAGGCTCTGCTGTTGAAGAACAAACATATGTACAAAATATGGCTAGACAAACATTACCAAGTACTATGTCCTAAGTCAACAAATACACATTAAGTCTCCTCAGTTATGACGATGGAAGTTCAGGACACAGAGATAATTAAGGCAAGGTCTTTTAAGTTTTCAGTAACTAAGAGTTTGAGAAAGGACATATTTTTTTCACTAATAATAAAATTTATTTTTATTGCAAAGCAATTGCAAATACAACTACTCCTTTTCCAAATATTTCATATATTTATTCTACAGACTTCAAGTGTTCAACATTCCCATTGTATACATGATGAAATGAAGGGACAGAGTACTAAAATAAGCTGCTGGCTGTAGGCTAGTAAGCCATACATATGGTCAGAATCAAATCAGAATGAAGGTAAGATGTGGGGGGAAAGTAAGAAAATCTATTTGAAAGAGCTAAATTTCAGGCAAAACCTCAAAAGCATAAGGAATGTATTTTCAGAAGGAAGGAAGGAAGGTCAAGAGAGAATGATAATGAGAAAGTATAGGCATGGAGACAAATGAAAATGGCTGAGTAGGACAGAGAGACAAGACTCTGCTCTGGTCAAGACATGAAATGCCTTAGGAAATCAGAGAAGAAGCAGAGGAAGATAGTGTTGCTTGTCCAGTGTTGTTTTGGTAACTTTTTTTGAGAAACATGAACTAAATGTTCATGTAGCATTTGAGAACTGACAGGACAGACATCAAAGCTCTGCTGATTTCCTGGTGTCTGCCAATGCTTGAGTCATTATCCAAAGACAGGGAACTCTTTTCAGCCCATTATGAAGAATGCAGATAAACAGCTGTGGTGACACAGGCTTTTAGTCCCAGTCTAGATAAAGGCAGAGGCCAGCCTGGTCTCCATAGTGAGTTCCAGATCAGCTAGGGCTATAGGGAGACCCTGAATAAAATAATCTAACCCTTATCCTAGGAAAAGAATGGAGTTAAGTGTACCGCTCACTACTCATCAGATATACTTTTTTATTGTTATTAAACTTTTCCCATAAGTCATACATCATTTCTCAATCGAATCCAGGGTCCACGGAGATGATTACAGAGACCCACAACTGGTCAAAACACAGAGAGTTAGGGACTGTGGGGTTCTCTGCCTTAAATGTTACATCCACTGTGCAACCAACTGCCTTCCATATAAGGCTTGGGGACATTATGGAAGATTGCAAGAGCCAGAGGGGGGAGGAAACCTGCTGTGTGATAGTGTCTTGTAGACATGAAAGGGAAACTATAGCCATAAAGTTGTCACAAAATGGATTTTTAAACAAGACCTGTGTAATGACAACACCAGTTGACATACCAGTGGGGAATGGGGATAATTTCACAAGGACCCACTTCTAGATAAAGAACTGTAGGCAATCAATGGCTCCTGAGAAGGGAGAATCAGTTTTCTCTAGGGACAAACTCCCTGATAGGTTTTCCAATTCCAAGTGCTTAACCCTAAAGACCTGGACATACAAGCACCACAAAATGGACTTAGTAGGTTGTGTGTATGTGAGTAATAATAATCCGCAATCATGTGCATAAACAATAATAAAGAAGAGGTCATGAAATTGAGAGGGAGAGTGGAAGGAGGCTGTGGTGAAAGTAGGAGGAGGAAGAGTGAGGGGTGGAGATGACATAGATACAGTGCCCATGTATGAAATTCTCAAGAAAGTAAAATAAATCTAAAGTCACTGTACCCCTTGACACTTCCTCTTTAACTTCCTGTCACTTTATTGATTCACTTAATTTACTATGTCAGCTTTTTAATGTAACTTAGTTCGAATTATTTTAATGGAAGTAAAATTGCTTTTTATATAATTGCCAAATCACAGGATACTCACTCTATGTGGCTAAGCAGAACAGATCGATGAAAAGTTGGGGAAATTTAAAGGCAAAGCAAAGAGCCCTGAGGGTAAATCTATTAACTCACTAACATTTGCTGTACACAAGAGTTGAGAAAGCCATATGGCAGATCATTCAGTAAAGCAAATACATAATTTGTAGGATTAAATATGAAAACAGCACCTTAACCTTTCTCAAACTTCTTACATGAGGTCCTTTTGCAAAGGTAAGTTGGAACTTGCTAACCTTACAGTTACTGACTGTCAATTGCTGTTTTCAAAACATGTAGGACTTTTAATATGTGAATTCTCAACTGATGTTTACCAAGGTGCTAAAAATATTTACACCAAGGAAATTGGCAAATGTTGCAAATCAAATTTTTTATGGATCTTCAAACTGCCTCTGCACCTACATCATAGTAGATGTCAAGCTAAAGACAGAATGCTTCAAAACATAAAGTTCAACTAGCATATCATAGGCTTGGCATGAGAATTCCTCTTTGCTTTGGAAAGAGAAATTAAAGCTGTTCTATGAAAAGGAAAGATTTTTCCTGTCTCATCATTCCTTGGAATTCTACAAGGATATACAAATGGCTTGGGTTAGTATTATTCTGTTTTTCTATGAAAGCAAGGTTCCATGGAGACTACATTACACAGACTGAAAAATGTACAATGCAGAGGAAGAAGCAAGATTGACTTGAGATATCGTCACTGGTGAGAGGAGATTTACAAGTTTCAAACTATGAGGAATAATATTGATTCAACATCTACAAAACTGTGATTGAGGGACTGGAGTGGTAGCACAGTGGTTAAGAGCACCGGCTGCTCTTGTAGAGAACCTGGGTCCAATTCCCAGCACTCACATGGCAGCTAACAACTGTCTATAACTCCAGTTCCAGGGGATTTGATTCCCTCTTCTCACCTCCTGAGGCATTGCACAACACAGGTGCACCTACCTACATGCAGGCAAAACACTCTTACACATAAAATAAAAATAGTAAGTAAAATTATTTTTAAATGTAATTGAATTGAGTTACGTATTTTTCTTTCTTCTCTGTTCACTGTAGTTCTTGTTCATCCAATTCTTCTTCCTTCAGGTTCTTTTGAAATTTTTTAAATGGAAATTGATCAGAGGAAAAAGAAATGTTTATACAAAGTAGGCAATAAAAACAAAGCAAATACTGTAGAGAAAAAAAAGAGCAGAAAGAGAATGCACCATGATCTCTTAAGATAGTATTAGTAAATACCCTTGAAGAGTTCAACTGGAGAGAAATAAAACCACTTACCAGATGGGGAAAAATGAAAGTAGGATGGAACTATAAATTATTCCATTTTCTAAACTGAAGAAACCATTACAGGCATACCTCCTTGCATAGGAACAGCATGAATAAGACTCATTCAATAATAAATTCTCATCTGCAAGCTGTTTGTGAAGTCAAGAAACCTATCTCATGCAGGTGTTCTGTGTGTGAAATGCCAAAATAGATATTAGAAACCCCAAACATACCATATTGTGGTTAGAGAGAACCCTAAGCCCAAAGATGCAGAAAGAAAAATAAGAGGGTTTCTAAAATATGTTTGTGCTTTGGTGCTACTTAAAGTGATTCAGTTTGTTTTAATCATTTACACTTTTGTGGCATAGATTCCATATGCATACTAATTACATGAAGGAAATTTGCATTAATGTTGTAAGGAGAGAACTTGTGAGACTAAGAGAAGATATAGCTTTTCCTAAAGGATACCAACTCAACTTGAGGTCATTACAAATGAAATTTACTGAAGAAATTATTCACAGAATAGCTTGAGGGCTTGATTTGGCATGCTTATGCATGCAGAGCTCTTGCAGAAGTTATGGAAACTTACAGCTCTATAGATGCCAGCTGTTGGAGACAGGCTGCTCCTGGTCTGAGCTAAGAGGAAAGAAAATGTAGATGCAAAAAGGAAAATGTATGTTTGAAGTAAAGAAAACATCAGTGTGCTGGGGAGGGGGAAAAAAGAAATATCAGTGATAAGAAGTATCTACTACTACCTGCCTCCAATGTAGGCTTAACAGTACAGGAGACTATTTGCATTTGTCTATTCATCAGGTCAACTTCGGTCATTGTACTTTTGAAGCTACTCTTCAGTATATAAAATATATACTCATTTTAGTGCATATGTATGTACATAATTCATATACGTGCACTGTATATATAAACACATATACAAATATATACATATCCTATGTAAAATGAGACATAAATAAGGTATGAACAACATGTAAAACTGCCTTTTAAAAGTTGCAGTTAAAGGGCTGGAGAGATAGCTCAGCGATTAAGAGCACTGACTGCTCTTGCAGAGGACCTGGGTACGATTCCCAGCACCCACATGGCAGCTAAAAACCATCTTTAACTCCAGTTCCAGGGGAATCTGACACTCTCTTCCAGCCTTCGCGGCACTGCACGACACAGGTGCACCAACCTACATGCAGACAGTACATTCATACACATAAAAAATAATACATTTTAAAAAATTAAAAAAGTTGCAGTTAAATTCAGTAAGCAAGCTGTGATATATAAGGGAGTAAATGCAGTAAATTACATTTATACCCTATTTGTATTTCAACCCACTCCAATTTGGAAGTCACTCCACAACCATTGAAATAGCTCTACTTGAATTTGTAGCCAAATAAAATAATCTTTTAAAGTTCTGCTTATAACATGAACTATTACAAGTTCAACTGGTCAGCAACACTAAACATTGACTCCTCACCACACTTTGAGAACTTTTATTTCTTAATGTTCATTTCACCATTCTTTCCTATTTTTCTAAAGACTTCTGGACATTTTCAGTCTCCTTCATAAAGTTGCTTTCTTTTGCTATTGTGTTAAAGATGATATTTTGAGTAAAAGTCTATTTTCACCTGTTAACCCTTTATGCCTAGATGATTTCACCTGTACTTGGCTTCAGCACCACATCCACACAAACGCTTCTGAAATTCGGTGTAGTCCTTCATCCTAAACTTAGGTGATCATACATAATGGCTATATATATATATATATATATATATATATATATATATATATATATATATACACACTTATATTTTTTTTCCAGTGCATTGGGTAGGTATTACTCCATATATNAAAAAAGAAATATCAGTGATAAGAAGTATCTACTACTACCTGCCTCCAATGTAGGCTTAACAGTACAGGAGACTATTTGCATTTGTCTATTCATCAGGTCAACTTCGGTCATTGTACTTTTGAAGCTACTCTTCAGTATATATAAAATATATACTCATTTTGTGCATATGTATGTACATAATTCATATACGTGCACTGTATATATAAACACATATACAAATATATACATATCTATGTAAAATGAGACATATAATAAGGTATGAACAACATGTAAAACTGCCTTTTAAAACGTTGCAGTTAAAGGGCTGGAGAAATAGCTCAGCGATTAAGAGCACTGACCTGCTCTTGCAGAGGCCGTGGTACGATTCCAGCACCCAATGGAGCTAAAAAACCATCTTTAACTCCGTTCCAGGGGAATCTGACACTCTCTTCCAGCCTTCGCGGCACTGCACGACCACAGGTGCACCAACCTCATGCAGACAGTACATTCATACACTAAAAGATAATACATTTTAAAAAATTAAAAAAGTTGCAGTTAAATTCAGTAAGCAAGCTGTGATATATAAGGGAGTAAATGCAGTAAATTACATTATACCCTATTTGTATTTCAACCCACTCCAATTTGGAAGTCACTCCACAACCATGAAATAGCTCTACTTGAATTTGTAGCCAAATAAAATAATCTTTTAAAGTTCTGCTTATAACATGAACTATTACAAGTTCAACTGGTCAGAACACTAAACATTGACTCCTCACCACACTTGAGAACTTTTATTTCTTAATGTTCATTTCACCATTCTTTCTATTTTCAAAGACTTCTGGACATTTTCAGTCTCCTTCATAAAGTTGCTTTCTTTGCTATTGTGTTAAAGATGATATTTTGAGTAAAAGTCTATTTTCACCTGTTAACCCTTTATGCCTAGATGATTTCACCTGTACTTGGCTTCAGCACCACATCCACACAAACGCTTCTGAAATTCGGTGTAGTCCTCACCTAAACTTAGGTGATCATACAGTAATGGCTCATATATATATATATATATAATTATATGATTATATATATATATATCCTCAAGGTTTGTCTTGTGTAATTTTTTTTTGACTTTTTCTTAAAACTTTCATTAAGTCTGTCCCTCCTACTGTCCTTCTCTTATCGTCCTCCTCTCATTTGACATTCCTGTTCTTTCAGAATTTATATCTGACTCTTCATTTCATCCTGGCAATGCCCCCAATGAACTTCCATTAAGTACTACCAATTGTAATTCCTAAGTAACTTTCAGTCAGCTTTTTACTTTACAGTCTGGTTTGCTGAAGTGTTTTGTGTGTGATCCTCCTCTATTCAAAATTTCCTCTAAGTAGCTCGGAAATTGATGTCCCCTGAATTTGGGCATCATTTTGTCCTTTTTGAAAACTCTTCAATTTCTTCTAAATTCCTTGACATAATGAATTATATTTCATGGACATTTGATGAAGAGCAGTTCCTAATTTGGCCTATGTCTAGGGACCCAGCACACAAACACACATCTTCACTACCACTTTTACACATTTTTTAAAATACTTATTTTTTTCTATACATGTGCATGTATCATGTATACATTTGTATGTGAGGCCAGAAGAGCATGTTACAGACATTTGTGAGCTGTTGGATCTGGCTAATGAGAACCAAACTCCAGGTTTCTGAGAGAGCAGCAAGACCTCTTAACTGGTGAGCCATCTCTCCAGCGCCCTTTTTACCCCTTTTCCAGCCTAACTCTGGGTGCTCGAGGACTAAGCTCAGGGGTCACTTCCTCTGAGGTGAGGTGTTTCCACTGATACTCTTTTTTTTTTTTTCATATATCAAATTTACATGCCTTTAATTCTTTAAATTTTTGCATAAGATTCACATAAAATTCAGACATACAACTCTACACATTATTTATCACAGATACACAAAGTACTAAATGTACTCAAATCAATTTGAATATTCATGAACTGATCATCAAAAGCTTTTTTTTTATATGTTTCTTTTTTTTATTTTATTGATGATTTGTCTATTTCATACATCATTTTCCAATTCAGTTCAGGCATATATCCCCTTCCCTTCTCCCCACCCCACCCCTACCCATCCCAGATCATGCATTCTGCCATAACTTTTCTGCATCTTTCTGTTTTTTGTTTTGTTTTGTTTTCGCTTTTTTTTAACAATAAGTGATATCACTGATACTCTTCTAACATGCTCTTGTGGAGGGTCCAAGAGTTGTCACAACCATAGTTTTGAGTTCATTGCACTGAACTAATTGCTTTTAGCTTGTTTATCTTTACCACTGCGTTTCAGAGCTCTTGGAAGGCAAATGACATTTTTCATTTTTCTTTACATCACCAATATACAGCAAATGACTGCTACAAAGCAAATGTCTTGTGAGCAAGTGTTTTTAATGGCCAAATTTAAAGCTAAGTGGCATTAAATCTATTAAGAATTATACTTGGATAAAGAAAATCAAATTCCTTTTCCTGTTCTAACAAAGCCCAATGGATTAGATTAATGAGTGTTTTATTTCTCTTTATGTAAATGAGGTTCATAGGTATTCATCAAGCATTGCTGTAGCAGTCCTGTAATTAACAGATCCAGGGCCTTTAGTCTTACTCTATGATTAGTATGTGGTTTTCATTCTTAAATTCATTCTGTAATCTAGGATGACTTGGATATCTCACATTCATGTCTACATTCTAGACAAGAAAGAAAAAGTAAGGAGGGGCCAAACAAAGCAATGCCCATCTGGGTTAAGTCCCCCAAAGAAACTTCATGAAACCTCTCATTGATCACTACTATCTATAAGGCATATTAGGAAATAGAATTCTATACCTACATCTATTTTTATTTGAAATAATATCATTTATTAATGTTAGAAAATAAAACAGATTTTAATAGGCAAATATTAATATTGGCATGATTGCAAAAATCAATTCTGCAAGAGGTCTAGATATAAGGCAGCAGTTGACATTGTTTATGGAAATGATAGGTATGGCAATAAATAAGTTTTGAAGGACTCTCAAGATTTGAGTAGGCCTGAGCAAGAAATAATACTTCAAAAAGTGAAACACAATAAATAAAACATAAAATAAAGTTCAAAGGTGGTAACTGCCGGGTCTTTCTTATTTATCACTGGTCTACTAATTTCTGAACTTGCTGAAAAAAGGAATCCTTCATTGTTTTTATTTTATTTCTTCAGTATTTTAGCTTCTAACACCTAGTAGGTACTCAGTAATGGCACAGAACATATTTTTAGAAAATTTTTGAATGAACAGAACAATTGGAGCTTATTTGACATATGTCTGGAGGCAGACCAGAATTTTGTGCAGAACAACAATGAAATAGACATTCCAGATAATCTATTTCATGAAAAGTTGCCAGGGAAGCTCATGAGCGATATGTACATTATCTATCTATCTATCATCTATCTATCTATCATCTATCTACCTATCTTTATCATATTTTTGTGGATAAAATTTTTCATTTTGCAAATTCAGTTTTAAATTTTAAAAAATTATATAATGTGTATGAATATTTTGGCTTCAGGTAAGTGTTCATGAGACATTAAATGCCTGCAGAGGTCAGATGAGGATGTCAGACACCTGGAACTGGAGTTACAGGTAGTTGCTAGCTACAGTGTGGGTGCTGGGAACTGAATTCAAATCCTCTGAAAAAGTGACCAGTGCTCCTAAGTGCTGAGCCAGCTCTTCAACCTCTTTGCTTCAGTTTTTTAACTACCAGGAGTTTCAAGCCACAAAACAAACAAACAAACAAAATTGTTTCTGGGTGATAAAAATTGCAATTCTCATGTAGTTAAGGGGGAACAAAAGGTAATATCATAGATGAGATAGTCAGAAGAAATGCATTGACCAGTTTACCAGCAGCCTATGTTCTTCACAAGTGATGCTTTTATGGCAAGAAGGAAATATATTCTGAAAAGAATGGCCAGGGCCTCTAGAGATGGCCTGGTGGTTAAGTACACTAGCCAGTGTACTCTGCTCTGGCAGAGAACCAGGTTCAGTTCCCAGTACCCACATGACAGCTAACAAGCATGCATAAGTCCAATGCCAAAGGATCCAACCCCCTCTTCTGGCCTTTGAGGCATTTCACAACATGGATGCACAAACATGCAGGCAAAACACTCCTACACATAAAAAAGAAATAAAAAACTAAATCAAAATTAAAAAAATAAAAACTATTTTATTGAACTGTGTATTTCACACAATGTATCAGTCGATCCTAAACACCTTTCTATCCCCTCCGCATCGCCCTCACTGGAATTCCTACATTCTGTCATTTGTGCTAAGGAATATTGTGCCAAATTACTGTTCCCAGATGTTCTTAGATCCAGCTTCATCTACAGAGATCTAGTCCGCCTATCCAGAGTCCTTTGCTTGAAGAAGACCATCTCTTCTTCATGCAACAGCAATCTGCTGCCAATTCTTCGGCTAAGATTATGGTCTGCTTCCCATTTCCCCAGTTCCATGCTGGGTTTTTGTCGGCTTGAGTTGCATGGGTCTTGTGAAAGCTGATGCCATTGCTGTAGGGTCACACGAGCAGAGTCCCAGGAACGTGTAGGACTCTATTTCCATATGGTCATGGACCACCTCCCTGGCTATTACAACCTATCTGCCCTCTCTTCTGAAATGGGCCCTGAAAACTAGGTGAGTAAAGCTTAACATAGGAGTCCTGTCCAAGGATCCACACTCTCCAGACTCCTAATCTCCACGGTTTGGCCATTAATGACCATTAGTGTCCCTGGCCCTCTGTTACACGAGGGAGACTCCTTAATGAGAGTTGAATAATTCATTAGTGTACTCTTGGCCCCTTGTTCTAGGTTGCATGAACCTTAGGTATTAAGGTTGCATTGTAGATATCCCCCTTTGGCTTGGGCAATTCACAATGTCTGTGTGTGACCAGTGGTGGTACTCAGTGCTAGTCTTTGGTGCAGAAGAAAATACCTTAATGAGGGGTGACTGGGATATTTGTCTGTAAATATAAGGATATATATTTTACACTTTGTAAGAAGTTACTTTAGTCTAGAGATGTGAGAGCTTTGGGGATTTCTCTAAGATCTACGATCTCTCCTTCCATGTGTGTGCATTTGGCTGTTTATAGTACCATATATGAGTTTCCTCCCATTGAGTGATATTTAAGTCCAATTAGTTAGGTGTTGGTTGCCCCAAAGATAAAAATGCCACTATTGCACCAATGTTTTATGCTATGCTGGTCATTGATGTGGATATTTGATCTTAAACCTGATGTTAGACTATCAGTTGATTGTAAGTTACTTATTGCTATCCAAAGCTATGAGAGCTAGCTTTCAGGAAAGTCAGAATCCAGGTCAGTTCCAACTCTACTGTTCCAAATCCAGTCTCTAAAGTGTGTCCTGTCCTCAGCAATAGGGTCTTACCTTCAAGTTCTGGGAGGCAATCAAGGGCTGTGGGAGTAGCGTGTGTAATTTTGGGAGGCCCTTGGGCTACCCTGGCAAACAACTCAAGGGAAAGTTTCTCCTGTCTGGCACTGTTTTGTCTTATGTAGCCTTCAGCTATGCACATGGACTAATATGGAGATATTGTATGTGTAATTTGTCATTAGATTGCTAATATGATTCCCTGAGGATTTTTGTACTAGCTACACATTATCTATCTCTCCTCTCTGTCCCTGTCTAATTCTCCCTCTGTACCCTCCCTCCATTTAAAGTGTCCCCATTTTCCCCATTTCTCTCTTGATAATACCAGTCTCCTATGGTCCTCTCTTGAGCTCTTTCTTTTTCCTTTTATCCCCAAATTTCCTTGTATAATTCTCCATTTACCCTCCCATTTGAATACCTTCATTTTATACATTTCTCCCTTAGTAACACCTGTCTCCTACTAGTCTTTCTCAAATTCTTTCTTTCCTTTACCTCCCTTGTTTCTTTCCATTTTCCTGGTCCCTGCAGCTACATATTCACATATAAGGATTTGGGGCTAAGATCCACAAATGAAGAACAACATACTTAGTTTCTTTTTCTGAGTCTGTGTAACTTTACTTAGCATAACAGTTTCCAGTTCAATCCATTTACATGTACATTTCATGATGTCATCTTTCTTTACAACTGAGTAGCACTCCATCAGGTAACTGTACAATATTTTTATTAGCCAATCTTAAGTTTAGGTTGCTTCCATCATTTAGTTATTGTGAAAACAGCAACAACATGGATATACAAGTATCTCTCCAATAGGAAGAGTCCATTGAGTATATGCCAAGGAATGGTTCAAGCAGGTCAAATGGTAAGTTCATTTTCAGTTTTTTGAGTGAATGAGCTTGCATTCCCAACACCAAATGAGTGTTCTCATTTCCCCACAGTCTCTCCAGTATTTGGTATCATTTGTTCTCTTGATTTTTCCAGTCTGTCTGGCTAACATGAAATCTTAGAGGCTTTGATTTGCGGTTCCCTAATTATTAATGATGTTGAACACTTCAGCTGTTTCTTACCTGTCTTCTTTTGAGAACTCTCTGCTCAGATCTGTATCCCATCTTTTAATTGGGTCACTTGTTTTCTTGATTCGTTGTTTTTTTGAGTTGGTCATATATTCTGGAGGTTAAACCTCCTTCAGATGGTGAAAATTTTCTCCTACTCTGTGAGTTTTCTGACCTCCTTGCATGTTTCCTTTGCTGTACAGAAGCTTTTTAGTTTAATGAAGTCATACATGTTGATTGTTGACCTGAGTTTCTAATCAACTAATATCTGATTAAGAAATTCTTTTCCTCCACCTATATCTTTTAGGTTACTGCCAATGTTTTCTTGTAACACTTTCATAGTTTCAAGCTTCACATTGAAGTCTTTGATCCATTTGGAGTTGACTTTTGTGCAAGGTGAAAGATAAGGGTCTAGTTTTATTATTCTACAGGTGGAGATCCAGTTTTGCCAGAACCATTTACTGAAGATGCTGTCTTTACTCCATTGAATATTCTTGGCCCTTTTGGCAAATATCAGGCAGCTGAAATTGCATGTACTCAAATTTGGGTCTTAAATTATGGTCTGTTGATCTATGGATATATTTTTGTGTCATTACCATGCCTTTTTTTATTACAATAGTTCTGTAATTGGAATCTGGTATAATAATTCCTCCTGCATTGCTCTTTGTGCTCAAGGTTATTTGGGCTATGTGGGGGGGTCTTTTGTGTTTCTGTATGAAGTTTAGGATATTTTCTTTTTGGTTGTGAGCCTGAGCCTTTAATGGCTGTTCCATCTCTCCAGCCCAGGATATTTTCTAACTCTGTGAAGAATGTTATAGGGAGTTTGATTGCATTGAATTTGTATATTGTTTATGGTAGGACAGTCATTTTCCCAATATTAACTCTTCCTCTATTTAGCATAGAAGGTCTTCCACCTCCTTGATCTCTTTCTTTAAAGGTCTAAAAATTTCATTATAGCGATCTTTCCTGCTTTGGGTCAGCTTTATTCTGATATATTTTATTTTTTCAGAGGCTATAATGAATGAGAGGCTTTCCAAGTACTCTTTCTCCAATTGCTGGTTATTTGTATATAGAAAGGTTACTGAGTTTTGTAGATTAATTTTATAACTTTCCACTCTACTGAAAGTATTACACATTTATATTAGTTTTTTTTTTTGGGGGGGGGCGGGGTTGGTCTAGCTTAGTATTTCCAAAGTTACACCTTCATTTAGTTTCTGTTGCCCCTTGGGTACAGTTATTCATTCCTTTTATTGCTGAGTCTTTATCCAGTTGTTTCCAGTTGGCTTATTGAGTGTTTCACTTCCTTCTACATTTCACCCTGAGTTTTCTTCACTATTTCCATACTTTTTGTGAATTCAGTCAGAAGTTTATCCTATTTTATTTTAGTTCTTTGATTTGTGGAGTTTAGAAAACCAACGGCAAGACAACATTAGGAAAGAGAAGGACCTGGACAAAGGTAATAAGAAGTTTAAGTCTTTTTTTTTTAATTTTTATTTATTTCGGTATGTGTATGAACGCACTGTCTGCATGCAAGTCTGTGCACCCGTGTCGTGCAATGCCGCGGAGGTCAGAAGAGGGCGTCGGACTCCCCTGGAACTGGAGTTCTGGAATTAGAGTTTCAGACGGTTCTCGGCCGCCATGTGGGTGCTGCGGATCGAACCCGGGTCCTCTATAAGAGCGGTCGGTGCTCTTAACCGCTAGGCCATCTTTCCAGCCCCAGAAGTTTAAGTCTTAAAAGAAAATTCTTAGAGACTATTCTGTTAAGGGAGTTTGATGTCGTCAGTTTGTCATTAAAATAGAAATCAAAGTGCAAAATTGATAATTATAATGTTTCATATTTTTCATAAATATTCCACTAGTTTGATAATATAGTCATATATCTTGACATAGTAATACATACTTGTAAGTGGATTTGCCTATTTGATTATGCTCTCATGAGAAAAGAAGCAAGTCTTGTCACTTTATTCCTATAAGGATGAATTTTAGGTAAAAGTTTGAATAGCAGTAGATACTCCAATGAGATTTGCTTCAAAACTTTATTGACTATTACTGATACATCTCATGATATAGCATCTATAAATTGTTCAGAATATAATGTATGCTCTTTTTTTTTTCTAAAAAAGAATTTATATATCTCAAACGTTTCTTTGGAGATTGTTTAGGATGGATTCAAGAATCTTAATACTGCAATAAGATTTATGTAATGCATATTATCTCTAATTCTACGATCAGAGACTCGGAGTCCTATTTGTAATATTTGATAAAGCAAATTAAATTAAAGATGATAATAATTACCTCTGGACATCTGCCTATATTTCCTTTCTAAATTTGGTGTATTTTATAATTTCTATTTAATGCAAACTCACCCTCTATCTATAGACCTAGCATGCACAGGGATCCAGGAAACAAGTTTTAAGTAGAGCTGTGTTTGATTTTACCTTGCTTACATTTGACCTCAGGTTTATCTGCAGAAATTATTTATGAAGCTCTTTTCCTTCTTCTTGCTTGTGAAGCAGCTCTTGGGTCTGTAAACCATAGAGTAGTATGCTCATCATGCGTATATTTAGCACCCTAATCTCTGCAACCAGTTTTAGCTGCTTGTTATACTTTTCTTGACATTTTCATGTATGCTTTTTGACATCTGCTTGCAAACTCCTGCAGCCTTTTCAATCCTGATATTCACTTGTTTCATCTGATGCTGTTATCATTCTCCTTAGAAATGCAGATGTGCTGTTTCCCTTCAAGTCTTGTCCCTTCTGTCTATCTAGAAAGTCTGTTCTAAACACAACCACATTGCTTGCTTATTTATTTGCTTCTTTTCTTGTTTACTTTTCTACATACACACTTTACTTATATATTCTCAGACATTAACATTTGTACACGAAATCACATTCTTTTAGACCTGAATCCTTCAGTTGGCTTTTTAAATGCAATATATTTAAAAATAAACAGAACAACAAAAAAATAGCCAAAATTTGGCATTTCAAAGAGGACAATGTTTAAAACCAGGCCTCTCTATTACTCTGATTTCATTGGAAAACTCAATTTCACAAGATTTTTTAAAAAGTCTCATGAAATGAGTATGACAGAAATAATTTTATAAACAAGTAAAACTATCTCATCAAATAGTATCACTTTATGTCAAGAACCAATGTTTCTGATCATAGAAGTGAATTGTTTACTTGCCCCTAATATCAGGACATTATCTGAATGGGCTAGGAATGAACTCCCCATACAGAGCTGTGCTTTCTTCAGATCTCTGAATTTTTTAAGAGGCAGAATCTTTTGTCTCCTGAGAATTATGACACATATGTAGTGGAATTTCTATCTTTGGAAAAGGTGCCTTCAGGTATTCAAGCACACAACCCTCATGGTTTCAGTAACCAAAACAGGTCTCTTGACCCTAAAAATCACTCCCTTTAGTAGCTCAAAGATTCATGAAACTTGAAAAATCTAAGCTGTACTTATAGTTTCTGAAACAAAAGCTCACTTGTTTCTATGTTCCAATTTGAGAAGATATTTGGGTAGTAGTTAATTGGTAAAAATCTGTCAGTGCTGAAGGTGAAGCAGCACGGAGCTCCGTTTTCATCAATGCTGAGTGGTGTGATGTCTCACACATAATATTTAAGTCAGTAGCTTAACCTCTCTTGTATATTTAATGCAAGATAAATCACCAGCGCAGCATTTGAAGTATTTACATAACTCTGTATTTGAATTGAGTCTGACCAGCAGCACCATATTTCTTCCAATAACACTAATTGAAAAATTAGTCTGAATGTGATACTGTTCAACTCACTAATGACAACTCACACATAAAATTTGTTTTTAAATATTAAATAGTAGGTGTTTGATCACAGAAGTGATCTGAATTGTTGAAGACTCAAAAATAGTAACTGATCCTGCTTTTAAGAAACACTATCTTTTTAGTCAGGATAATAAAATGACTTTTAAAGAAAATTACATATAATTTCTCTTATTATTATAAATATAATATAAATTAACATTTTCTTTAGTATTTTGGAAACTAAATGTAAAACAAAAGTAGCTTTCTAGAAAAATTGATTCTTCCTAGTTCTTTAAATTTACAGCTAAGTATATGAGTTATTGAGGTGAAATAAGTTGCTCTCAGCAGTTGTTAATATATCATTAATAATCATACATGCAATAAATAATAACATATGAGTTATTTCCTAAGAGATATATGACTGCAAATTGCAGTAACAAATCACAGCGTGTATAAAGAATGCTCATTACTCTAGTGTGTACAGAAGCTGTTTTAACAACTGTATTCTTTATGGTGAAGCTCACCCTAATTAGCCTTGCAGATTCCTTTGGGAATGTATGCTGAGTGTTTGACATTGTGATGTTCAAGCTAGAGTGGGGGAGGAGGATATCATTTCTGCACCAAGAAAGCACTAGGCCACAAGCCTGGCTTCTTATTCAGCCACTTATTTTAATATATACATTGTGGTGAAAGTAAATAGCCTTTTCAAACAAGTAGATAAGAGTGTTTGGAATTAAATGACTAATTAAATCAGTATTAAACATAAGCTAGACGGTAATGTGGACTAACAATTTTTTCTCAATGGTGCACAAGACGGAAGATATAAGCACCAATTGCATTTTGTATGTGTGTGAATGTGAATACTGAGATTTGTACCCAGGAATATAAGAGGAATACAATTCTTACTTTCTATTGTATCTGAAAGTAAAGTGGACTATATATTTTTTAAATGAAACAAGGTTGAAATTCAAGAAGCAGCATGTTTTTTTTCCATTTCAATGAAACATTATATGTGGATTCTGCTGCTCTGTTAGCTTATAGCTTGTTACTAAATCAGACCTTTCCTGCAGTGAAAAAAATTGCATCTTTTCGTTGTAATCCTTGACAGCTTAAAGTTTAATGGAAGCAAGGGATTTTTTCTAAAGGTATATAATGGGTTGACACCATGGAAGGCTGCTGAGAGCTCACAAACTCAGAAATAGCATGAACTGCAGTAAGAACAAGCTCTTGCTGATTTTCTAAATTCATAATATCCTGGTTTTGATAGACAAAGCAAATGAAGGAAATACCTTATTGTTTTCTTAAAGTGAGCTGCTTGTCTCATCCCAATTGAGCTATTCTCTCTTTTCTTATGGATAAGCTTCAAGCTCTGGATCTGCTCCAAAGGTAAGAGAAAGGTGGTCCAGTCCTTAATAAAGAGAAAATAGGTATCTACCAAATGTAAAAATATGGGAGCTTCAAATGCCAAGATAAGAACTCAAGGCAATTTTTCTCTTCTCTAAGAGAGAAGCAGGCTAGAGTAAACCATTACTGACTGCTTGACGTCCAAAGGTCATGTCTGGTTATAGCTCAATTTATAGATTGCAGAAAACTATCTCTCTGTACAAAGTATGGCTGAGGTAGGTTCAGAGAATACACATTTAGCTATCTATCAAATAATTCTGGCAGCCAGCAACAAGACTTAATGGGGTTGGTGATGTTTATTATCTTCGTTAGTTTGTTATCAGTTTAGCATCATTCTTTTTTTTTTTATGTGTATGAGTGTACTGTCTGCATGTAGGTTGGTACACCCATGTCTTGCAATGCTGCAGAGGTCAGAAGAGGGCATCAGATTCCCCTGGAACTGGAGTTAAAGACGGTTCTTAGCTGCCATGTGGGTGCTGGGAATCAAACCCAGGTCCTCTGCAAGAGCAGTCCATGCTCTTAACTGCTGAGCCATCTCTCCAGGCCCAACAGTATTCTTTAATATATAATGAAAATGATAATGTGTCTTGGATTTATAAATCAAACCTTAAGGGAATATCATAGAGTTGAAAATCAGAAAGATGAGCAACTGTGAATATCATGAATCAATAGGAGGTAGAGGGTGGAAAAAATGGGAGAGTAGATCAAGAAATGAGTGAGGAGGATAGTTCACGTGTAGAAAATGGCATGTTTCCTTCTCCCAGAGGGATTTTCTTCCACTGGATAAGTCAAACCTAAGGAAGAAGGCCTAGGCTGCAAATACCAGAATAATTTGGCCATTTAGAAACAAGACTAAGCAAGTTCATTGGAAAGAAATTCTTGCCCTGGAAATACTTTGAGAATTAACATTGATATATTTCTTAAAAGTCATTGTTAAATTTTTTTGAATGGTTACAGTACAAAATCTACTTGTCTACAACATTCCAAAAAATTGCTACATGCACAGAAAATGGCTTACATGAATATTATTTCATGGAAAAGGAAGACAGAAATAGAAATGTTCCTTGAATGAAATGACACTGAACAAAGAGAAAAAAAACTTCCATAGGACATGACAGAAACAGAGAGAACTGAAGTGAAAATTAGGTCAAGAAAGGGAGCAGGAAACAGAACAACCCAGGGCTTGGCTAGGAATGAAGGCAATGCTCCAGTGACAAGCATCCATGTCACCCTAAGCTGTGGCTTGCATCTTCTGCTGGTATCCACACATATTGTTTATCAATCAGATTCTCTGAAATCATGTTCTATTTTGACTTGTAAACCAGAATCAGGGAGAGAACTGTTTTGAAGTATAAACAAGTGAATAACGGTATTCTGTGCTTAGTAGAAAATGGAGTCAAATGTAATTTTTTTTCTGCTTATATATCTACTAAATCAGAATATATTAAGAATGAAAATTACTGGGCTGGAGAGATGGTTAAGCTGTTAGGAGCACTGGCTGTAATTGCAGGGGACCCAGGTTTATTCACAACACCCAACTGTAACTCAAGTTCCAGGGGAATCCAGTGCCCTCTTCTGTCCACCATGGACATTGCATGGCATGGGAGCACTTACATGCATGCAGGCAATACATTCATACACATAAAATATAATAAATACAATATTTTAAAGAATGAGTATAGAATTAACTTCCATCAATTCAGATTTGGGAGCAGTATTTTGAGTGTAGGATTTTGAAAAAACACTGAAGCAAAATTACTATTTTTTAAGTATTTTATTGATTTGAGAGTTTCTTAAAATTTATTTGTACCTTGTTCATACCCAGGCCAATGTGAAGAAAATAAGAGAATGTGCAGTGCTCCGCTCTAAATGCTACATCTATATTGCACTGCATTTTGCTTTTTTTTTTTTTTTTTTTATCTTTTTGAGACAGGGTCTCCCTGTAGCCCCAGCTGTCCTGGAACTCACTCTGTAGACCAGGCTGGCCTTGAAATTAGAAAGATCCGCCTGCCTCTGCCTCCCAAGTGCTAGGATTAAAGGTGTGCGCCACCACACCCGGCTGCACTGCATTTTTCAAAAGCTGAGGAAGAGGGGTGGAAGATTGTAATAGCCTGAGGTGGTAGATGAATATGAATAAAAGGAACCTGTGTTGTCTAAATGCTACAGTGTAGTTGCAAATATGAACCAATAGAAAAGCTAGTTTTAACTTCAGAGAGAGAGAGGGGGAGAGAGAGAGAGGAGAGAGAGAGAGAGAGAGAGAGAGAGAGAGAGAGAGAGAGAGAGAACGATGGAGATAATATACTATATACTATTAGGTCTCTTTATCAATAAATTGTACATCAATGGATTCAAACAGGCATTTAAAATATTTATAAAAAGTATTTCAGTTGTCTTGAACACTTAAGATGATGACCACATGTCATTCATTCTGTACTAGATATAATAAATAAAGTAATGATGATTTTTAAGTATGCAGAAAGACATGCAGGAAATTTACAAGCAATACAGATTTTTATATTTTTCATTAGCGTTTCTGGGTCTTTACTATAGATTCCATGGAAGTTCAGTCCAATTTGCAATCCTATTGAGTGACAAAATTTATGATCATTGAGATTTTAATAATATTTATTATATTTTTGTTAGTTTTGAGGACAGATTACAGTGTTGGTCTTCAAGTATAATGATTGCTCTCCATAGAATACTTTAGATTTGCTCCCATTAAGCAAATTTAAAATTTATTGCATCATAGAATTAAAATATAAACTCGGAAAAGCAAATGAGAAAACTAATGTTTGTAATAAAAGATTATCTTCAAGCTATGAGCATGTAGTTTGAGTATTTTCAAATCCGTTAAATTAACTTACTTAACAAACTCATTCTGAGAGCATCCTGAGTCAAATAATATTACAGATAACTTTTGTGTGCTCATGAATTTGACTTTGATTGCTAAATATAATTTTCAAATTTAAACCATGTTTTTATTATTTTATTGTCAAACATTTGTGACTTTAAATATGCTAAACTTTATGCAGCTTTTGTTCATTTAATTAATTAATTCATTAATTAATATGAATGTACTGTCTGCATGTAGGTTTGTGCACCCGTGTCGTGCATGCCACAGAGATCAGAAGATGGTGTTGAATTCCCCTGGAACTGGAGTTCTCCTGGAACTGGAGTTACAGACTGTTCTCAGCCGCCATGTGGGTGCTGGGCATCAAACCCGGGTCCTCTGCAAGAGCAGTCGGTGCTCTTAACTGCTAGGCCATCTCTCCAGCCCTGTTCATTTAAATATATAAACATATATATATTACTAATATATTTGTATATGTTTGTAGGTGTAAATTAAGGAATAAAATTTGTTTTAGGCTTTATTTTCTTAAGCGTTTATTTCCATCTCTAATGTTGAAATCATGGATTTAAAGATAGAGCTCAACATCTCTTAAAATTATCATTCAAATAAAATAATTTTAAATGATTCCTGAACTTCAATTTACAATGTGCAGATGTAAATCACTAAGACTCAAACATGTATTGAGCACCTGCAGTACTCACAGTATTCATTATCATCGAATGTGATGGAATGCTGAAAATGTACTGCTAAGATCAACAATTTATAGTTGAATAGATAATATTCACATATTTAAGTTTATACATTACATGACAGGAAATAAGAGATACTTCAAGATCATAGAATACCAAGTGAGAAAGGTTACTTTGAGTTCTTGTAAAAGTTTCCTAGGGCTGTGGTAAACAATGCAGATACTTTCTGTTATGGAGAGCCCAAGAAACAGATTTCATGATCACAGGAGGACTGTGGAGAAAGAAAGCAATGGTAGATCTAATGGTAGATCTATATGGAAAAGCACGTCCTTCAAGTGTGTGATGGTGACTCTTTGATGGGATATAATGGAGCAGGACATGAGGATGATGGATTAAGAGATAAATGCTCAGGTGATGAATCCGAACTATATTTACTCCAATTTGGAGAATCACCTCAAGTTTATGAAAAAAATCCACCAATGTCGAGTATGCACCTTAGAAAGACTAATTTCCAGGGACATATTGGAAATTGTGACGGGGTGTTTCATTTAAATCTTTTTTACAATGTATATTTTTTCTGAATTTTTGTGGTTTCATACAAGCCATCTTAATCATATTTAGACCCCTTCCCCATCTGACCCCCCCATACCTGGCCTGCTGCATATCATGCATTCTGTTATATATGTTATAGTGTATTGAGTCAAGTTTGTGTAGCCAGATGTCTCTCCATGTGAGTTCATCCACTGGAGCCTGTTCAGCCTGACTATGAGATATGTCATGTAGGTTATCATATTTACTCTTCAAGAATACCTCATGAGATAAGCATGTTAATGTATCCCCATTTTGTAGATGTCCAATTCCAAGCTTTGAAGGGAAAAGTAAGAAAGAGCAGAAACAGTTATATCTATTTTAGAATAGCATATTGGAAGAAAAATCAATATGTATTCATTCTATTAGGACCACTAATGAAATAATTCATACAGATAATTATCTAATTGCATTATATATATATATATATATATATAGTGATAATACTCATGACTAGCTCATTTACAGGCACCCTTTGGAGAGTGCATAGATATTTTTGAACTGTGACTATTAATCAATTAATAATATTGGACTCCTTATCAAGAGGAAATGAACAGGTCACCAATGAAATTCATCCTGTGTAAGCTCTAAACAGGATGACTTCCCACTTGGGTATTTTAGTCAGATAAGATAGTGTCTTCCACTCTGTTAATAAAATATAATCAGAATCTGGAGAAATGAGGGAAGAGTTTTGAGAGCAGGAAGTATGTGATTAAGAAGACGAGTATCTCATAGGCAAAGCAACAGGACAGAGAGACAATATTATTGAATTCCCGGGAGGTTTTTATTTCTTATTGAACACGTGACTTGAGACATTATTTAGTAGTTTGGAAATCAATAGCACATCTGCAAAATCAGAGTACTTCTAGAAGTACTTGAGAGTAAATGTAAAAGCAGCAAAATAAAGGAGGGAAGGAATAATGCTGTTAGTGAATGAGGTATAAAGGATATCAGAGGCAAGGGAGAATATGCAGTGTCAAGGAGATTTAGGTGGATAATAATCTGTTATGACAGAAGTAGGTGGGATTGTTAGACAGTTTTCAAAGATGAGAATGAAAAATTATTACCTAAAGAGAAAAACTCAAGCAACAGAAGCTGAGATCAGCAGCTTAGGAATCAGATTACCTGGGGTCAAAGTTACCTTTACTGTCTATTTATTGTTTATAAATATTGAACATGCTACTGAAATTTTCTTTAGCTTTCTTTTCCTGCTAAACATGTACAACAGTAGTCTGACTTCGCAATATTATTATGATTAAATAAGCAAACATCATAGAAAGAAGAGACCAAATTTTCATTGCTAAAACAGTAATACTGACTTTATTGCTTGGTAAGGAAAGAGAATGTTTCTTGTAAAACATGGCCTCTCAGAAGAAACTCTTAGATATAAGAGTCTCAGAGGTTAATAAACTCTTGGAAACTTGAGTGATTAGTTGACTTCAGATTGTGGAATTGTCATTACCATGGCTCTTGGTGCTTGACTGTATTTTTAAGTGTGGTGTGCACACTGATCAATCAGACATTGATTGTCTGATTTCAGATGAATGGTTAAGGGTACTAAATTTTTAGATTCAAGTAGGATTAAGATAGATTCTAATGGTTACTTATGTTATAACCAAAAACATAGGATACAATTATTAAGTATTTAGAGTACTGCTTCCACATAAATGTTAATCATTATCACTCAGATTCCACTCACTGTTAGGATGGATTATTTTTCATATAATGACAATATTCTGTCCTGGGATAGCAATGGGTATTATCTACTGAAGAATTTTTAGCAATAAGATGACATGACTAAACATGTCATTAGAAAAAGCAGTGTGGGTTCTGGGGGCTGGGGAGACAGCTCAGTGGGTAAAGCGTTTGCCACATATAAAATACCAAGTGGTTGTGGCCACCTGTATATAATTCTAGCACTTGAAAGACAGACACAGTGTATCCTTGGAGCAATGTGGCTAGCTAGACTGGATAAATCAGTAAGCTCTGAGTTCAAGTGAGAGACCTTGCTTCAATATGTAAGTCAGAGCACTATTAAGGAAGATATGCTCAGGCCTCTATATGCATATGCATACTCGTGTACCCTCACGTATACAAATGTACATATATATTCATACAAACCAAATAGATATATACATCCAAAACTAAACTTAAATTAAATTGCAAGCAGTATGGAGGTCAGTGAAAAAAATGTAAACATCAAATTTTTATTATATTTCTCAGAGTTTGTGTGGCAGGATACTTGAACCCCTGGTACAGTAGCACCATGACTACAGAGTAATAGTGGAGTTAAAACTGGCAAAATATCATGTACCATATATATATATATATATATATATTTATGTAAATATATTGTATTTCTCGGACAGTTTCCAAGAGATTGTCTCGATTGATAAAGGGGAAATCAACTGATGCTGTAATCTAAATTAAATGAAAATTCATTACACAAATAATTGTTCAATTTGAGACAGGTATTCTCTTCCTACTCAAGAGGAAGAAGCAAGAAGCCATGCATTTGTTGCTGATTTAAAGAGCCATTTAAAGTCAGGAAAAAGTTAATGTTTAATGCTGTGCTTCAAAGCTTGAGGATCAAAAAAGAGAAGAAATAATACAGAGACAAATGTGTTTTTTACAATATTTGAGTCTGCAAAATAATTTGATTGAAGTGCTACTGGTTTAAAAATCCTGCCAGGCATGGTGGCGCACACCTTTAATCCTAGCACTCGGGAGGCAGAGGCAGGCGGATCTCTAGGAGTTCAAGGCCAGCTTGGTCGACGACATGAGTTCTAGGCCAGTTGGGGCTACAGGGAGACCCTGTCTCAAAAATACCCCCCCCCAAAAAAAATCCTATTAGCTGCTGTCCTCCAAATAATGGTATAAAAATGTTTACGCGCTTTGGAAATACTCAGTTGCATCTGTAAAAATGGTAAAGATTGAAAACCCAAGCTAGTTGTGTGAGCTTCCCAGAAGCTTCCTGAATGGGAACAGAAGGAAAAATATTACACATGAATCTATTGTTACAAATTCCGTTTTTCACAAAACTCAGAAGTTTTCATCTTACTAAGAATACCCACGAGGTTTGAATAAAATCAGAAATTCCACTTTTATACTGACCTCACTTAGAAAAGATTTAAGGAATCAGCATATTCTTAGCAATCTCAAACTGACCACTTACAACAACTTAGTTGGAAGCACAATTCTCTTGAAATGAGTGCTAGATTACTAGCATGTGGCTTTTGTTCCTGCAGTGTGTCGTGTCTCTAAATGTATGATATCCTTCACATCGCATGAAGGGTGAAGAAAGACCAATTTGAGGAGAAGCATTTTATGCTTACAGTCCATGCCTAACCACAATACCTGACCCTGGATCCAGTGGACTCATGTTTTCAAAGTCAAATACATTGTAAGTTTGCCAAATAATTTTTCTCTTTCCCACACACATATTTGTGTGCACATTCTAGGCTCTCCCCTATGCATTTTTTCAACAGAAAGCAACTATATCTTAGCATTTTGCCAAGGGAAATAGGACATAAATAGAATTAATGGAGTACTGATTTGGTGCAATTTTATATTGAAAATGACAAAGTTCAAAGGCATTTTGAACACTAGCAGGATACTTCCATAGACTATGTGTCTACATCATAGGCACAAAGTGCTGAAATTGAGATGGGTGGCTTGTTTTTAATATGCCATAATCAACACTGGTTTTTTGTTGTTGTTGTTGTTGTTCTTTTGAGACAGGGCCACCCTGTAGCCCCAGGTGGCCTGGACCTCACTATCTAGACCAGGCTGAATTTGATCTCACATTTAATACTCCCAAATGCTAAGATTAATGATATGTGCCACCTCATCCAGCTCTATAATTAGCATAATTAGCATTTTTGTACAGGAAGTACCACAGATCCATCTTTTCCAAAACTCAACTTGAGAAGAAAGATAATTATAATACACATATGTACTAAATTTCAGTATTTAGCATATACCTAACATTTAATGCACATCACAGAATAGGGGCATCATCTAGACAGGTAGTTCTTAGACCAAAGAATATAGTTCAAGTCCCCAATGAGCCTTCAGAACCTATCTGCATTTATCATCTCTCCTGCTTTATGTATCAAAACCCTCCTACTTGAAATTTTACAATGAAATTCCAGCCACAGAGATGATTCTGCATTTAAGAAAAAAACAGCTCAGTAGACTAGTCTTCTTCTTTTCCTCTGAGTTATTATCTTAGTCATTCTGTCATTCTTAGTTTAGTTACCATAACAAGTCATCTTAATGCACTTAGTATACCTGCCTCCATAATTAGATGGCTCTCCAGAAGGGACTACAACTTCCCTATAATTTGACTATTATAAATTTATACCCCAGCTAATAAATTCCATATTACACAGCTGTTTCTCCTATGAGTCTCTAATCCTCTGTAGAACACCAACAAAAACTTTCTTGATCACCATTAAATTCAAGGGTTATTCCTGTACCTGACAAACAATACTGATTCTAAAGATTTGTTTATTCAATAAAGCTGTGTGCTTGAATTACCTAAAAGTTGATCAACTGCCTTGTAAATGAAACAACACTCTGGAAAATTGTCCAATCTACCATATTTTTAGGTAGGTTAAGTTTTACTGAGTTCAACGGTTGTAAAAATGATAATGCTTGCTCCCCCTCCCAAGAGCAAAGGTCTAACTGAAGCTCCAGTGCCAGGCAAGGGATCACTCTTTGAGTTGTTGGTCAGGGGGTTCAAGATGCTAACAAAAAGTGTAAGCTAATGCCATTGCCCTTGTCTCCAGTAGCACCAAATGGTTTGGTTAAAGGAATTGGAGAAATCAAGCTGATACTGACTTGGAAGTTTCCTCCCTGCTGATTAGTTCTCACAGTATTTCATGGTACTGTGCAAGCTGCCAAGGTAGAAAAAGTTATAAACAGGCCTACCGAGCAGTAAAGCTTGTCAACATCAGTTATTATCCCAGCAGGAGATTCCCAATGGTGCAATAGTGCATCTTACATTTTGGAGTTAAGCAATACGTGTCTAGTTGGACTTAAGGCTGCCCCAGTAGGAGAAAACCCATGCCTGTTACTGTAAACTGAGCCAACTATATGTGGGTGGAGTACTCCTAGACTGTAGAAGAGAACACAATACTGTCATTTTACTAAGCTGAAATGGCTTTCATCTGCCTTCCAAATGCTTATCCCCATAACTACAGATAAGTATAGGCCACAAACTTCATCAAGGAACCTTTTTGATGCAGCTGATGGAGACCATTACAGAGATCCTCAACTAGTCAAATGCAGAGAACAAATGCTTTTCTCTAATTGCAACTTCTACAGCACAACTCCTACACCTCCATCAAGGATGGAGGCAGAAAGTTTGTAAGGATGGGGGAAAATTTCACAAGCCCCACCCCTAGATGAGGAGGTGCAGCACTCAGTGGCTGCTGTGGAAGAGCTAATCAATTTATTTTCCAGAGAAGAATCCATGATAGGTTTCTTAAGCCTAAATTGTCAGGCCCTAAAATACATGTATATACTGGGAACACTAACTGGACTCTGGATTGTGTATGTGTGTGTGTGTGTGTGTGTGTCTGTGTGTGTGTGTGTGTGTGTGTGTATGTTTATATGTAACAATAATTACAGAAGATGAAGTCATGAATTCAAGAGTGAGTGTTAGGAGACAGGGGAGGTGGGTTGGAGAGAAAAGAGAAAGGGGTGGACATGATGTAAATATAGTGTATGCATGTATACAGTTCTCAAAAAATACAATTACTTTTAAATAATTTTTAAATTTTATATTATTCCAAAATATGCATATATACATTCCACACATAAGTCAAAATTACAAATGCTGAAAATAAACTATAGGTTGGTTGCCAAACATATTTAGAGATTCACATTTTAACAGTAAATTTGCATGCAGGTATAAAGACTTTACATTCTTTTTTTTAATATGAATACATATCTTCCATCCATGTATGATAATTACAATGTGTGAATATAAGTGGTAGGACAATTCTAGAGCCCATTTAGAGATTCACATTATAATAGCACAGTTGCTTTCAGATACGATGAAATATAATAATTAAGTTGCTCAGTTTGCCTGCCAACTAGGGATTTGGTGTTAGCATCCACAAATGAGGGAAACCATTCACCTTTTTTTTTTTCTCCTTTCCTCTGTTCTTTGAATTGCTTCAAGTATTTTCTGAAGTTTTTTTTTTTTTTGACATGTGTTCTTTCATTTTGTTTATGTCGTAAAAGATTTTTCTTTCTCCTTCAACTGTGATTGACATTTTTGCTGGGTATAGTAATCTGACACTGCTGGATCCTCCCAAAGCAGTAAACCACAGCATCAGCAGTTTATACTTTCCACCACAGTATCAGGGTGGGGGGTAGGGGGGTTTGGCCCTCACGCACTGGTTCCCACCTGGGCAGCTGGGCATGGAGTGTGTGTGCCCCTGGTTGACCTTTTGTCCTCAAACGCAGTTCCTCTCTATGGTTCTATCATTGCGTTGGGTGGTGGCTGCCAATGGCCTGCATGGCACAAACCCACCTGGGCGTTTGGGCACAGAGTGAAAAAATAAAACTTAAAGAAAATAAGTACCGAAAATATAGGAATTCCATTTTCTTTCCTAAGAATCACAGTTAGATTATATGATAGAATCAGGAAGAGGCTAACCCAGTTTATTGTGTATCCTTTTCTGTTAGTTTCCCGACAGTAGTCAAACTTCATTACCATTTTTATAGTGACATCTATGAGGCAGAACTATATTTCTATTTAAAACATTTCAACTGTGAGTGAAGACCACAAATAAATAACCTGATACCTTAAAATCTGTATTAAAAGCCGGGTGTAGTGGTGCACGCCTTTGATCCTAGCACTCAGGAAGAAGAGGCAGGCAGATCTTTGTGAGTTCAAGGCCAGCCTGGTCTACAGAGTGAGTTCCAGGACAGGTGGGGCTACAGGGAAAAGAACAAAAAAAATCTGTATTAAAATATCAGATTTATTATAACATTGCTGGAGTAACATGAGTACTAGAAGTATTTTCACCATAACCTCTTTTAGACATCTCATTTAAGGAAGATATAAAATGTCTTTTACAAGAACTAGCAGCGAAAGCTAGGTGTAGCTCAGTTGGTAGAGTGGTCACCACAGCATGAGCTTGTCCAGACCTCTGTGCTCCCAGCCTGGGTTGGTGGGTGAGGGGAAACAGAATGTTGTAAGTTTAGATTTCTAATGCTTTGTAGTCAATTATGTGGACTCATTACATGAAGCCTACATTATTTAGTAATGTCTTTTTATCTGGTCAAAAAATGTTTTAATAACCACAGTTTTAAATGAAAGTTTACACTTTATCTTGATTTGAAGAAATATGACCTTGTCTTCAAATTCATAATTTTCAAAAGTACAAATATGGAAATGCTTTTTTGCTAACTTTCTGGAATAATGATTCTTTTAAAGCATGTTTTTTTTAAGTAGATGATAATGAATGTAAATAATTCTACTAAACAATGTGAGCTTATTTTCACATTTGTTTGGGATTAAACTGCATCCATAAACTGCTTCCACATGTATGCTAATTAACTCTGCAGCAGAACTAACTATTCTACTTGGAGGATTAAAGACAAAAGCTTTATGAAATCCTACCTTTTCAGTTTAACATTTATCGGCCTATTTTTGGTCACGAAGGCTCAGATATGAGTAAGTTTCTTTTGATGTCTCTTTGGCTCAGGGACTTGGTAGTACGATATAGAATCTTTCCCTTGTAGATAAAAAGATTGAATACAAAGCCGTCTGATGTAGACCTGTGGTTATTGTTGCTTGATAGGTGTTAATAGTGAATATAAAATCAGTTAGTGGTTTTCAAGAGAATAAATCCTAAGATTTGAAAAATTCACTCTTAACTAAATGGCACAACTGCCAATCAGTCCAGAAAGTAATAGATTAAGTATTGTTTATATAGTAATTTCCTCCATGAGAAAACCTTTGATCTTGGAAGGAAACCCCCTTAGGACACAGGATGTTATGAAGGGAAGTGAAATATTCCATCCTTCAGGGAAGCTCATTAAGATCCAAGACCTGAACCCAGTGTGTTGGCACACCTTTACCCAAGCACTCAGGAAGCAGAGATAGATGGATCTCTGTGATTTTGAAGCCAGAAATGGTCTATGTAACAAGTTCCAGGCCTGGAGAATAAATAAATAAGTAAAAATAAACAAAGAAAAGAAAGAAAGAAAGAAAGAAAGAAAGAAAGAAAGAAAGAAAGAAAGAAAGAAAGAAAGAAAGAAAGAAAGAAAGGAAGGAAAGAAGGAAGGGAGGAAGGAAGGAAGGAAGAAAAAGAAAGAAAGAAAGAAAGAACGAAAGAAAGAAAGAAAGGAAGAAAGAAAGAAAAGAAAGAAAAGAAAGAAGGAATATAAAAGACACAGGATATTCTAAATAGAGGTCAAACAGACTATCCTATAGCAAAGATGATATGGGAAGTAAACAACTCAGTAGTTACAGGAAGTCACTGAAACTGACTGGATCTGTTATGCTCCTCCCTCCTTCCTTACCTCCCTCCCTTCCTCCCTCCCTCCCTCCCTCCCTCCCTCCCTATGCATATATAACCAGTAAGTCCTTCTGAGAAAAACACTCAGACTAGTGGGAGTGCCTACAAGAGACCCAGACCAGCCAGGCTGCCGGAAAGAGGTAGAGACAACCTGAGCTGTCTGAAAGAGTTCTCTAACCTGTTGAGCTGCCTGCAGGGAATGCAGTGTCATCAGGGTTTCCAGCGTTAGTGCACAATCACCGTTGCTGTGGTGGGCTTCTAATGATGCAGCTGTCTTTGAGTCCCTTCTACTCCTTTAACTTCTCAACTATATCCCTGTAAACAAACCCAATAAAACTCACTGGTTCATTGTGTTGGACTTTGGTGGGGTGTTTACTTTCAGTTTCTCTTGATCCCTATCGGATTTGAGTGTCAACCCAGGAATAGCATCACACAGCAAGTATTAATTTCGACAACATGTTCAACTTTAGAAGTCGACATTTTAAGTCAGATATTTGAAGCATTATTTTGATGGCTTTGAGGGACTAAATCCCTGATGCACATGCGGGGCCTCCGACGGGTAATAAAATGACCTGCTTCCAGCTTCTTGATCTGAGACAATGGTCCAGGGTTCTCCTGCTAGCCAGCGGGATTCCCTTTCTGGCTGACTAGTGCAGACCAGTTCAGATAAGACCAAGCTACACCTGGATATATCTCAACATAGGACAGTGACTTGTCAGTTACATCTTTTTTTTTTTGTTTTTTTCTTTGTTTTTTTTTTTTTTTTGGTCTTTTTGAGACAGGGTCTCCCTGTAGCCCCAGGTGTCCTGGAACTCACTCTGTAGACCAGGCTGGCCTCAAACTCACAAAGATCCGCCTGTCTCTGCCTCCCAAGTGCTAGGATTAAAGGCATGCACCACCACGCCCGGCTGTCAGTTACATCTTTTTTGTTTAAGTTAACCAATCCAAAATCAGGGGATGAGAGCAGCTCCCTACCACCAGAAACACTTAGAAGGCTCAAGACCTCTTGGGAGCTTTGGATTCTACAGTTTCCCAGTCCCTTCTCCATTGTGGAGAGCTTGTGAGAGTGTGTATAAGTGTGTTTCTTTACTATTTTTTTTTTTTTTGGTCTTTTCGAGACAGGGTCCCCCCGTAGCCCCAGCTGTCCTGGAACTCACTCTGTAGACCAGACTGGCCTGAACTCACAAAGATCTGCCTGCCTCTGCCTCCCAAGTGCTAGCATTAAAGGCATGCACCATCACACCCTGTTGTGTTCCTTTACTTTTAGAATGTTTGTTACCTTTTGTTTTCTGCTGTGTCTGAGATTTTTTTTTTACCTTTTCATTCTTTAATGGGTGGAGAAGATACACCTGATCAAAATGGTAATAACTTCCTCAGGTCAGCATCTATAGAAGCCTTATTTGGAAGAACTGGTTTATACTTTATGCTTACTAGAGTTAGTAGAGTAAAATGAAACAAAAGTATTTCTTGTGTGTTTGGTGTATATGAAAAGTGTGCAGCAGGAGAGAGAGAGAGAGAGAGAGAGAGAGAGAGAGAGAGAGAGAGAGAGAGAGAAGGGAGAGGAGGGAGGGACGTATTCATTACCACACAGTGATAGAGAAATGTATTTATGTATTATAAGAACTTATTTGTTCATTATGTTACTGCTGTATCACTGTATTTCGTTTATTTGTAATCAATATGTAACAAAGCTTTTAAGAATCTCAAAAGAATCTAGTTTTCTGACAAAGCATTAATTTCCAGAGTATACAAGCTACTCAAAGAACAAAGAAGAAGAAAAAAAAACACAAATGAATGACTCAAAAGATGGAGCAAAGAACTGAATAGAGACTTCAAAGAGGAGGAATTAGAGATAGATGGCTGAGAAACATCTTAAAAACTGTTCAACATCACTAATAATTAGAGAAATGCAAAATAAGACCACCTTCAGATATCATCTCACTCTGATAAGACTGGCCAGGATCAAGAAAACAAATGATATCAAGTGCTGGCTGGAGAGGTTGTGGGGAAAGGGGAACACTCATCCATTGCTGGTGGGAATGTAAACTTGTACAGCCACTATGGAAAGCAGTGTGGAGAACCCTTGAAAGACTCAAAATGAGATTGCCATTTGACCCAGTCATACCACTCCTGGGTATATACCCACAAGACTCATCTTACTGCAGAAATACATGCACAGTTATATTTATTGCAGCTCTGTTCACAATAGCAAAAAGTTGGAACCAACCCAAATGCCCCTCAACTGACAAGTGGATAGAGAAAATGTGGTACATGTACACAATGGAGTTCTATGCAGCGGTAAAGAAAGAAAACATCATGAACTTTGCAGGTAAATGGATGGAGCTAGAAGACATTACATTAAGTGAAGTAACACAGTCCCAGAAAAACAAACGATGAATGGTATCCCTCATATGTGGATGCTAGCGCCAATAACCCAGTTATAAATATTTCTTGTGGAGAGGGATGCATATTAAAAGAACAACAACAGAAAGACTGCATCAGAAAACTGACTGAAATGATGAATAGTGGAGGGCATTTGGGGAGGGAGGCAGGGTGATGTGAGGAACACTCGGGTATATTCGATTAATCATATTTATTGATGTGTTCAACAAGTATCCAGTTTTGCCCAGAATCTGTCTACAGATTACATGGTTGTTTTAGGACTTAATAAAAGTGAAATGTGTCGGTAATTAAACAACATTGGTGTTTAAAAGGTGCTGCATAAAAAACGGTTAATGCAACAGTTAAGGGTAATTAGGGAATATATAATCAGTTGTGGTCCACATCGTTTTACTAACAAGTTCTGTATAACAACTAACTTTTGGATTGGCACACCCCCACCAAATGTCTCTATAATTTTTCTGTTGTTACAATATACACCTTGTGGCATTCTCTTTTACCTATGGTGATCTTACCTTAAAAAAATTATGTTGCTCCCAAGTTAACCACATATGTCACCCAAAAACAGCACCGGGCTGAATTTGTTTAAATCGTACCTTGTATTCCAGCACTATAGGTATGTGTAATACAACGGCCTTTTTGAGACTCGTGGGTCAAAAAAACCAAAAACATAAAATAAAAAAGGGGATACAAAATTTAAAAAAAAAACCTTTTTGTACAAAAACCTTGCAATTCAAATCTTAAAACTAAGTATGGGAACAGATTTGTATGTTCCAAAGGTACAATATCACACAACTTGCCTCTTGTGGCTTTGTGATGGCCAGTCCTTAGGGCAGGGCAGGAAGGCCATAAGGTTCACTCAGGCAGGTACCAGGACCACTAGTACACACCCCCTATCCACCCCCCACCCCACCCCCACCCGCACCAAAGGGAATTGGGTGAGATCCAAAGTGTGGACTTTTCTGTGGAGAACCTTCAGAACAGAGGGAAGAGTGAGTTAGGGCTTCCCAATATCCAACGTACAAGCAAAAATTGAAACCCTGAAACATAAGACAGTCAATACTCCAAAACAAGGAGAGGAAAGAAAAAAAAAAAAGCCCCAGAAGGAGGCAAGTCAAAACCCGCATGACTAACATAGTGAAAAGACATCTGTGATTTGAACCACAAAAGGGAACCCACATTGCCAAGACATGACAAAAGGACAACATGGGAAAGCCACAGGCATAATCCTGCACCAGGCTCTACCAAACCTGGTAGGAGATAGCTACATTGGGATCCCTTGGAGGAGAACCAAGAAACAGAGCTTGAGGAATAATTGAAGACTGTGCAGAGACATTTAAACAATAAAGAATCAGAGAACTAAAGAGCGAGAATGAAAGAAACTCCCAAAAAGACCTGGAGGTGCATACAATGACAATTTTCGGAAAGAAACATAAGGAAACAAGTATTGCACCTAAATACAAGTAAGATAAGCTAATCTAGAGGCGGAAAAAAATGGAACTCTGAAAAGAAGTTAGAAACATGAAAAAAGGCAAGGCAACAGCAAAGTAAGGAGCACCAAAGAGATGGAGACGTTGAGTCAAAAAGAGTAAATGGAATAACTAAAGAAAAACACAGGATGAAACGAAAAGAGAATAGAACACTCATCCAATCAAAGAAAAAAGGATAAGGAAAAACAGCACCAGAAGTAGCAATGAAGAAGACAGAAAAAGAATATCAGATCTGAAGATAACACAGGCCAGTAAAAAAGCTCAAATAAAACATTATGTGAAAAATTTAAAGATACCCACAAAAGTTGGGAACAACCAGGAAATAGGGACACTCTATAAAAGACCAACCTCTGCATCATAGAATAGGGAGGAGAAGATCTCAAAGAATAGTATTGATCAGTATCTCAACAGAATAATAGTATGAAAATTTCCTCCAAAACTAAAAAATAGACAAACCAATACAAATAACAGAAGCACATAGGTACTCAACAATTAGAAAAGATCAGGAAAAGAAACTCCCCATGCCATATCATAGTTAAAAAATGCTAGGTTCCCAAACACAAGACAAAATTCTGAAGGCCTACAAGAAGAAAAACAAGTTTCACATTACAAAGGAAACCCATCAGAAATTACAACTGACTTTCTGTGCAAACCATGGAAAGCGAAAGAAAAACATGGAGACAAAGCCTATCCCTAGTATTAAAGGACGTAGGATGCCAACTCATGAATACTATTACCCAGCAAAAAAAGTCGACTATAGTTCAAAGGAAGAGAAAAATAGTCCACGACATAAACAACATGTTAGAATACATGTCTTGGAAAAGCCAACTCCGTTCATTAAAACTACTTGAAGAATTCAAAGGGCGAAAGAAGAAGGCGCAAACAATCCTCAAACACCTTAAGAAACAGACACTAATAAAACAAATTCAGAGGCTAGAAGCTCCAAATTGACAACAAAGTGAAAGAAGCAACAGCCATTTTCATTATACCTTAAACAATTAATGGGCCTAAAGCTCCCCCAATCAAAAGGCATAACTTGGAGATGGATTAGGAAAAAAAAACCCTATATGCTGTCTATAGAAACCCATTCTCATTTCAAGGATAGGCACTAACTTTAAGGTGAAGGGATGGAAGAAGTATTCCAAGCAAATGGTAACCAAAAGGACAAGTGGGTGTGACTATTTCTAATTCAGGGACAAAAATAGACTTCCAAAAACAAAAAAGAAATCAAAGAGACAAAGCGGGCCACAACATCTTTATTAAAGGAACAATTGACGATGAAGCGGATCTCCACAAATCATGAACATATATGCAACAAAATCTGGTGCACCAAACTTTTTAAAGACAATTCTTCAGATCTCAAGGCACAGGCTTAACCCCCGCACACTAATAGTGGGGTGACTTCAATACCCCATTAAATTCCCTAGACAGATCAACAGGGACAAAGGATAAACAGAGAAACACCTGAACTAAATGACACACTATACCAAATGGACCCTCACAGACATCTATTAAATCTATGTTCTACCAAAAAACACCAGAGAATACACTTTCTTACTCAGCACTCACAGAAATTTCTCCAAAAATAGACCATATCCTGGGACACAGGAAAAACTCAACCAAATATAAAAGATTGAAATAATCTCATGCATTTCTATCCGGACCACAGTGCATAAATAAAACTCAATACCAACAACAAGATAAACCCTACACAACTTATAAGGAACCACCCATGCCATGGAGACACCAACAACATTTCTCCTGAATAATGACTGGGTCACGGGGAAGAAATAAAGAAATTTTAATTTAACAAACCTTCCTTAAAACTGCTGCTGACTGTCTCTTGCTTGTTGCTCTCTGAATGACTGAATGACCAATGATAAAACCCAATACCGCCAAAAAACTATTGGGCGACACTTTAAAAGCAGTACCAAGAGGGAAGTTTATAGCTCTAGCTGCCTACATTAAAAAAACAGGAAAAGAGCACAGAGTGCAAATGATCTAACCACTGCAGCTAAACATACTTGAGAGAAAACAACAGATGAACCCTAAACGCAACAGACAAGACGAAATAAACAAAAATCAGAGCAGAGGAGATCAATGAAAGAGAAAAAAGAAAACACATACAAACAATCAATGAATCAAAAAATTGGTTCTTTGAGAGAATAAACAAGATAGACAGACCTCTAGCCCAGTTAACCAACGAAAAAAAGGAAACAACTCAAATCAATATGAAACCTGTGATGATGATAGGGGAAATATCACAACAGGACAATGAAAAGATCCAGACCATCATAAGGGAATACTTCACAAACCTTTACTCTATTAAGTTTGAAAAAACTTAGAGAGATGGATGAATATCTGAAAACTCCTGGAGTCACCCACAACCAAAAAAACAGACCCAACCAAGAAGAGATCGGGGACAGCCGAAATAGGACCAATAATACGGAAGAAGCTGAAGGATGAATTGGAAGATGTAATAAGTAGCCTCTCCACCAAAAAATGCTCAGGCCCCAAGATGGTTTCACGCCCAGAACAGAATTCTCTAAAATATTTCAAAAAAGCTTAAAAAAACCATTACTAACTCAAGTTGTTTAGAAAGGATACAAACGGAGGGAGTTCTCCCAGATTCCTCTATGAAGGCCAGCATCACGTTATTACAAAAACCAGGTATAAAGATACAACCAAAAAGTAGAATAGAAAACTATAGACCCATCTCCCTAATGAAACACAGATGCCAAAATTGTAAAAACAGGATACTGGCAAATTGGCATACAGACTCACATCCAGAAGATCATCCACCATGACCAAAGTTGGATTCATACCAGAGATGCAAGGGCTGGTTCAATATACAAACCTCAATCCATTCATCAAAATATAAATGGACTGAAGCCACACAATCCACCCCATCATCTCAATTGATGCAGAGAAAGCCTTTGGACACAAAAAATCCAGCATCCCTTTCATGTTTAACTTAAAGTCCTAGGAGGGAATTGGACTGGAGGGTTCCTTCCTCAATGTAATCAAAATGCCATATACAGGAAACCCACCAGCCAATATCATCTTAAATTGGGGACAAACATAAGCATCCCCTTAAAGGTAGGACAACTTGGCAAGGCTGCCCCTATTCCCACTCCTTTCAATATAGTGCTGGAAACCCTTGCTAGGGCAATAGGCAAGAAAAGGAAAAATAAAGAGTTCTACTTGGAAAAGATGAAGTCAAACTATCCATTTTGCTGCTGATTGATGATTGTCTACCTAAGTGATGCTTAGAACTCCACCAGAACACTCCTAGAAAAGATTAAGACCTTTGGTAAAGGGCCGGATACAAATAAATCTAGAAAAATAATTAGCCTTTTCTTTACATCAACAACAAGCCACTGAAGACGGACTACAAGTGAGACCTTCCACTAACAATAGCCTCAAAAACTATAAAATACCTGGGAACACACCGAACCAAAGACACCAAGGGATCTCTACAACAAAATTTTAAAACCCCTGAAAAAGGAAGGAAATTGAGGAAGAACTCAGAAGATGGACCACCAAACCTCCATGCTCGTGGATTGTGAAAACATAAATAATATAGTAAAAATTCCATCCTCCCCAAACTAGTGTACAGATTTTAATGCAATCCAATCAAAATCCCTAAGAATTTCTTCACAGGCTTGGAAAAAAAATTCCTCAATTTCATTTGGAAAAAAAAACAAAAAGACCACAATAGCAAAGCAACCCTGAGAGAAAAAGAGCAATACAGGGGGGATCGGTCTACCGATATTAAAAAATATATTACAGGGCTATAGCATAAAAACAGCCTGGTACAGGCACAAAAAGAGACCTGTTGACCAATGGACTAAAACTGAAGATCCCAAAACCTGAGTACATACAATTTCAGCCACCTCATATTTGACAAGTGGGCCAAGAAGACACAATGGAGGAAAAGACAGCATCTAAGTAAGTGGTGTGGGAAAAACTGGATCACCACTAGTAACAGAATGAAATTAAACCCCTATCTCTCCCCCTGCACGAAAGCCAATTCCATATGGATCAAAGACCTCAAAGAAACCCCTACCCCTGGAAGGTGATAGAAGAAAAACTGGGCAGCAGACTACAAGACATAGGGGTCGGAAAAGACTTTTCCTAACTCAGGACAGCAGCTGCACAAGAAATAAGATCGATCAATTGACAAATGGGAAACTCATCATTAAACTCAAAAGCTTCTGACATCAAAAGAAAACAATAAAGGAAGTGAAGAGAAAACCCCACAGAGTGGGAGGTAAACCTTCACAGCAGGACACATCTGACACAGCTTAATTTCAGAGTATACAAGTACTACAACAAAGAAAAAAGAAAAACACCAGAATGACCTGACAAATAGAAATGGAGCCCAAAGATCTGAATAGAGACTTCAAGAGGAGGACTAGTAAATGGGAGAATAGGTGTTCAACTCGTTAAAACGGTTCAATTAAATAATTAGAGAAATTTAAATATAAGACCACACTAGATATCATCTTACTCCTAATAGACTGTTGCAGGATCAAGAAAAGCAAATGTACCAAGTGCTCTGGAACGGTTGTGTGGGAGAAAGGGGGAACATCATCCTTGCTGGTGGAATGAAACTTGTTACAGCACTATGGAGCAGTGTGGAGAACCTTGCAAGACTCAAAATGACGTGCCTTTGACCCAGTCATAACTCCGGATACACCCAGAACCTCATCTTACTGCAGAATACATGCACAGCTATCATTTAATTAGCAGCTCTGTTCCCAATAGCAAAAAGCTTGGAACCAACCCAGATGCCCCTCAACTACAGAGTGGCTACGAAATGTGGTACATGTAACAATGGAGTTCTATGCAGGGATAAAGAGAAAACATATGAAACTTTGCAGGTAAGTGGATGGAACTCAGAAGATATATTTTAAGTGAAGTAACACAGTCCAGAAACAACAAACGCAATATGGTATCCCCTCATATGTGGATGCTAGTGCCAATAACCCAGTTATAAATATTTCTGTGGAGAGGATGCATATTAAAAGAAACAGCAAAGACCACTCAGTCAAAACTGACTGAAATGGTGATCGGGAGGGGTGGGGAGGGCGGGAGAGGATTGCGGTGTATATTCGATTATCATAATGTATATTGATGCTGAGTTCAACAAGTATCCAGTTTGCCAAGACTCTGTCTACAAGTTACATGGTGTTTTAGGGACTTATAAAGTAAACAAAAAAATAAATAGTAATAAACAACATTGGTTTAAAGGTTCTGATAAAAAGGTAATGATCTGAGTTTAATGGAGATATTAAATTGTTGTTGTCCACTTTTGTTTACTTAAAATCTGTTAACAACAACTTTGGGATTGGCACATACAAATGTTCTCTATAATTTTTCTGTTGTACAGTATCACCTTGTAGCATCTCTTTCACCTATAGGACGATTTAACTTAAAAATTAAGTTTGCTTCCAAGTTAATTACATACAGTCACCCAAAAACAGCATGGGTTAATTTATGAAATCTTGCCTTGATTCCAGCCTATAGGGATGTTACAATACAAATGCCTTCTGGGGACTCATGGGTCAAAAAACAAAAACCTAAAATAAATGGGGAGAGGATACAGATAGATATGAAACCTTTTTGTCAAAAACCTTGCAATTCAAATATTAAAAATAACTACAGGAGTTGTATGTTCCAACAGGTCAAAATGTCACCAACTTAACAGCTGAGAAAGAAAAATACGACTTGCATTAGATGGTAGGATGTACCAGAAAGTGCACTAGAAGAAGGTGGCCCTGTTGGAACATTTGAAAGGAAGAAAAGCCCTCAGATTGCTACAAACATCAAAAGCCCTGCTGTGGATCCTTACTTGTAACACTATGTTAAGGATTTCTCTAACGAATCTTACCTTCTCGGTGCCACACAAGGTTTTAATATTAGAGGGACCCTTTTCTTACCCCCCCCCATAGAACCAGGAGGAAATATGATGCTGTGATGACATGATGAGATGTCGATTCTCCAACTGTAAATTGGGAGCCAAACTGTTACAGAGGGTAATCTCTTACTAAACCAGTAAAATTGGGGTGGCGAAGGTGGCGCCTATGCGTTAGCGATCGCCAACTGCTCTTACAGGGACCGGGTTCGATCCCCAGCACCCACAGTGGCAGCTGAGAAACGTCTGAGCTCCACAATCCAGGAGAAACTCCAGTTCCACGGAATCAAGACCCTCTTCTGAACTCCGGGCCGTTGACTTTTTTTACAGACACATGTGCACAGACTTGCATGCAACAACAGTACATTCATACCAACATACATAAATAAAATATAAAAAAAATTTAAAAATATTAAAAAAACAAAAAACAGTAAAAATTGCCTTCTTTAATTACTCATATAAATAGGAACTGTGGAAAAGGATTTCTCTATCAGACACCAAATATATATACTAAAGTCCTTAAGCTATGCACTTAGCAAATATATTATACAGAAGCTCTTGAATAACGCAATGGATTACTTCTACCAAGGCAGATATTGGCCAGGGGATCCAAGCACCCACAAAAGGTAAAGGCTCCTTGCCTCTAAAACTGGGTACCTGCAAGAAGAGAGGTGATAAGCCCTGCTGTTCAAAGACCTGATTTTAACATGGGAAAGATGTATTGAGACCCACACCATGCACAGTGTACAGATGGTCTTCTGGACTACCAGAGAGTGTCCAAAGGCCACCTCCTAAGACCAATAAAGGCAAATATGGGTCTCCTTGACAAGCAAGACTACTCCATCACACCAGCTACAAATCACCTGCCCAGGGAAATAGTGTGCAGCAGCTGGCCCAGCCATATGCGTGTATATCCCAATCTAATTGGCTATTACCTCTTCCTTGGAGGAAAAACCCATGCTGATGCCACAAGCTTTACATCCTCTAATGATTCGGAGATGTTATATGCCACAGTATGACCCTGTCCATTTAACAGACAAATGTAATTCATGGTATTAACATACCATCCAAACATCTGTGTCTATACCAATATACCTACATAAACACTCAGTTTACTGTTTAAATACCTATATATCAATTGCTTGTGCTTCATTGTTAGGATTGAAAGGTTATTCCTGGACCAAACTGTCAGCCCATGAAGGAAACAGCCCGAATTGACCAGAGTCACAGACAAACAGCCTCCAGAGAACGGAAAGTAGACTGTTTTGCTTCTATCCACCTGTGCCCCTTTTCTTCGCCCTAGGGATCAATCTAAGGAAGAGGGGGCATAGTAGAAGGTAAGGCTGCGATTGGGGGGGGGGGTGAAAAAAAAAAAAAAAATGGTGAAACTACAGCAAACTCTGGACATTCATTTGATCCAACTTGATCTGAACATACAAGCCCCCCCTGCTGGCATGGTAGGACCCAAGGCTGTGTGGTTTTGGGCACAACTGCTTACAAACTGATTTTACATGAAGGTTGCTTGTTACTCATAAATTATACTTATTGTTTAAAAATGAGAAAAAAAAAACCGAGAGAAAGATGCAGGACAGTTAATGGCAGAAGCATGATCTGGAGGGTGGGGTGTGGGGTGGGGTGGGGGAAGGGAAAGGGAAAAATATTAGCTTGAAAACTGATTGGGAAAATGAATACTGATAATAAAAACTCAAAAAAAAAAAAATTCACCAACTTAACAGCTGAGAAAGAAAAAGTTTACAGCTTTGATTGTGTAGGATGTACCAGGAGCGTGCACAGCATTGAAAGGTTTGGCCTTTTGAACCATTAAAGGAAGACAAGCCTCAGATTGCTACAAACATCAACACCCCTCTGTGGATCATACTTGTAACAGCTATTTATAATGAGTCCTAATGAAACTTACTTTCTAGGTGCTTTCACAACAGAGACTTTCTTCTCCCTTCTCATAGAAGAAGGAGAAATATGTTGATGATGAGGTCGTTCTCTAACTGTAAATTGGAGCCACTGCTTTATAGAGGTAATCTCTTAAAAACCAGTAAAACGCCTTCTTTATTTGGACTAATAGACATAGGACTGTAAAAAAGGGTTATTCTCTATTCAGATCCAATAGTAATTAACTAGTCCTTAAGCTTATGCACTTAAGCAAACATATATTAATACAGGAGAGCTCTGATACCAGCGAATGGATATATTCTATAAGGAGATGTTGGCAGGGGATCCAAGCCCCCACAAAAGGTAAAGGCTTCTTGCCTGTAAACTGGGATATACTGCAAGAAGAGAGGCGATAGGACCTGCTGTCAAAAGACCTGAGTGAAGCATGGAAGGTTGATCATTGAGACGCACTTGCAAGTGTACAGTCTGGTCTCTGGAATACCAGAGGAGTGTTACCAAAGGCCACTCAACACATAAGCAAATATAGGTTCCTTGAGTCAAGCAGTGACTTCTCATCATGCACCAGCTACACCCACCTGCCTGGAAATACTGTGCAGGCAGGGCAGCCATATGCGTATATCCCAATCTAATTGGCTATTAGCTCTCTCCTTGGAGGAATGCACCCATGGCTTGATGCCAGAATCTGACATCTCATTGGTTAGGAGATGTTATAAGCCACAGTAAGGACCGTGTCATATTTTACAGAAAAAAATTAATTCATGGATTAAACATTACCTTCCAAACATCTGTGTCTCTACCAAAGATAACCTTACCATAACAATTAGTATGTTTTTTAACCTACCTGTATATCTATTGCTTGTTGCTTCACTAGTAGGATTGAAGGTTCATTCCTGGACCAAAACTGTCAGCCCCTGAAAGGAAACACCAGAATTGACCAGAGTCCAAGGCAACAGCTTTCAGAGAAGTAGACTGCTTTGCCTCTCGTCCACCTCGTGCCCCTTATTTCTAAGCCCTAGGGAACATCTTGGAAGAGGGGGCTGTAGATTAGAATGTAAGGACTGCGATTGGGTGAATGATTGATGAAACTACAACAATATGTCTGGGACACTCATCTTGATCCAACTTGATTGAACATACAAGGGCCCCCCCAGTGGATGTGGGACCCATGGTCTGTTGGGTTTTGAGCACAAACTTCTTGCAAATTGGTTTTACATGAAGCATGTTGTACTCATAAATTCTTATACTTATTGTTAAAAAAATTAAAGTAATTTAAACGATTCTAGTTTCCTTGTACTAAAACTATGTCATATCTCTCAAGATAGCAGTTTTATTCCACAGTTTCCATCATCCTCACATAACCTTTATAATTACTTAGGTGCTGATTATGGTCAAATAATGACAGTGACAATACTGACTTAGGCATTTCCAAGTTTCTCAGATCAACACAAAACTCCTAAAATTCACATTATTGTTTCATTTTTCATTTATACATTCATTCAACAAGAAATATTTGAACACTAAATCTGTACTGGATACCAACATTTATCATACAAGTCTTTGCATAAGTAAGACAAGTATGTTTCTCAGAATTGCGTGTGTATAATAAAAATTGTGAGAAAATTAGGATGAAATTAAATGTGTTTATTAGATAGAATGCAGAAGAATTTCTCTAATTTTGATAGACATCCAGGCAAGACCTGCTTTAGCACTCGCACTATTGAAGTCAAGGCCTTCACTATGTTGGAGACATTTGCTTGGCTTATAGGATACCTACCTGTCCTAGTTTGTCTTCCATTGCTGTGACAAAACACTCTGACCAACACCGACTTGGGGAGGAAAGGTTTTATTCAGCTTACATATCCTGGGGGTCACAGTCTCAGGGAGCCCAAGGCACAGAACTCAGGCAGGAACTGGAGGCCAGAGCTGAAGCACAGGCCATGGAGGAACTGCTGTTCACTGGCTTGCTCGCTCCTCTCTGCTATGCCCAGCTCTGCCTTCTTATATCATTACACAACCACCTGCCCAGGGCAGCACCACCATTAGTGGGTTGGGCCCTACACTGCTTGGCCATCAAGAAATACTCCATATCATGTGCCACAGGCCAATCCAACGAGCCACTTCCCCAATGAGGGCTCCCTCAAAACCCAGTGTGTTCAGTTGGACACTAAAGCTCACAGCACAATTGACCCCCTTGTCACAACTTGTCACACAAAACACCATCACTATAAACCATAACCTTTCCAGTTCTTATCCGTAAAGTATGATGTTAACATTTAATCACAACCTAAGACAGTACAAAATTAAAAGCCCCACAGTCCTTAATGTCCAAACACTTAAAAGTTCACAGCCCGTTAAAAGTCTCTTAACTGTGGGTCTGCCAGCTGCGCAAAATCCAAAAACAAGTACTGTCTTATTCAAAAGGGAAGAATCAGGCACTCTCAAAGAAAACCTAATCCAGCAAAGTAGCTCAAGATGACACTGGGACTCACATCTTCTGGGCTCCAAAGGGTTTTCGCAGCTCCTTTCTCTGACTCTGCCGTTCCACAGCACCACACAGCTCATCTCGCAGACCCAGGCCACATCCATTCCACACTCTGACTGCTCTCTGGTGGTCGTCCCAACGTCCCGGGCATCTCCAAAAAAGCTGGGGTCGCCACTGAAACTGAGGTGCAACTTCACCAATGGTCTCTTCTGACCTTCCTGGGTGCCAAGCCTCCGCTTCTCTCCATGACCCCTGCAATCCTGGGGTTCACTACAACCGAGGTGCACCTTCACAAATGTTATTTCCTGCCTCTCACAGTGCCCAAGCCTTGGTGCTCTCTGTGACCTCAAATTTCAAACCGGAACATATAGGAGACTCTTACACACTACCAAGTCCTACCTTCTGGCTTGAGATGGGAGCTCAGGCCCCTTCTGGATACCTAGCTTCTGTGTGCTGACCCTTGAAGAAATTTCTTCCCAGAAGATTTCACCACAGTGATGTCTGGTCTCTGTTACTTACAGTGATTTTCAGCCCAGCTAACCAGCATCATTTGTCCCAGCTAAACAAAGGTTCTCACTTCAGGTTCTGGTCTCTTGTTATTACAGCTGATTCTCAGCCCCAGCTGACCAGACACCCACAGTTACACAGTCCTGATGATCTCTGCTCCCCTTTGAAACTAAGAGACTTCAAAGCCAGCCTCCATCTTCTACAAACTCTTTCGCAAATACTGTCAAGCTTCACAGCAAGATCTTTAGGCATTCAATGATCTTCCCAGCCCAAGTTTCCAAATAGCCTCCAAAATCCTTCCCCAAAACACACCAAGGTCAGACTAGTCACAGCATTACCCCCACTCTTCTTGGTACCAAGTTCTGTTCCTAGTTTGATCTTCCATGCTGTGACAAAACCTCTGACCAACACCGACTTGGGGAGGAAAGGGTTTTTATTCAGCTTACCCTATCCTGGGTCACAGTCTCAGGAGCCAAGGCAGGAACTCAGGGCAGGAACCTGGAGGCGGAAGGAGCTTGAAGCACAGGCCATGGAGCAATGCTGTTCACTGGCTTGCTCACTCCTCTGGCTCATGCCCAGCCTGCCTTCTTATACCATACACAACCACCTGCCCAGGGTGGCACCACTCATTGTGGGCTGGGCCCTTCCACACTGCTTGGCCATCAAGACAATACTCCACAGATGTGGCCACAGGCCAATCCAATGGAGCCAATTCCCCAATTGAGGCTCCCTCAATCCAGGTGTGTCAATTTGACACTAAAGCTATCCAGCACACTACCCAATACCACAAAAGAATATATATATATGCTTTATTTGCCAATGTGCTCACTCAGAGTAGTTTTAGAGCAGTGCTTTTAGATACATTCCTTAAAGTTTATTTTATTTTTAGTTACATGTATATGTGGGAGGAGTGTGCACATGAGAATGCAGGTGCCACCCGACTTTAGAAAAGGATGGCAGGTCTTTTAGCCTGTAGTTGAATCAGAGAACATTCAAGGGTAGGGAGATGAAAGGGACAAGGGCTTCAGAATAACTAGTGCTTTCTATTGCCTTCCTCTCCACCCTTTACCATCTCTGTGCATCTGTATATTAACACATTCTGATCACTTTCTTCATACAAACTATATACATGGAAGTACTGTGATTACCCTACTTGAATCAAGGAGTGATTTTAAAAAGGGGGTATGTGGTATTTTTTTATACATCAGTATAAATGGGAGAATTAGGTTCATATTAAGCTAGTTAATATTGGTTCAATATTTTCTTCTACTACTAAAATAATTCCTTTTTCTATAGATGGCACTTGTTAATTAAACTATTGGATCCTGTAAGTTACAAATTTTTATAATAAAATTTGTTGGGTGGTTGAGCATGTATAGATGTTAATAATTTAAAGGAAAATGTGTTTATATCTCAATTACTCCTACAGTTTAAGTATTTTTTTGTCTGAAGAATCTTCTGAGTTACATTTTTATCAGTTTAAAATCTACCTCTATTCATACAGATGGTGAAATAAAGAAGGTACCGTATTGTTATATAAAGTGGATTTCTGGATTGAGATTAAAGGAGAAGTGTTACATGAATTTTATTCTCCATATGTACTACATACCTATAAAATGTGTGTGATGAAGGCAAAAAAGTAGGGATCAAAATGGCAATGATCAACACCAGAAAAAACACATATCCTACAGGCCAAAAGAGCTTTTGAAATAAGTCTGAAAGGGTCTGAAGCTGCTGACAAAGCCGCAACACTGGTCCCAATTAACAATACCCGTTCTTAATTAACAGTTGTTGACTCTTTGCCATTGAAATATTCACGCTCTAGGTGTGAAGTGGCAACCCCCATTTGTCATATCTGTCAAAATTAATTTTTAAATCCCATGGTCTTCCTTCAACGAGATAGAAGTGAATAGCTTTCTACTTGCCAAGTTCAGTTCTAAGAAAAGGCCTAGGCAAATAGAACCCAGAAAACTGGTTGAGTTAGATTTATATCTGTAACATCAGTTAATTTTCATAGTGCTTCTAATTCTAAATACTATGCCATGATTTGCTCCAGAGTTTGAAAGAAAGTATGAAAGGAGTTTTAAAATTCACTTCGATAATTTATTTTAAATTCTGCTTAAAATTATAGTTTTCAATTAATATGTGCTTAACAGTAAAGTAGGAATATCTTCATATATTACATTTAATGATGAGGTCACCAATATGACCAAGAAAATTTGTTTTGCAGAATATCGACATCAACCAAACCAATAGTATGGTTGGAAAGGAAGTTATAACAGAAATAAAGAGCAAGCAAGCCCACTAAATCTGTAAGAGACTATATGGAAATTTTACACATAAAATTTGTGGTTTCAATAATGATATTTAAATTAGAATCTTTGCTTTGTATTTACTGTACTTTTAATAAGATGATTTTTGTGTATCAAACAAAACTACATTCTGGTTTTGTAAATCATTCAGTAAGGTTATGAAGGACATAATATTTTTCATTATATAAATGAGAATGTTAAACTCAAAGTCCTAATAGACATTCTTAAAATTATAAAGTTAGCAGATGGTATAGCCAGTGTCGCAATGATTCATTGGCACATCCAGGTCTACATTCACTGCTGAATGATCACTTCTTGCTTTTAAGGATTGTGAAAAGAGTGTGTGAAGTGGACAAACAGGCTGAACTCCAAGCATTGCACTTTTAGCAAAGTTGTGGGCTAAATTACTTGAGAATTACCACGTAGAGAAAAACAAAAACAAAAAACTGCTGCAAACATATCTTACCATGTACCATGCATAGATGAGAAAATGAAGGCTAAATCATCATGCTGAGTTTCAGAATAATTCCAGGAGAAAATGATATTTTGTGATGGGTTTGATGATTCTCTCTTAAAAGTTTGCCTTTCTTGTCCATTATTTGTAAAATACAGAGAATCATTAGTAAAGAAAATGGGGTATAAAAACATGACATTGTTCAGCGCTCAAGAAGCTTATATTCTAATTAAAGAACAAAATACCACCCTTGAAGTGACAAAAGAGCTGTGTAGTTTTCAAGGCTGTAATCATTGCCGAGGTCTACAGTTAACAAAAGGGAGAGTTAAGGGTAGAGTGTGGAGAAGCTGTCTCAATCCTCTACCAGGAAGGAATTTACTGATACTGACTAATGGGAAGATTAAATTGAAATCATCAAGGATAAAAAACAAATTGACAATGTAAAAATTCAATGAAGATTACCTGAATATATACTGATTTGCTTAAAGCACAATGTTTCTGCTGTGCAGAATGATGAAAGCAATAAAATCCCATTAAAAAATTAATTGAGATTAACTATTCTTATCTATAATCTGACAGCAACACAAATTCGCAGAAATACACTTGAAAATTTGGAGTTACCTTTAAAGACAGCATGTATTAATAATTAATTTAACATTGATTTCCTTGTCATTTTTTGTTAATTGCTATAATGTTAGAATGAATAGGTAAGCAATAAGAGGAAAAACTTCAGCATAATTGTAGCTACTTGAACACAAAGATTATTTTAGTGGTAATACACTGTAGAGAGTAACACAAATATTATCATGTTATGTACCAATAATCCATCTCTATCTGCTAATCATTAACACTATCCATATTTCATATATCAATCTTTTCTGGTACAGTTTTCAGTGTCATAAACCATACACAGATAAATACTTCATGTTTTACTGATTTATTCCTTATGATAGACTTCTAAAACTTTAACTGTAAAATCGATAGTGGAGATCAGATATCTCATTGGAAAATTTGGCTAAAATTTGGTTTAAATACTATTTAGAGGCACATTCTTGAAGTATTTAGGAGGTAAATACTATATAGATGGGAATCAAATCATTTTATCCTGTTTACATATCAATCATGTAATGATTTATTTCATACATTTTTCTTCAAATGCACAAAATTCACAGAAAAATGTATTCTAAAAATTTAAATCAAAATGTTAGTGAGCCAGAAGTGAAACCAACATTAATTAACACATGAACAATATGTCCAAATATAAAAAATGGTGAAATTAGATGTAGGAATTAGATGGATATATTTGTCAATGCCTAGTTTATACTAGAAACCATCACTACTGTTAAGGAAGATAATTAAGTAATATATTCATCATTTAATATAAAATATCAAATAAAAAGTGAATATTTGGCTTGGTACGGTGATGCAGGCCTTTAATCCCAGCACTCTGGAGGCACAGGCAGGTTAATCTTTGTGACACTGAGTCAGCCTGGTCTATGTGGTGAGCTTCAGGCTGACTGGGGCTACAGGGAGACTATCTCTGGAACAGAAACAAACAAACAAAAAAACCCCCCAAGAAAATAGAAAAGTGAATATTTAGAGCATATACAAGGAAAGATTCCAAGAATAATGCACCAGAGTTATACACACTTGTACACTTACAACACAGTCTCTTACAATAGATAAAGCAAAAACTTGTAGAGAGAGAAATGAAGCTGAGTGTGGTACCTCTTCCCTTCAATCCTAGTATTTGGGAGGCTGAGGGAGAGGAATTTTGGGGAGTGCAAGTTCATCCTAGCCTACTTAAGAAGATTGTATTTAATAAAGAAACAAACAAACAAAGAGACAAACGAGAACTTCCACCAGTCAGTAGAGACTCAATATCCCACCTTAAATTTATGTTGAAGAATTGGTGAAAGAGCAACAGAGCCTACAGGGGACTTGAGAATCGTTGTAAAGCTGCAGTGGACAGTTTAACCACCTCAGCCAAGAACAGCAGCCTACATCCTCAGGGTGAGGGTCTCAGCTTGCCATATCCTGGGGATTTTTACATTCATAGTTGTGATTGTTTTGTTAGTGGTCTTATAGATGATGCATTTTTTCATTGTTGTTTGTTTATTAATGTTATAACTCTCAAATATTACATACATACATACTTTTAAATGTCTTTATCAGATTTTACTTTCATAAAACATGTATCTTGAGTCTCTTGGGTAATATGGCACACTAGAGGTTTCCATGTGACCAGTAAAGGGGTAGCATCAAGAAACGATAGACTCTGTTTCAAAGAAAGAGAGGAAGAGCTTTGCAAATTCACAAAGGACCCCTGAAAAGTGCAGAGAAAAATGTGCATTACACACTCAAAAAAATCAAACCAAGCTAACAGACCCAGTGTGAGACGTGCTACTTGAGAGAGGAGGATTGGAAACAGAAACCTTCCAAAAGGTAAGTCAAGAGAGCCGGATGAAAGACTGGGAGTCCTATCTGTTATCCTCAGAACAAGCCCACAGCCTTCACAAGACTCTAATTCAACTCTGGGTTTTGATAAGACAGTGATTTTCCCAGTGAACAGATCCGTAGTGAAGATGAATCTCATTTTGTCTATATGATTCATTAAAAATGGTTCAGGCAGCCAGGCATGGTGGCACATGCCTTTAATCCTAGCACTTGGGAGGCAGAGGCAGGCAGATCTTTCTGAGTTCAAGGCCAGCCTGGTCTACAGAGTGAGTTCCAGGACAGCTGGGACTACAGGGAGAACCTGTCTCAAAAATACCCCCCCCCAAAAAAAAAAGGTTCAGGTGACATCTTTAGAGGGAACCAGTTGTTTAAACCTGAGGGAAAGGGAAATAAGCCTGAACTGAATTGGAAAAAATGTATGAAATGCACAAAGCATCAATAAAAACTAATTTAAAAAAAAAAAAAAACCTGAGGTACCCTGTGCCACTATCTCAAGTTTTTGAGCCTGAATTTAACTTGTATATGCCAGGGCAACAGATTGACTTGCAGTTGTGGACAGTGGGAAGGCCAGTTCTGTCAAGATGAAAAGTACAGGCTTATTTAGTAAAGTACAGAAATAAGTTTACACTCTGTGGCTGGGTGTAAAGCTCATCAACTGAGAACAGCGATGGAGGCTGATAGACCTGAACCTGAGGCCAAGGGTGGGTTGGCCAGTCTCTGGTGTATGTAGACACAGAACTCAGAAGTATGTTCCCCACCAGATTTGCCCAGTGCACAGGCTGCAGACGTAAACGTGGCCAGCAAGCTTTCCTAGTCCACCAGGAAAACAAGCCACCAAACTGAAGACCTCTTTGGTGGACATCAGACCCTTGCCCAAGGAAGCTGCTAAAATACTTTATCTTCAAAACAAAAATTTATTCCTTTTCCTTTCTTTATTCTTTTTGTCCTTTTTGGATTCTTATTTTTCCATTTAAACAATTTAGTATTTTTATGTTTAAAAAATTTTTATTCTTCTCTATACCCTTGTCTAATTTTGTTATATATTTTCATTTTGGCGAAATCATTTTTCTTCTTCTTCATCATGACATTTCCTCTATTTTGTCATGAATTTCTTCACTTATTTTCCTTTATACTGTATTTTAGTAGTATCTTGACTTTATTATATACATATATGCATATGTACATAATATGAAATTTGGTACATATGACATATACCAAATATGTGTGTGTGTGTGTGTGTGTGTGTGTGTGTGTCTTTTTTGAGACAGAGTCTCTTTGTAGCCCCCGCTGGCCAGGAACTCCCTGTGTATACCAGGCTAGGCTTGAGATACATGGGCCTCTGCCTCCAGAGTGCTAAGAAAAGGGGTTGTGCCACCATGCTCAGTGACTTTATTATATTTTAAAATCTCATGCTTTAACTTTTATGCCATTTCTAAGATATATAGAATTAATTTTCAAACATTTTCTCATTATTTGAAAATCTTTTTTCATTTTCATTTTGTTCTTTGCTTTCTTTGTATTATTTTTATCTTTTCTCCTGCAAAATATTTTTCTTTATTGTTTTTCTTCTTTTTGTTTGTCTAACTTTGGTTGATGGAAAAAATTGAAACATTTCAAGAAAAGTATAATCTATGCCAGTTTATGAGAACCAAGCCAGAACTGTGGAAGAAATTTAAAGGAATATTCTACACAAACGAGGATGAAAGTTAGGCTCAATCATGAGAGAGCAAGAAGGAATGTGACATGAGAAGAGTAGATAAACAAAGGAAAGCTAAGAGGGGATCCATTGTGTAGCACACAATGAACCATCAAATTTGTAGTATCAACAAGGTAAAAAGAAAAGAACAAACAGCAATCTATGCAATCAGAAAAGCAACCAAAAATTACAAAAATTAGTTAATGACTCTAAAAAAATAAGAGTAAATGGCCTCAATTCATCAATAAAGAGTTGAAGATAGGTTATTAGATTTAAAAGTGAGACCCAACCATCTGTTGTTCCCAAGAAGTACACATAGAAAAGACACAGACAGACTGGGAATACACAAGTGGAAATAAATTTTTCGAGCAAATGGAAGCTGAAAACATATGGGCATAGAATATTTGAGAAAAAAATAAAACAAAAATTAGAAGAATGGAAGTCATCAAGAAAGGTAACAGCTCCCAAAGAAGATAAAATAATTGTAAATATTAAGCACTGAATGCCGGGACTCTCAATTTCATGAAAGCAGATTCTAGCTGAGATTTAAAAAGTCACAAATATCCTAATACTGTAATACTGGGAATCTCCATTTCCCATTTTCTTCTTCAGATAAATCCTCCAAACTAAAAGCTGATCAGCTAAAGTGCATCATAGACCCATAGATCAAAAGGACTTAACCAGTAAGTACAGAGTATTTCATCTAACATGAACAAGATAGACATTTTTCTCAGAAGTCTGTGGAATTTCTCTAAAACTGACTACAATTTTAATCACAAAGAAAATCTCAAAAAATAAAAAAGAATTGAAATAATATCATGTATTTCACCAAATTATAGCACGAAAAAACTGGAAATTACTAATAAAAGAAACTATAGGGTCTGAACAAGTAATTTTGAGACTGAATAGTACACTGTTAAAAGACCAATCATTAAAAATGTTGGGGAAGAAATTTTTTTAATTCTTAGAATGAAATGAAATTGAGAGTACAAATCACCAGAAAAATGTGGATACAAGTATCAAGATTCCAAGAGAAAAGTTTATAAATTGAGTTCTTACATTAAAAAAAAAAACTATCAGAGAAATTTCAAAATAAATATCCTAATGATGTATGTATGTCAAGGTCTTAGGTAAACAAGAACAACAAAACCAAAGAAATATTTAGTAGCTAATTAATATATGTTATGGCATAAACTAATGAAATAAGCACTAAAAAATAGCAAATAGAAACAAAGAATTGGTTTGTTGAAAAGATAAACAATCTTGACAAAACTCTCATCAAATTAACAAACAGAAATATAAAAAAAAATTAAGCATGAAAAAACAGGAAGGTTACAAGATTTCAGTGAAATCTGGAGGATCTTCAATGGATGTTTATCAACTTCTATTCCATTCAAATGAAAAATTAAATGAAATGGACAAATTTCTAGATACATATGATTTGTGAAAATGAAATAAATAAGATTTGACAACTTAAAAAGATCCATAGTAAATAAAGGATTGAAGGTTTGTAGGGATACAAAGGAGCAATAGAACAGGAAGGGTTGAATGGTGTGGGGAATGGAGGGTAGGGCAGAAGTAAGATGGGGGCGAATAAGAAGTAAGTGTTTTTAGAAATGGCCATGTGGACACCTACTACTATAGAAGTTTCTTACAGGGTATACATATAAATTATAAAGAGAGATTAAAAGGAATTTCCTTCAAACAGAGGGACATTGCCCCTACTAGATAACATAGGCTAGCAAAGAAAAATCTCAATGTCAGGAATGGACTCCTTTTAAGTTGTTAGACCAGGGAGTAAACAAAGATATCTGTGTTAGTTAAGATTCTCTGAAGAAACAGAATTGGTAGAATAAATACACACATACATACACACACACACACACACAGTGTGTGTGTGTGTGTGTATGTATCTGTGCATGTGTGTATCTGTGTGTCTCTGTGTGTATTTATTAGACTAGCTCATGGGATAGAGTGGGAGTAATCCAACAATGGCTGCACCAACACTGGATAGGCTGAGAATCCTTACTCAGTCCATGAGGCTGGATGTCTTTGTAGTCCCAATCTGGTGCTGAAGGCCTGATAGAATCCAAGAGACCTGCTAGCCTTCAGTGTTAGATTTTGGAGAGGGGAAAGGAAGGATTTTAGAGTTAAAGAAAAGAAACAAACCCAGAGCTGCAATGGCCAAGGACTGTATTATGTACTTTTTATTAAAAGCATACAGTGAGAGGGGCAGAGGGACCTTCTCTTCCCAATGAGAAGTCTTCTGCCCCCTGGTGTGGATTGTGAGACTCATTAATTTCCCTTTGGGCTCAGCTGTTTGATGGTGAGACCTAGTGTCTTTGCTTAAGCAGTTTTGTTAAGATAACTTCCTGGGTCTGTCAGCCTAGTACCTCAAAGCCTTCCTGCAGACCAGCCAGTTCCCAAAACTGGCTGCCTGTGAGTGACTGGCTGACAAGGCTTTAGTGAAACCAGATAACCAATTCCAAGTTATTTAGTCATTTTGAGTGGTTTTATGACCCTATGATTTTTTTTTCTTTTCTTTTTTTTTGTCTTTTTGAGACAGGGTCTCCCCATAGCTCCAGTTGGCCTGGAACTCACTCTGTAGACTAGGCAGGCCTTGAACTCACAGAGATCTCCCTGCCTCTGCCTCCAGAGTGCCAGGATTAAAGGCATGCACCACCGTGTCTGGGGATTTTCTTTTTCTTTCTTTCTTTCTTTCTTTCTTTCTTTCTTTCTTTCTTTCTTTCTTTCTTTCTTTCTTTCTTTCTTTCTTTCTTTCTTAATTTTTTATTTATTTACTTACTTTTTTTTTATTTCTTTATGTGTATGAATGTACTGTCTGCATGCAGGTTTGTGCACCCATGTCGTGCAATGCCGCGGAGGTCAGAAGAGGGTCTCGGATTCCCCTGGAACTGGAGTTCTCCTGGAATTGGAGTTTCAGACGGTTCTAGGGCGCCATATGGGTGCTGGGGATCAAACCCGGTTCCTCTGTAAGAGCGGTCGGCGCTCTTAACCGCTAGGCCATCTCTCCAGCCCCTATTTACTTATTTTTTATGTGTATGAATGTACTGTCTGCATGTAGGTTGGTACACCTGTGTCATGCAATGCCGCGGAGGTCAGAAGAGGGTGTCGGATTCCCCTGGAACTGGCGTTAAAGAAGGTTCTTATCCGCCATGTGGGTGATGGGAATCGAACCCAGGTCCTCTGCAAGAGCAGTCGGCGTGCTCTTAACTGCTGAGCCATCTCTCCAGCTCCCCTATGATTTTCTTAATGAAGCTTGTTCTAGTTTGTCTTCCATTGCTGTGACAAAACACTCTGACCGACACCAACTTGGGGAGGAAAGGGTTTATTCAGCTTACATCTCCTGGGTCACAGTTCATCACTTAGGGAGCCCAAGGCAGGAACTCAGGGCAGAAACCTGGAGGCAGGAGCTGAAACACAAGCCATGGAGGAATGCTGTTTACTGGCTTGCTCCCCTGGCTCATGCCCAGTCTGCCTTCTTATACAGTATATAACAACCTGCCCAGGGTGGCACCACTCATTGTCGGCTGGGCCCTCCCACACTGCTCGACAATCAAGACAATACTCCACAGATGTGACCACAGGCCAATCCTATGGAGCCAATTCCCCAAGTGAGGCTCCCTCAACCCAGGTGTGTCAAGTTGACATTAAAGCTATCCAGCACAAAGCTTAAGGCTCCTCTCCTATCTACAGATCCTATCATTCAGTCTTTAATTGTTGGAATCCAAGGAGTTGGTCACAACAGCAAGATGAACTCACCACTTAAAAAGAGAAAGCAAGCTGCAAAGGGGAAGAGCCTCCCTTCTGCCATGGCTTTATACCAGCTGCCATCACAGGCTAATGCCCAAATCTAAGGTCAGTCTTCCAGCTTCAAGTGATCCAGTCTGAAGGTATCTTTCTCATTTTGGTTAACTCCAGATCCAGTCAAGTCAACACCCAGGATTTGCCATCACAATACCCATGGGCTATAGAATACATAAATGGAAATCAAGCTAGTACTAACTTCAAGGCTTCATCTCTACTGGATAGCTTTCAATGTGCTGGATGGTACATGCAGAATGCTAGAAAAAAATCATCAACCTTACCCAGATGTGAATCAGGTGAGCTAAAATAACTTACCTGGCAAGATATGCCTACTTATGCAATAAGTGACACAAATAGTATGGGAGTAACACACTATTTTCTAATTGGATTTAAGTTCTACTTCACAAGATGGACCCCATACTGGCACTGATAGTAGACTGGGGAACCTGTGGCTAGACAGTTCAAAGGTCATATGGGAGAGCCTAATGCTATTATTCTGCTAAATATAGTATTAAACTGACCCTGATGACTTATTATACCCATAGATTAATGCAACTCTCAAGTCTCATCAGCAAAGCTTCCATATGCAGCAAATAATAATTAACACAGAGACCCACAATTGCCTAACATGAGAGAATAGGAGACTACAGAGTGCTTATCCCTGAATTGTACACCTATAGCAGATGTCTACCTTCCAAAGCTCTGGGACCATTTTAGAAAAGGGGGCAGAAAGATCGTTAGAGCCAGAGGTAGTTGATGACCATAGGGAAACTGAGTTTTCCAGACAGTTGGCAGGTTGCTCACATGAACTCATAGCAAAGGTGACGGGGCATGTACAAGTCCCACGTAAGCTGAAGCCATGTAATATCTAATCATAGACCTGAGGAGGTGGGTAAGAAACCCTAACCCAACCTGGGGGGCGGATACAATTCGTGAAAGTGTCAACGAAATTAAAAAAATAAAATATCTAGGTATGAAAGGAATCAGGAAAGTGCAAGCATTACTTTTTGAAGATTTACTAAGCAATTAACATTTACTCCCATGTAATGAGATGGGACAGTTATGTGAAATACACTAGTATAAACTATGAGGTGTCCTTGCAAGCCTGGGAGCAGGTTTTTAATGACCAATTCTCTTCGAATGCTTAGAAATGTTTTATAGTGAAAACTACAACGCACTAAGGAAAGTGAAGACCTTCGGCTGACAGAATCCTTCCTGTGTTTCTGAGCTTGTGTCTATGATTTAACTTGTACTTTAAGAAAATAACTTCTCCTTTCATGTATGACTACTGTAATAATTTTTTAAAATTTTTGTAAGTGAATGCATTCATTTCACTTTAAATGCCAAGTTAAAGATAGAATTGTAGGTTAGCAGACATTACCTTAAAGACATTCTTTCCATGATCTGTTTCCTCTGCTCATGATTGAGTTGGATTACTTTTCCTCCTCAAAGCCTATATTTATTTTTTGATGTTGTTGCCAAGCTTATTTATAACTTCTGAATTTCAATTAAGTGTCTAGGAGCATTTGCAAACACAGATTACTTTAATCCAAACATAAATAGTGATGAGTTGAGTTGAAACTTTAATCTGTATAAGATCTAATATATTTTCAGTATATCCTTCTTCTTGGATGTAGCTATGATGAATCCAACAAACTCTTCATGTTTCACCAGAGTATGGTGGTTTCCAACAAGACCCTCCATAGACTACAGGTATTTGAACACTCAGCCCCAGTTGTTGGCACTGTTTGTTGAGGTTTAGGAAGAGAAGTGGAAATATGTCACTGAGGGCAGGATTTGAGAGTTCATAGCTTTGTCCCATTTCCTCTCTCTCTCTCTCTCTCTCTCTCTCTCTCTCTCTCTCTCTGTTCTTGAAGTTGTTACTGTTCAGTATTCTGCTCTAACTGCTTCAGCAGCCATGTATTCCCCACCATGATGGACTCATCCTTCTGGAACTGTAAGCCTAATAAACTATATAATCTGTAAATTGCCTTGGTCATTGGTTTTATCACATTGACAGAAAAGTAACTAGTACAAGATAGTAGGTACCACATAGTAGGCTGCTGTTGTGAAGAATCTGAGCAGGTTGGTTTTTAATGGGATGTGGAAGACTTTAAAGCAATGGAATGCTGTAGAGCTTGATGGGCCTTTCTAATAAGGACAGGGCTTAAGAAGTTAGAGAGAAAAAAGAGAGAGAGAGATTTAAATGGTAGCTGAGATATTTTTTGACAAAGAATCTGGCTGCTATAGCCCCATTCTCATGAATTTATCTAAGGCTAGTATTTTAGTGTAATAGGACTAATTTCTTTGGTGGAGGAAATTTCAAAGACATTCTAACCTTGATGAGGTAGCATGGTTATTAATGGTGACTATTATGCAGATCTACATTGAAGAAGAGCAGATAGGGCAGGGAGAAATACAAAATGCACAGTTTGGAGAGAGAAAAGGCACCAGGAAGGGAACCTTAATAATGTTGCAGCCAAGACAGCCAAAGGTGTGTCCTGGAGGAGAAGCTCTCTTTTTTGTTTGTTTGTTCCTTTTTGATCTTTTTGAGACAGGGTGTCCCTGTAGCCCCACCTGGCCTGGAACTTGCTATATAGGCCAGGCTGGCCTTGAACTCAGAGAAACCTGCCTTCCTCTGCCTCCTGAGTGCTGGATTTAACGGCATGCACCATGGCTGGATTTGGGGAAACTCTCTTTGGTAAGATTGGAGTAATTAAACAGAGGCAAATTAAACATTTGCATTTGAACAATGGAAAGAATACCTTCAGGACTACACACCAGGCAGCTAAGTTTATAATTTGTGAAAGGAGAAGAAGGTCTAAGGAGTTTCTTGCTCCTAGAAAAACTACAACAAACAAAAGGAGATGCAAATGTGATCTAAGTTGGCCATGGTACATCCTAACTCTGAAGCCTGGGCAGTGTCATTCATGTGATATGGGTTTTAGAAGCGAAAGATGCAAGAGGAGGGATCATCTATTTTTTTCTCTATGATTTCTGAGAGTCACTGAGGGCAGGAAGTGTGTAGCATGCTTAAAAAAATGGCCCTGATAGGCTAAGAGAACTTGAGAGTGCACAAAGGAAGGCTTAGAATGTTGAGCCACATTTTCGGTTGAGACCTTAAGATTTTGGAAGAGGCTGGAGCCCTGAGACATCTGCTGTGGAGAGTTGTATATAATATAGAAGTGGTAACAGCCCAAGAAAGTGATGAATGTTCCAGACAGCTACACTGATGGAGCTGAGCTATCTAAATTCTTTGGAACTAAATCGCACACATTAGACAAGACTTGGGGTTTGGCCTGCTGGTTTTTGGTCTTGTTTTGGGTCACTGTGCCCCTCTTCCTCCCTTCTGGGATGGAAATCTGTTTTCTGTGCCATGGTATGTAGAAAGTATGTAATTTGCTTTTTGAGTTACAAGAACTTACAGTTGAGAGATTGCCTTGAATCTCAGAAGAGACTTCAGAATCTCTACTTTTGAATAATGTTAAGACAATGAAAGACTAGGCGGATTTTTAAAATTAGACTGAATGCATTATGCAACCTGATACGGCCATGGGCCATATCATTACCAGGGAGTAGAACCTGGTGGTTTGAAAGAGAATGTTTCCTGTGGGCTCCAACTATGTGAATAGTTTGTTGATGCTGTTTATGGAGATTTAAGAGGAAAGGCTTTGCTGGAAGAAGCCAGTTACTGGAGATAAAATTTGAGAGTTCATAGTCTGGTCTCAGTTTCTCTCTCTCTCTCTCTCTCTCTCTCTCTCTCTCTCTCTCTCTCTCCCCCTCCCCCTCTCTCTCCCCCTCTCCCTCTCCCTCTCCATCTCCCTCTCTCTCCTCTTTCTCTGCTTAGTGCTCAGCTTTCTGTTGTAGCTGTCTCTGTTTTCCAGGCCTCTCCACCATGATGAACTCTTATCCCTCTGAAACCATAAACAAAGTAAACTCTTCCTTCAGTAAGCTACATTGGTTTTGTGTGTGTGTGTGTGTGTGTGTGTGTGTGTGTGTGTTAAATCAAAGCAACAGAGATGTAACTAATACACAGGGGTACCTTAGTAATTCCTATTTACACATTTATCTCCAATCTGGTACTAGAGTCCTGGGCAGAATTCCTTTCTCTTGGATCTTGAATCATATTTCCCTACCTTGCCCTGGAAATTGTCTGATTCCTACAGAGTCTCTCTCTCTCTCTCTCTCTCTCTCTCTCTCTCTCTCTCTCTCTCACACACACACACACACACACAAACACTCACCAGTCAATGAGTCTAATTGTTCTCCATAGAAAGGTTAATTTGGAAATTATCTGTCTGTTCTGGAGATAACTTTATTCATTCTTGGTATTTCTGCAAGTTAGAAAGGTTGAAGACAGAATTTCTAATGCTTGTGATTAGTCTGAATACTGACCTACTTAAGGTGCTCACAAGGCACGGCTAACTTCTCACTGTGGAACTGAAAAATATTAATTGAAAATTAGAAAAAAGATGGAACAAAGAACTTTCACAAGATTATGGCTTGAAAGTAACACCTATACACATAATAGAAAGAAAATAATGCTTGTAGAATTAAAAGTAGAGCAGACAGCCCTAATGAATGAAAAGTTGAATATGTGCAGGCATCATCCTATCCTGCTGGTGGGCTAAATTTTATTTAATCCTTAGTAGCCTAACATAAAGACAACCTTCACCTAATTTAAAGGTTTGATTGATTCCCTGGGCCTGAATCTGAAGAACTTTCATCAGAAATGTTTCCCAAGTCCAGAGAAAGTATATGAGAAAATGAAATTTTATTATGTTTCAGTGCTAATTGTAAGAATGTAGTGATATTCATATTTAACTTTGCTTAAATAATGAGTGATAATATCTAGGTAGTTAGCATTGCTGAAGTCATCAGTGTAATCATGAGTTATCGGTATTGAACTTTCAATTATTCAATACAACAGAACTGACAACATTTTAGAACTATATTATTTTTCTTTTAAGATAAAGGAAATAAAGTGAGCAAATATGAATACAACCAAATAAATTCCTATCTCTCTATCCATCCTTATGATCACAAATTAGGCTAAAATGTAGATTATTTCATTTCCAGGACTTTTATCAATGGATTATTTTGCCTAATTAGAGCTACGTGTATGATGAATTACAAATCTGTACTATTTTTTTTACTTTATTGCACACAATATTTGATATTATTAACAGAAATTTTAATAAATTTTTGTTTCTGTTCAGTCCATTTGAATATACAAAATTTCTATGTTTAGTCTTTTAATTTGTTCACATGTTAGGGATATTACATATAAAATTCTAATATAGGCATACTGCAGCACTCAGACACTGGAGGCAGGACCTTAAAAAGCTTGAGAGAAACCTCAGTAACACTAGAAGAACTTATCTAAAATTAAAATAAAGTTATAAACCTTATTATTGTAAAAATGTACTATATTTTCTTTTTTTCTTTGGTCTTTTGGAGACAGGGTCTCCCTGTAGCCCCAGCTGTCCTTGAATTCACTCTGTAGACCAGGCTGGCCTTGAACTCACAAAGATCCGCCTGCCTCTGCCTCCCAAGTGCTAGGATTAAAGTCATGCGCCACCACGCCCAGCTAAAAAAATGTATTATATTATCTTTTCTCCATATTTGTACTTGTTTCTTATTAATTTATAACTTAAAAGAGTTGTGGGAAAAACGGCAGTTATAAGAGTAATTTCACTGTTACTAACCGGGGTTTTCCAAATGCTGTAATCTAGTGAAACTTGCTTAGGCTAGTTGTCAACATGTGGTATCCTTTGTGCTTTTAGTCATTGTAGTGGAAAGCTCCTGGTTTCTCCCTATGGTTTTATTTGGCATTTTTCTGATGAGTGTTACTGAACACAGTTCTTATTTCTGTTGGCCAGTATGACATCTTTTATTAAGTATTAGTTCACACATTTCACCTCTTTGTAAATTGTCTTTTGTATATTCATTTTAGAAATCTTTTACATATTTTAGATTTGACTTTTTTCCAGATATATGTTGTTTTTATGCCTGTTTTCTTTTTTGCCTTTTCACTAATGTCTATGTGTGAAAATGTTCACTCTTTAGGTAGCACCTTCTTATCTTTTTATCTTTACAAAATAAAACTTTCTTTTATCCTTTTTAAAAATTTTATTTTCCTGTTTCAAATTTAAGAAAAATTCTATATTTGCTTCACCAAGGTTCACATTTTTAACTTTAAGCTCTATCAACTATCTGGGATAAATTTTTGTGTACTATATTAGCTATGTAGCCCAAATAATTTATTAATTAAATATTTAAATTTTTGAGAACTTCATACATGACTATTATATTACACCACTTCCATCACTCAGTCTCCCCCGACAGCCACTCCCATGCCTTGCCCTCACTCTCTTCTTTTGGAAAGGATGTTTCTTTTCCTTTTGACTTGCATTGATACCATCCCTTTCAATCAGATTTATCTTTGTCTTTAATTTTAACAGCACCATACTATGTTAACTATTATGCTTCACATAAGCCTTGAAAAACTTTTTTTCCCTTAATCTTGTCATTTAAGATTAAATCATTTGCTTTCTTTAAAAAATGTTTATTGAAGCAACATTTTTATGTAGAAAAAAAATTATGCCTTTTCAGTTTTGTTTTTTGAGACATGGCCTCCCTGTCCCCAGCTGCCCTAGTACTCTATGTAGACGAGGCTGGCCAAGATTTCACAGAGATCCTCAGGCCTCTGCATTCTGAGTACTCGGATTAAAGACATGCACCACCATGCCTGACAGATTATAATTTTTCAAGAGTCAATTGCATTAGTTTTGACAACTTCTGTAGTTTTGTGTCTACATAATAGTACAGATGACTTCCAGCACATTCTTTTCTCACTTGAAACCTTTTTCTGGAAGTGAGTGATCTCATCTTCTGTCTCAGTACTGAACTCTCTTACTCTTATAGAATTCTGATGCATTATAGCTTACTGTTTGGAAGCACAAAAGGCAAATGATTATATGTACAGATATAGGCAAGGATCAAGAGTGTCATTTGCAGAAAATGTATGGAAGTGAGCATCTTTATGTTATGTAAAATAAACAAGACCCAGAATTGCAAGCACCACATTTTCTTTCATTCATGGATTCTAAATTTAAGTATATATCTATGAACATACATGGCTGCCCATATACTTGTGCAGTATATGAAAGTAGAAAGGACATTATGGGAAAGAAGAAGATATTCAAAAGGAAGGATTACAAGAGAGGATAAAGACTATATATGTGTTTAAACAACACAAACCTATTGGATGAGGAAGGGACCAATAGGAAGGGGAAAGAAGAGACTGAGGGAGAGCAGTGGTAGTAGAGGAAAAGAACAGAGTTCAGTGGGAGTAAGTCTTGAAGAAATGAGATATCCTTATGAGATTTTAGGGCCTTTGCATTGCATATAAATTTTATAGCTGTCTTTTTTAATATGTACCAAATATAGGTACACGTTGGTAATTTAATCAAGGTCAAATTTGACTCAGAGATAAATTTAGATTTAATTGATATGCCACCAATTTGAGGTGTCCCGATTCATAAAGAAATATATCTGTTGATTTACTTAATCCTTTTTCTTTAATTCCCCTCAGCAAAATTTTCAGTCAGTGTTGAATCTTATATAGCTTTTATTAACTTTGTTTCTAGTGTTTATAATAAATTTGAATTCAATTATTCATGGTCATTTATAAATTTTATTAATTGGTTATTGGTATGATACTGAAATATAAGTGGTTTTATAGGACAGCATGTAGAATGCCAGCTTGCTATAAGGTGTTCTGATACTCTTGGAGGGTGACTCCTTACTATTATGAGATCTCCTGTAAATACTAGCAATAATTTAATATTAAATTTTAATTTTCTTATATTAATAAAATACACTGAATTTTTTGACCAGTACTTGATTGGTATTTTTTTTTTAATTTTCTGTTTTACAACTATCTGTTCACTTTAGTTAGACTTTGTCAATTAAAGCCTAGGGGCTGGAGAGATAGCCTAGTGGTTGAGAGCGCTGACTGCTCTTGCAGAGGACTCGGGTTCGATCCCCAGCACCCACATGGCGGCTGAAAACCATCTGTAACTCCAATTCCAGGAGAACTCTAGTTCCAGGGGAATCCGACACCCTCTTCTGACCTCCGCGGCATTGCACGACACGGGTGCACAAACTTACATGCAGACAGTACATTCACACACATAAACCAATAAAGCAAATATAGGTCTCCTTGAGTAAAGCAAGACTCCTCCGTCAGCACCAGCTACACCTCATCTGCCTGGAAATACTGTGCAGCAGTGACAGCCATATGTCTGTATATCCCAAATCTAATTGGCTATTAGCTCTCTCCTTGGAGGAATAAACCACGGCTGATGCCACAAGCTTATATCCTCTAATGGTTAGGAGACGTTATAAGCCACAAGAAGACCCTGTCATACTTAACAGAAGAAAATGTAATTCTTGGTTTAACATACCATCCAAACATCTGTGTCTATACCAAAGTAACCCACCATAACAATTAGTACTGTTTAAATACCTATATATCTAATTGCGTGTGCTTCATTAGTAGGATTGAAAGGCTATATATTATACTGTTTAAATACCTATATATCTAACTGCATGTGCTTCATTAGTAGGATCGAAAGGTTATGCCTGGACAAGCTGGCAGCCCATGAAAGAAAACAGCCAGAACTGACTAGAGACCAAGACATCAGCTCCAGAGAAAGTAGAGTGTTTTGCTTCTCATCCACCTGTGCCCCTTTTCTAAGCCTAGGGAACAATCTGCGGAAGAGGGGGCGTGGTAGAATGTAAGGGCTGCGATTGGGGTTAATGGTGAAACTACAACAATATAGACTGGACACTCATTTGATCAACTTGATTGAACATACAAGCCCCCCCTGCTGGATGGTGGGACCCATGAGCTGTGTGGGTTTGGGCACAACTGCTTGCAAATTGGTTTTACATGAAGGATGCTTGTACTCAAAGATTATCACTTATTGTTAAAAAAAATGAAAGCAAAACAAAACAAAAAAACAGAGAAAGATGCAGAAAACTTATGGCAGAATGCATGATCTGGGATGGGTAGGGGTGGGGTGGGGGGAAGGGAAGGGGATATATGCCTGAACTGAATTGGAAAATGATGTATGAAATACACAAAGCATCAATAAAAAAAAAGAAAGACAAAAAAAATAAAAAATAAAGAAATAAACTTATTTTTCTTTTCAAAAAAAAAGAAAAATAAATAAAAAATAAAAAGCCATACATTTACCATACATATATCTATATATCTTTGTCTTCACAATATCTGTCTTTTAATTGTAGTATTTCATAGCTAGAGCTAGGCTTAGGTCATACATTTCATTTTATTTCTTACATTTTCTATTCTTTGCTTTAATTTGGTGGTTTGTTTTTATTTAAAGTATTAGTGCTACTGCAATTTTAAAACTATGCTTTTGTTTCATTTTGATTAATACTCCTTACAGTGAATATTCTTGATTTGTGAAGGATTATCCTTAAATCGGTAAATATCATTCATCTGCCCATGTATTCTATTTTCCATTGATGTCATTTCCATTACGTATTATGAATTGCATCCTCCATTCACTGTTGATGATTTTAACAGTCAGTAGTCTTTCTATACATGATTTTTATGGCATATTTGGCACCTGGGTGTTCATCATTCTTTCCTGAGGTTTTGTTCTTCCATCTCTGATAATTTTTTTTCATGAAACTTTTTCTTTAGAATTTCTTGCATTTTTAGTTTTGCTGACAAATTCTCTGTTTTTTTTTCTTTCTTTCTTTTTTTTTTTTTTTAGAATACTCATTTTGTCTTTAGTTTTAAATGAAACTTTCACTGGATATAGGAATCTTAGTGACAGGTATTTTTCTTTTTCAGTCATCTCTGTAAAGATGGCATTTCATTATCTGTAGGTTGTATTGTTTCTGTGGAAATGTCAAACATCTTTTGTTGTTATTGTTGTTCTCTTGTATGTTAAATGTCCTTTAACTCAGTCTGATAAAGATTATTTTTCCTCTGAATTCCTCTATGATTAATCTAAATGTTTTTTTTTTCTTATCGTTTTCACATTCCCTAAACATTTAAAATAATTATATCATTTGGTTTTTAAAAAAACTGAGAGAAATATGCAGGACAGTTATGGCAGAATGCATGATCTCGGTTGGGGTGGGGGTGGAGGGGAAGGGAAAGGGAAATAAGCCTGAACTGAATTGGAAAATGATGTATGAAATGCACAAAGCATCAATAAAAAAAATGTTAAAAAAATAAATAAATAAATAAAAATCACTACCAGTCTTCCTTTGAGAGCCTGGTTCAAGTTCTTACATTTTGTTTAAATATTTTTACATTTATGTATTTATTTGATTGTTTATTTATTTTATGTTTATGAGTGTTTGCCTGCATGCATGTAAGTGAACCTGAGCATGCAATGTCCTTGTAGGCCAGAAACGAACATTGGCTTACTTGGAAATGGAGTTATGCACAATTGTTAGCGACCATTTGGGTGCTGGGAACTGAACCTGGGTCCTTTGTAAGAGCAGCTAGTGCTCCTAAATGTTGAGCCATCCTTCCAACCTCATGTTTAATGATTTTCAACTGTGAAGCTCAATTTGGACAATGTTTACTGACTTACACATTCAGTGATTCTACTTGTGTATGCCCTTTGCTACTAAGCTTTATGTCCAACACAATCTTATTTTCAGATTTTTAAAGAAAGTTAATTGATTATTTGAAAATTTCCTGCAATGTACTTTGATCTAAACCCTTCTCCCCCACATACACTCCCACCACACCATGACCCAACTTCATGTCCACCATTATTATTTTTATTTTATCATCATCATCATCATCATCATCTTTGACATTTTGAGACAGGGTCTTCCTGTAGCCCTGCCTGGCCTGGAATTCACTTTGTAGACCAGACTGTCCTCCATCTAGTAGAGATCCATCCACCAACTGTTACATCCCTTGTGCTGGGATAAAAGGCCTGCGACACCATGCCCAGCCTCATTATTGTTTTTAATGACCTATTTTAAAGGAGTCTAATTTGTGTTTCTCAAATGCTCTTGGATATGGGTCTATCATCCTCTGGATCATGGTAAGACTTCCAGGGATTGTTTTCCTCTTCTGGTAGCATGTGTTGTACCTTCCAGCACTATAAAAGCATCACAGTCGATATGAAACTCCTAGGTCAGCACCAGTTTCATTATTCCATGCTTACTCTACACTCATATACGAGTGTTGTCAGTAATAAGGCCTTGTCCTCAAGTTCTCTTGGTAACCAAGAACAATGGCACTAGCCAGTATTGTTTGAAGATCTAAGGGGTACCCTGGGCCAACAATACCAAAAGTAAGAGTTCATTCCTGACACTGATTGTTTATTTTCTAGCATATGGTGTCTGGTAGGTCAATTCTCTCCCTAGTATAGAGTAAATCCACTTAAACATTTTTGTATTGTATATGTATATACTTTTAGGCTTCTATTGTAGTTTATTTCCAATTCACTTCTTCAAAAGACATTTTGTGTTAATTATCCCTCCCCATAGTCCCTCCTCTAGCTTGTTCTCCTGTTCCACACATTATTTAACCCTTCCTACTCTATTTTTCCTCTTCCTTTATCACTGAGTCATATCTTCCTTTCCATGAAGATCCCCTAATCCCATGGCCCCTAACTAGTTTCTGGCCTCTCTATATATTCTAATTGAAATACATATATCTAAAAATTCAAAGCTAGCATCTAGTTATGAGAGAGAATATGCAATATTTGTCTTTCTGGGTCTGGGTTGCCTCATTCACAATCATTCTTTCCATTTACATTTATTTATCTTAATTCCATAATTTCACTTTTCTGAATGATATTCCATTGTGAAAATGTGTCATATTTTTGCTGCCTATTCAGGAGTTGATGGACATCTAGGATGTTTCTATCTCCTAGATATTGTGAATAGAGCAGCATAAGCCCAGAGAAGCTGGTATCTCTGCAGCAAGGTATGGATTCCTTTGCAAATATCCTCAAGAGTAGTGTAGCTGGATTATATGGTAGTTATTTTCCAGCTTTTTGAAGAAACCTCTCACCTATTTCCATCGTTCCAACAGTGAATAAGTGTTTCTCCTCCCCCATATCCCCACCAGCATTTGTCATCATTTGTGTTTTGGATCGTAGTGCTTCTCACTATGGTAATATGAATCTCAAAGTAGTTGTAATTTGCATATCCCTGATGGCTAAAGATGTTGAACATTTAAAAATTATTTCTCAACCATTTGCAGTTCATGGTTTGAAAACTTTCTGTTTAGTTTCTTGACCCAATTTTTAATAAGGACATTTGATTTGGGGGTACTTTTCTTTTGAGTTCTTAAAAATTCAGGTCTCGATGCACACAAGTTTACTGTTTTGGTCAGTTCTTTGAATAGGTTTTTCTCTCTCTTATTTTGTTCCCTTTGATTTTATACTACTCCAAAATATGTATATATACACTCCACACATAAGTCAAAATTACAAAATCTGAAAATAAACTATAGGTTAATTCCAAAGCACATTTAGAGATTCACATTTTAACAGTAAAGGTGCATGCAGGTACAAAGAAGTATAACTTTATATTCTCTTTTTTTAGAATATGAATATTAATATTCCTATATGATAGAACACACCATAGGATTACATAAGGATGTTATGAATAGCTGTAGCATGTATCAATAGAGAAATATTATTTTAGAAAATATTTTTAACTGTTAAATATAATTTGTTTTTTTACCAAAAGTTGGTCATGTTTTCCCCAAAGAAGTGCTTGAAGGTTCCTCCTTGGCAAACCCAAACAACCATCAACCCTGCCCCCATGCTCCACACTGGGGTCCCTCCCCACCATGGTCACCCAAATGAGGTCCAGCAAGCTTGTGTCATGTCTTGATCTTCCTGCACTGGTGCATAGATGGGGGAGATTAGTCTAAAGTTGATTAAGAAATGTTGTATGAAATGCCCTCAATAAAAAATTAAAAAGTTAAAAAAAGAAACAAAAAAATAAAAATAAATAAAAAAAATTCAGGTCTCAAATGTTAATTCTCTCTTTTTTTAAATTTATTTTTATTAATGCTTTGTGTATTTCATACATCATTTTCCAATTTAGTTCAGGCATATATCCCCTTCCCTCCCCCCCCCACCCCCACCCATCGCAGATCGTGCATTCTGCCGTAAGTTTTCTGCATCTTTCTCTACTTTTTTGTTTTGTTTTGTTTTCATTTTTTTTTAACAATA
>VZQC01007909.1:640592-707545 GCA_009823505.1 Rhizomys pruinosus
CTAGGGAACAATCTGTGGAAGAAGGGGCGTGGTAGAATGTAAGGGCTGCGACTGAGGTGAATGGTGAAACTACAGCAATATATTCTGGACACTCATTTGATCAATTTGATTGAACATACAAGCCCCCCATGCTGGATGGTTGGACCCATGGGCTGTGTGGGTTTGGGCACAACTGCCTGCAAATTGGTTTTACATGAAGGATACTTGTACTCATAAATTATCACTTATTGTTAAAAAATGAAAAAAAAAAACTGAGAGAAAGATGCAGGACAGTTATGGCAGAATGCATGATCTGGGATGGGGTGGGGTGGTGTAGGGGAAGGGAAAGGGAAATATGCCTGAACTGAATTGGAAAATGATGTATGAAATATACAAAGCGTCAATTAAAAAAAGCTTTATAGGCCATGATATGAAAAAATAAATAAATAAATAATTTTTTTAAAGTTAAAAAAAGTGTATATTCCATCTCTGAATTGTAATTCATTCATTGGACTTTAATGTATTTGTTTTTCTCTTAGTTTGATTTCTCTCCATTTTTGTCAGGTGTGAGGTATGACATATTTAAAGAATCAGGAGAGGATGGAGAGATAGCTCAGTGATTAAGAACACTGGCTGCTCTTGTAGAAGACCAGGGTTTTGTTCCCAGCACCCACATGGATGGATAACTATAACCCTATTTCCTGGGTAAGTTTCATTAACTTCTGGCCTCTGCAGGCATTGGATGCCCATGGAATACTTGCATACATGCAGGCAAAACACTTGTGCAGATAAAATAAAATAAATTAATTAAAAGGTAAAAATACAAGCAATGAATTTAGAATGAAAATCATATTATCCGAAAAAAGCAGATATCTTTCTTGGTAAATTAAATATGATGGGGAAATTAACACATTTATCTTAATAAGAATTCAAGGGACATGTAAGTGCATTGTAACTAAGTTCCAATTCGCCTCTGTTTTTAAATATCATAAGGGTGAAATCTATCTTGAGTAATCGTTGAAGATCATTTTGAATTATTGATCTATCTATGTGAATATGAAAATTGACCCACTATTAGACTATGGTCTCTTCTGTCTGCTTTATAATCCAGACCCCAGCATCCTATGTAATCCAGACCCAAAGCATCCTACACTCTTAGCAAAAGTCTGGCATAATAAGCTTAGAGTATTGGAATGCTATAAATTTCAATCTCCCAACAGACTGTTCACTGAGTGAACATTTACCCTATTTAAGTTCAAGGTTATTCCTAAGGATTCTCTCTCTTTATACTCAGGAAATATTGTTTAATATAGTTCTCCAGTTACCATTTTAATTTCTGGTTTGCTTTCACCTGCTTTGTGACATGTCTGGAATTGTTTTATTATCTGTTTACAGAATAAACATTTATCTTAAGTCTAGAATGATCACTCTATTTCTTTCTGAGGCTTTAATCACCTCAATAGATTGTATATACATCTTCTTTAATAATTACTTACTTTTCTCAATATCTATCATCTATCATCTATCTATCATCATCTCAATCTATCTATCATCTATCTATATATCATCATCTGTTTATATATCTATCATCTATCTATCTATCATCTATCTATCTATAATCTATCTATATATCATCAGTTTATCTATCTATCATCTATCTATCTATCATCTATCTATATATCATTATCTGTATATCTATCTATCTTATAGCTACATCTCTTCCTATATATGTAGTATGTAGTATATTGGGTATACTACATTTACATATGCATCTCTTACCTGTGAGTTCATAGATCAAAGGGAGTAAGCCTGGGACTTGCCATTTCTTTTTCTTAATATTTTTTAAATTTTTATTTATTTTTTATGTGTATGAATGTAGTGTCTACATGTAGGTTTGTGCACCTGTGTGGTGCAAAGCTGCGGAAGTCAGAAGAGGGTGTCAGATTCCCCTGGAACTGGAGTTGAAGAAGGTTGTCAGCAGCCACCTGGGTGCTGGGGATGGAACCCAGGTCCTCTGTAAGAGCAGTTGGCACTGTTAACCGCTAGGCTATCGCTCCAGCCCCTTGCCATTTCTTTATGCTCCATACTTAATGATGACTTATTATTGTCACTGATTGTGTTTTTCAATACTTAAATATCTTTGTCTTCATTTTATTTACAAGATTAACTTGAAAAATTTGAAATCTCCATGGTAGTGTTTTGCTTAATAATCTTGTTCCAAATTTAAAACCTAATAGTGCTCAAAGTAAATATTGTTATGCATTTTTGAAGATCATTTTGGCTGAAGTTAAAATACCAAGAAATGTGGTTATTTAAAACCGGAAAATTATTCATTTAATCTTTATCTGCTTAATAGCTAAAAACAAAATTCGAGTCTCTTATTCCAAATAAAGTACATTCACTTTTAACTAATAATACCTTTATGTGCTTGACACTTCAGGTGGAATGATTAAATTATGTACCTGTAGAAATATCTCAGAAAGCAATGACAGCTTTTACAAACCTACTATGTTCCTAGGAACTTTAAAAAACAAAGTAATGGATTTCAAAACTTAAGACTGATTTCCGCTCATTGTTTCTCTCGCTTATGACATTTATCTCCATCACACATACTCTATGAATTTTCATTTTCTTAACTTTCTGTAGAATTTATCTCATAGAACACTGTCCTTGTCAGTTTCTTTGGTAATTACTTTCAACCTGGATGTCAAAGTATAGAACCATGGCCCTTGGTTAAATGCAAAAACTTGTAGAAGGACATTTCCTTTTTTAAAAAAGTGAGATGTGCCTGAAATACTTTGCATACAGAACCGAAGTTGAAACTGCTTAGAGTGCTGATTCTGTGAGAGAACAAAGGTTCATTTTTATATTTGGATTTGGTAGTTCTATGAGTAATTTCTGTTATTCTTTTTAGTGTAGATATGTTGCTTTTTCAGATGCCTAACAAATTAGAACATAGGTACAAAGCATGAAGTACTATCTAAAACCGCTAGCTATTCTTTCCCTGGAAAGCATAAGAAATATGGAACAATGATTCAACAAGTGTTTTTTTTTTGTTGTTTTTTTTTTTAATGGAGGTGTCCAGAATGGGAAGCCACATTCTTCAACTGTCTGCAGTAATACTGTCCCTTCTGTTCATAAGAGGTTATAGTATTTTATGTCAAGACAATTTATTTCATCTTCTGAAAGAAACTGGTGCCTCTGGAAGTCTCAATCTTGTGACTTAGGTTTTAATGGAGCAGGAAAAGATCCAGCTATTATTCATTTCCCATGCGAGTCGTCAGCCTCTCTTCTCCGGGAGTGTGAGCACCTGCACTAATGGCCCATCTTTCATTCTTCCCTTACGTTTAACTTTATATACAAAACACAGCTCACTTTCTTTTCTTTTGGAAGTAATCATAATTTCTTACAACCCTCAAAGTTTCCACATCACCATAGGAGAGTAATTTCTGCTCTCCAAACCAAATCTCTTCATGTATTAAAACAATATAGAAAGAAGAAAATTGTACAGCTATGTATGAGAATGTACAGCTATGAATGAGAATGAAATCCTATGTTTATGGATTTATAGAATTATTAATTTATTTAATTAAAAAATCCAATACTCAGAATGACAAAATTGAGCTTTAGAAGTAAAGCTGCTGAAAACATTTTCATATAAGCTATGTGAACTTATGCATCCAAATTGACCTGATGAGAAATTTTTTGCATAAAATCAAAATATTAATACCAAGGGATTGTGATAAGGAGCCAGTGTTATAATAAAGTATTAGACTTAATGAGTGGGTCATAATGGAGACTTCATCATGGTAGTAGTTGTTAATATTTACTCCTTTTGAGTCAATAGGAAAAGTTCTCAGAGGTCTATAATTAAAGAATACATAACTGCAAGTTATGTATTCTTAACTTGCAGTTATGTATTCTATCCAAGTTTACCTTGGATAACCAAAAGAAGCATTGTCAACTGACATATCATGAAGAGTGCTGGTAAAATATTGAGCGAGTAGGTCAACACACTTCAAGCTAAGTGGAATTAATCAGGAACCTTGTGGCAATTGTTAGCAATGTATTTTCTTAACTGAACCCAGTTACCCACAATACTTTCTGGCTATGAGGTACTCATAATTTCTTGTCTTTTTTCTTGTTTAGCTGTATTTAGCTTCTTTTTAGGGTTTGTATATGTTGGTAGAGTTGGCAATGGAAATCTTCTGTGTTTGGACTTGTATATCAATAACATAGAGGTCATTATCGACTTTGCAAATGGTATCTCCTTGTGGAATCACAGAGAAGACATATGCCAATGAAAGATTCCAAAGAGTATAGTAACAGGATGGGACATACAATTTGGTGAGGGTTCCTTATGAAGTGAATTTCAATCATATGTGCAAATGAATTTAAATACTTAGAGATAAAACATGATATTGAGGCACATCTCTACAAGTTCAAAGCTTTACTACACATACTAGTTTAGTATAAAAGATGATTCCATAAGAAACACTGGAGAAATTAGGAAAAGATTTTAATCTTTTAAAGCAGATGAGTGAGTGTATTTAGTATCGAAATAAAATATAAGAACCAAAGAGGTGTCTAGGAGTCTGGATAAGCAGCTGGAGTAAGAAACGGATGCAGTTTGCATATTTATCATCTGTATGGTAATGATGTAAATGGAAGAGCTTAAAATGTATAAGTTCCTCAGGACTTCTTTTTTTTTTTCTGTGCTTTAAAAGAGCGAATTAAAAGATAGAATATTATGAGCCTCAAGCTGATGCAAAGAGAATGGAAATTCAATTTTGTTATTCTTAAATTGTTACATTGTTATTAACTGTATAAATGGGAGGATACTTAGACACAAAACAAAGTAACAGGGAACCAAAAATAAAAATATGAAAATTTGGAAAGACTGGGGAAAACAAAATAAGAGTTCCTAAAATATAGAAACTCTGACATTATGGTAGTATTTTTAAGGAAGAAAAGAGAAATCTTAGCTGAAAAGATTCTTCTCATAGATGTTTTATTTTCTACCTCAGATTGCTGATATAATCCACAGTAGATGTTTTATTCTGTGTTTCCTCACTCTTTCTCATAGCTAGAGAAATTGGGGGAGAAACATAAATAACTATCCCCCACAGTGATCAGCTGACCCAGGCTTTGATGTGGATGTTCCTGAGCCTGTTACCACACTGTGCTCTCTGAGCTTTGTGCATTTTTACAAAATTTGAGGAAGGGCAGAAAATTATACATGTAGCTTAAAACTGTCTTCCAATCCATCTCAAGTATTTGTATTATAACCTCTTTTCAAATCTGTTTTCCTTAAATATTCGTCTCATTTTGCTGGGTTCCTCTGATGCTGGAGTTCACATAAGGTTCAATTTTAGGAAGTTGGATCTTTAATACGATTCTTTTAAATGCTTTCCATAATTAGCCATTCTTGGCAGTTCTTAAGAGGCCATGGAAGAGCAAATACAGGAATTATAAAAACAAGAAACTTCTTTAACTGCTAGATGAAACTAAAAATCTGGGTTCTTTGACTTCTAAGATGTGAATGCAATGCTGGCAATCTAAATTTGTCAGTAGCCTAACAGGAAGTTCTGCCAAAAAGGCTTCATTATTCTACTGGTGAGACTCAAATTCTTAAGTCCCCAAGAAAGGTCCATTCTAAGCTATTTTTGCTCAATACATAGTTTATTTCTGAAATGGATTAATTTATTTCTATACTACTGCTACTGTTGCCACTATTACTTCAAATACACACAAGTGCACCCTACCCTCTTGCACACACACACACACACACACACACACACACACACACAGTGCATGAATAAAAGGTAAAATACAGAAGAATTAATTTATAGCTCCATTTTTTGGGTATTTTTGAGACGGTCTCCCTGTAGCCCCAGCTGGCCTGGAACTCACTTTGTTATAGCTCCATTTTTAAAAGACAAATATGTGCTTAATTTTTTAAGCCATGAAGAGCTTGGCTGTTTTAATTGTACATGTGTAACATCACTTCTCATTTTTCTCTAATGAATACTTAAAGGATCCATTGTTCACTTGGGTGTCCCTTGGGATCAGTGAGGTAATCAATACTATGCCTACACCTCCTTCTGGTGTTCAGGAGAAGGCAGACAGGAGGAAGAAGGTGGGCAGGAGGCAGAAGGATGGCAGGAAGCATTTTCTGATTTATGCAGTTTTATGAAAAAAATGTTCTCTTTCCTTGCTATTATTATCATTTGGTGGGCCTGAGCCATGGGCCACACACATCATCTGCCTAAAAATGAATCAACAGCCTGTCTGAGTGTCGTTATGGCGTTTGTTTCATAACAACTGCCTATGAGTCTTTATTAGAATTCAAGTGGGATGGACTCAGTGCCAACAATGAGGCCTGTGGAAGCTAATAGGGCACAGTCTGTTCTCAAGAAGGCTCTGGCAGGATCTGAGTAGGGTGTGTCAAAACGAGGCACAATGTGATGAATCTGAATCTCAGTGACTATGAAAAAAACAGGGTAAAACCAGTGTACATATTTCATTCCAACAAAATCTGTGGCACTAATTCAGTCATGAAATTAGATGCACAGGACGGAGCCAGACTGACTGCACTCATACCCGTACTCAGCTTGCTGGCTGACCTAGGACAGTGAAAATGGAAGTGACAGGGACTTTCATTAAGAAGATTATTAAAACAAAAGTGATTTGCCATCTTGTTTTATATAAACCTAGAAAACTCACTTGTGTTTATTAATAAGAGAATTGTTATGGGAACACCCGTTTCTTCCTGGATTGAGATATAACCTATGTTTAACGACACAGTCTTTGTAAAGGATCTAAGGAATATCAAGTATGAAGTTCACAGAAAAGCTTTAAATCAAATATCCATTACAATAATATTTATATCTGAAATAAAATATTTCTATGAACATGACAGATGTCCAAACTTTGGGCATGTTTGAGGATATAGGTGCAGACAGAGGCTTGCTACTAAAATGTGTGAGGATGCAGAAGGAGGGGATGCGGGTTCTGACGTTGAGGTCAGCATATGCAGTGACTTCTAGAAACTGCAGCTGCTGTCACTTGAGTTTGTTCTCTAGCATTCATCCTTGTCACAGCCCAGGCATTGAGACTAAGTACATTTTGGAATGGGGCAATAGTGGAGTATGTGGTGAACAGATTTCATTAAGTATTATTATATTAAATGTACAAAACAATAAAAATATATAAAAACAAAAAAGTCTTTCATAGCATAAAGTTAAAATGAAAATGATATGATTATGGGTAGAACAGCATGAATTTACTTGAAAGTCTCTGTTTAGTATTCAGTATGTGGAAAATGCTGGCCATCCAAGTCTTTCATTTCACCCCCACGCCTGGTAGCAATGGCAAACCCAGAAATAAGCATCAGTATTTTGCTCAAAGTAACACACTCCAACCAGGTGCCAGATGCTGCATGACTGATGAAGGAATGCTGACCTCTCTACGCTGACATAAAAGGAATGCTACCTATTTTTAATGAGAGAGAAACTCCTAGAAAACATGGTTGTAGCTTATAAAATTCTATTCCATTTAAAGGACACTAGAGGTTGGGAAAAAGGATAGATAACCCCCACAATGCTTTTCTTAGAAAGTCATTTAGAATATTTACACCAATTAATGTTTATTTTTGGCTTATACATAAAGTAGATGTTATCATGTCAATATCACAAATTTCAGGGGTGTGGCTTTCTTTTGGAATATCCATAAACAATTTGAGAAAACTAATTCAGAATGAAGAAAATACTGCAAATTCAAATGGATGTGGTGTCCATAAATAATTTGAGAAAAGTTACTCAATGAAGAAAATAATACAAATTCAAATAGAAGTGGTGTCAATTTCCAATATACAATAAATACACAATAAATATGCCTCTTCTATTTTCATATATAATTATTTACAATAGACAAGAAAAGGAATTAAGAGTTCTATCAGTTGCTAAACACAATTTTAAAAAATAAAGTTCACGGGGCTGGAGAGATAGCCTAGCAGTTAAGAGCACCGACTGCTCTTGCAGAGGACCCAAATTCAATCCCCAGCTCCCACATGGCGGCTGAGAACCATCTGTAACTCCAATTGCAGGAGAACTCCAGTTCCAGGGGAATCCGACACCCTCTTCTGACCTCCGCAGGATTGCATGACACGGGTGCAGAAACCTACATGCAGACAGTACATTCATACACATACAAAAATAATTAAAATTAAAAAAAATAAAGTTCACAACAATGGAATAGTATTCAGCCATACAAATAAATGCTACAATTTACAACTAGGTGAGTGAACCTGGAAGATATTACACTGAGCACAATCATACATGATCTCCCATGCATATTGAACTGAAAAAGATAAAATTGAATATAAAGAAACAGAGCAAGTTGTGGTTACCAGATATTGGGGGGGGGAAGGGTAGAAAAATTGGAGAGATGTGGTCAAATGACACATAGTAATGTTTGACAGAAAGAATGACTACAGGGGATTTCCTGTATACCACAGTAGCTGTAGTAAGGACAGTATACACTGTGAGGAAATGTACGTTTAAATAGGATGTGTGTATATTCTCTATGAATGTATATATATATGGATCATATTGTAGTGAATAAATATATGTAATTTTTACTTGCCATTTTAAAAATGCCTCATTATTTGGATGAGAGCTGTGGTTCTCCATCTGCCTTCATAAGAGCATCACCTGAAAAATAATGATAATAATAATAATGCTACACTCCAGATCATTTGAATAAAATATGGACAGGGTTGAGAACTGTGAGCACAATGTAATCACAGGAGGGATGATGTTATAAAGTTTCACTCTTTCTCAACTCCAAAATGAAACCAGATTATGAAGATATCAGTGCACATACAGATACACACACACAAAAAAACCAAACTAACAAAACCCTAATGTAGACATCATTTACCCTAAAACTGTAATATCAGCTATCTCTATTAAGTTTAGATGTAAGTTTTTTTTTTTTTATGTAAACAGCAATAGCTCCAAGTTATGTAGAGTATCAGTGCTAGTTTTAGAGGGGGCAGAGGACACAACAGGTGCTGAAACAAAAGAGCATATGATGGATCTGAAAATGCTGACCTCGGAGCTGGAGAGATGGCCTAGCAGTTAAGAGCACCAACTGCTCTTGCAGAGGACCCGGGTTCGATTCCCAGCACCCACATGGTGGCTAAGAACTGTCTTTAAGCCCAGTTCCAGGGGAATCCGATGCCCTCTTCTGACCTCCGCAGCATTGCACGACACGGGTGCACCAACCTACATGCAGACGGCACACTCATACACATAAAAAATTAAAAAATTAAAAAAAAAGAAAGTGCTGACCTCACATTTTGGAAGAACTCTTAAATACAAAATTGTAGCATGAAAGAAATTTGAAAAGCAAGGAAATTCAAGAATGGGCAAGAAAATGAAGAAAAGCAGTATTTATGAATAAGTAATGTTACTAACAGACTACAGAAAATTCTAGAGTTAGAGAAAGTCTGTAAGTGAAAGTCTGAAGAATTGTGAGGAAGGTGGAGGTGAGGCAGCCTGACCTCACTAGGCTGTGACAGTAACATTAGGAAACCCAGGAGAAAAAGTGAGATGTGTGATGTTGCATTTCAGACACGAAGATCCAGGTAAATAATGACAACCTATGGAAGTTTAGAAGTGGGAGCTTTGCAGAAGGCTAAAGAATAATTAAGACGGAGGTGTTTTGGTGCCAAGCCATTGTAAAAATAGTTGTAGAAATGGAGTCTGTAAGGATTTCATTATTGGTGGTTCCAAAAAGAGGACAGATATTTAAAAAATAAGTATTAGTGAAAAAGATACTAATTTTATGAAATTGCTTTGCTGAGTAGATGGCCAAGTACCGTGGCATTCTAGTTTAGTTACCGTTACTGAGGGATGTTAAAGCAGGAGCTCAAGAGAGGAATCTGGAGGAAGTAACTGTAGTAGAGAGACTTTTGGAGGAAGGCTGCTTTTTGGCTTTTTTTTCTCTGGCTTGCTCAGCTATCTTTCTTTAATAGCCCAGGGCCACCTGCTTAAGTATGGCACTGCTTGCCCTCCCACATCAACTAGCATTAAGAAAATGCCCCAAAGTCATGACCATAGGCCAATCTGATCTTGAGTGAGGCTTCTTCCTAAGTGACTCTAGTTTTGACAAAAGCTACCCAGCCTAGATGGGCTGGTAAAAGGAGGGATATAAATGAGTAGGATCTCACCACTTATTAGACGTGTAACTTTGCTGAACTCCTTCAGACTCAATTTCATTCCATATAAAGCAGACAACATGGCGTATTGTTGGTAAAATTCCTCCTGGAGATACTCCTGCATGTGTCCTGCCTCTCCCTCCCGAAATCCCAAAGGCAAAATTAAGAAGGTTCTCCCAAAACCACAGTTTGGAAGTTTCTAGCGAGTTTAATTAAGCTTGCCTACAGTGTAGATGGATGAGAGAGTAAGTTACAGGAATGTCGGCGCACTCCCTCCCTCCTGCAGCCATCCAGGGTCCCACATGGACCCTGCTTCCTTCGCCTATGACAATGGAAAGAGCTACTGCAAGGCCAGACTGGTTGGATGGGAGGGTTAACCTCAAGTTTATAGTCCTGGACAGGCGGGTGTCCCTACTCATGAGAAAGAATTTGACCTCCAAAGTTAGTTTTCCTTTTAGAGGACTGTCCGCACCACCTGTACCTTGGAGAAATATGAAACTAGTCATTTTAGGAACACGCACACACACACATACACACACACACACACACACACACACATATAACTTTATTGATTTTCATCTATCAGTTCAATACTGGTTTATAGTGTACTTAAACATTTTTTATAGAGTAACATGTTATAACAGATACCATGTATCTCCACTCATGTTTAACTGTATGTAGCTTAAAATATTGCTTTAAAAATAAAAACAAGAAACATTAAGTGAAATTATGACTCCGAGCTGTGTTTTATATAATTGTTTTAGCAATTTTGCCAAGATCTAATTACATGAAATTTTACGCATTTACCTAAAGTGTGCAGATCAATGTTTTTAAACTATTTGCTGTATAATAAAGACCTCACTACAAGCTACTGTCAGAATATATGTGTTTCCCAGTATAAGAAATAGGAGATGTCTCATTCAGTCAGTAAGGTGATTCTGATACAAGTGTGAATAATCAATTGGATAGCTGGTACCCATGTAAAAATTCCCAGTGCAGGGACTAGAGAGATAGCTCAGTGGTTTACAGCACTGCTTTGGGAGAAGACCCAGGTTGGATTCCAAGCACCCACATGGAAATTAACAACTAACCCCAGACCAAGGGAATCTGACACTCTGGTCTGACTTTACATTGCACAGCACATATGCACTTACACACATGAAGGCAATACATCCATACACATAAAAAATCCCAGTGCAGCAGTGTGCTCCTATAATGTTGTAATCCCAGTGCAGCAGTGTGCTCCTGTAATGTTGTAATCCCAGTGCAGCAGTGTGCTGCCTTAATGTTGTAATCCCAGTGCAGCAGTGTGCTGCCTTAATGTTATAATCCCAGTGCAGCAGTGTGCTGCCTTAATGTTGTAATCCCAGTGCAGCAGTGTGCTCCTGTAATGTGGTAATCCCAGTGCAGCATGTGCTCCTGTAATGTGGTAATTCCAGTGCAGCAGTGTGCTCCTGTAATGCTGTAATCCCAGTGCAGCAGTGTGCTCCTGTAATGCTGTAATCCCAGTGCAGCAGTGCGCTCTTGTAATGTAATCCCAGTGCAGCAGTGTGCTCCTGTGATGTTGTAATCCCAGTGCAGCAGTGTGCTCCTGTAATGTTGTAATCCCAGTGCAGCAGTGTGCTCCTGTGATGTTGTAATCCCAGTGCAGCAGTGTGCTCCTGTAATGCTGTAATTCCAGTGCAGCGGTGTGCTCCTATAATGTTGTAATCCCAGTTCTGCAGGATGGGTCGGCAGAGCCAGAAGGATCCCTGCAGCTCTGTGAAGTCCAGCTGAACTGGTAAACACCAGGTTTAATGACCTGTCTCCATAAACAAGCTGGAGAACATCAACTTCTAGCCTCCATGTTCATGCACACGTATGTACACACACAAAATCACGCACAGAAGTAACTTGTGTCTCTTAGTAGTCACTCCCCATTCCTCTCAGGTGGCATCAGCCCACGACAGCCATTACTTCTGTTCTTATAGATTTGTCTATTCTGGACATTCACTATAGATGAAACCATATGTCCTCTTTGGTGATTAGCTTTCATTTTGGATGTTTGCGGCTTTCCTCCACATTGTTGATTTTCTGATACTTTATTATGTGTTACTACTGAATATTATACTGTGTTTATCATTTAAAGCATTTGTTTGTTTAGTGTGTTTGCACAGGTGAGCACACATGCTTACACATGCATCTATGTCTGCCACATGTGGAGGTCAGGTGACAACTTGTGGGAGTCAGTTCTCTCCTTCCACCTTGTATCCTAGGGGTTGAACTCACCTGACCAGACTTGGTGGCAGGCACTATTCACTGTTGAACCAACTCATTGGCCACTGTATTCATATTTTATCCACTTATGACTTGATGGACATTTGGGTCATCCACACTTTGGGGCTAAGAACAAGGTTCCTGTGAAAATTCAAATATATGTTTATAGACCCATGTTTTTTCTCTCTGTACACCCAGGTATGTAATTGCAGCATCATGTACTAACTCTACTTAATAATTTGAAGAATTACTCATTTTCTAAGTGGCTACATCATTTTTCATTTTCATCAACAATGTCTGAGTCTTTACATGTCTCCACATCCTATTTGACATGGAGTAATACTTTGTTTTGCTTTCATTCACATTTTGCTAGTAACTAATGGTGTTGAGCAACCTTTCATATTTTTGGTGTAGATTAGTACATATGTTCATTAAAATCTATCATCTACTTTAAAATTGGGCTATTTTTATTGCTGTTATAAATATTCTTCATGAATTCTGGTTATGAATCATATAACAGATTCAAAGTTTGCAAATAGTTTTCCCATTTATCCTGTGTATCTTAAAGCTTTATAAATATGCATTAAGTATATATATATGCACATATATATGTAATATCTGTGCATATAATACATATAAGCACATAAATGTACATATACATAATTAATATATATTTATCTACCATAACAATATCTGGGTCAATGACAGGCTTTATAAACAACAATAAGCCATAAGAAAGCAAAAATGTAGTTCCATTGATTATCATTGTAAATGTATCATTCTATATGTAGAATGTTTAGAAATACAAATATTGTTTTACAATTGACTTTAATGTCTATATATGCTGTATAAGTTTGTATGCTAGAAGCCATAGACTAAACTTCAATATCTTAACATACTAGATACTTAGTAGCTGTATTCTCTAGGTTTAAGTAAATAGATTATGAAGTTTTCAGTGATGAAATTTCCTAATAATACACTTCTCTGAAGATACTTGCATTTTGATTGGCTTATGACTATATATGCAGTATATGTGTATGTAGTATATATGTCATTATATCTACATCATGAATAAAGTATTTTGTAAGTTACTTCATATATGCATGGAATTATTATTACTATATCACTTTTCTTGGCTTTGTTCAAGATTCTGTGTACTGATTTACCTCCTGAATGATAACCTAGTCCAGTGATTTTCCAGTCAATTCATTGGCAATATAACAATGAATCAATAAACCATGTTTCAATTATTGGATCTTCTTCTTCCTGAACTCTGCCTTCTAGTTGAATAGATTTAAGAGAAGATTAACATCCTTGAGCACAATGGCTACTCTTTCATTCACAGCAACCATTAGAACGTTCGCTGCTAAGTATTGCTGAGTAGCATCCCTCCATAAACATAGGACTTTAGAATGCCAAAACACTATTACTGAACATGAACAGAACCCCCAGAAACATCTTTAATAATCATGAAAAGATACTTTATTTCTGTGGAATTTTTATTGCATTCTGTAGTTTGAGAGATTTTGATAATGATTCAATTAATGACCACATGCAGGAAAATGAAGTTCAGAAATTAAAACTTACATTATGATAATTCGTAAAGTTAGAACAATCCAGAAATAGTCAAGTGTTGAGAGAAAAATATTGTAGTAAAGCAACCTTGGGAAATAAGTTTCTGAGGACTGAGGAATGAAGCTGAAGAAGACCAGGTGTCATGGACCTTGACATTTTTCTAACATCCTCCTCTCCCTGGATTCCAGTGTCAGAAAGTGCAGACTTCAAAGGGAATTGGGCATCGTATTCATGGAAAATGCTCTGATGCTGAAGAGGCTTCATTTTAGTTTAAGAAAAATGGAGGAACAGAAAATGAGCTCCAGAAAGAGACACAGAGGCAATTGTCTTTATTATAATTTTATTTTCTAATCTTCTTTGGTATTTACAAAATTCTGTTAGATTTATTGTCAAGAGAGTAGTTTCTGTTTTATGAAAAAACTTATTAACTTATCAGCCAGCACAAATCTCTCTAATACCAACTCATGATTCAGAATCTGTATATTTGTTGATTCTGAGACAATGGAATTTCTTTGGTTTTATATTTTAGGTTTTTTTTTTTTTTTTTTTTTTTTTTTTTTTTGTCTTTTCGAGACGGGGTCTCCCTGTAGCCCCAGCTGTCCTAGAACTCACTCTGTAGACCAGGCTGGCCTTGAACTCACAAAGATCCGCCTGCCTCTGCCTCCCAAGTGCTAGGATTAAAGGCATGCACCACCACGCCCAGTCTTATATTTTAGTTTTTATTATTCTTAATATAACATTTAAATTTCTTACTTAGTATTTCTATTTTATGTGTATGACTATATTGTATGCATTTGTGTAAATGCACCCATGTTGTGCAATGTCTGTGAAAGTCAGAAGAGGGTTGTTGGATCTCCTGGTAGTGGAGTTACACATGGTTGTTAGCCACCACATGGGTGCTGGGAGTTGAACTCACGTCCTCTGCAAGAACAGCCAGTGCTCTTAACCACTGAGCCATATCTCTAGCCTCAATAAGTCATAATTTTTGAAGAATGAAGTTTATCTTTATCCTGAAAAATACTAAGTAACTTTACCTTTCCTTTTCCATAGTGTAGCAGTAAGTTTTAAAGGCTAATCTCAATAGTCCCTTATATTCAGCCTTATTTTTGTTTTATTTTAATTAGCAGTAATGGAAGTAACATTTTTGTTTTCATATGAAATTTTTGTTATTCAGTTTTAAAATGCAGTTTTGTATTATTTTATGTATATATGTATATTGCCTGCATGTATATAAGTGTGTCTGTATTGTGCAGTATCCATGGACGTCAGAAGAGGGAAACAGATCCTCTGGTACTGGAGCTACTGACAGTTGTTAGCTGCCATATGGGTGCTGGGATTCAAACTCGGGTCCTCTGCAAGAACAGTCAGTGCTCTTACCGGCTAAGTCACCTCTCTAGCATCTTAAAATGCATTTCAAAGAATTTTGATTGCAATAATGGTTTTAATTTATTTTACTGGCTCAATATTTAAATTTACAAGAAGATAGATATTGTGCTATCTGGAAAGTCTTCATTATTTATTGTTAAAATGAAGAAAAATGCCAAAACATTAAAAAAAAAGTTTGGTCAATAAAAACAGGTGTCTGAGTCGTACTTCAAAATAACTTGAGATGCAAACAACTGTAATATCGGTGTGGTATGAATATGTGATGGCTCTTGGCTCATTGGGCTATCATTTTACTACAATGAATTTTATTTCTCAAGAGTAAATTTGAAATTTTCTTTTTAAAACTGTGTGTAATAGATATGTGTCAGCTATATCAGTTTTGAGGCCAGCCTAAGATACATAAGAGCCTCTTATAAAAAAGGAAGACAACTCAAACAAAATTTCTATTTGAAAAGCATATGAGTTGATTTATTATACTTTGTTTTATGTTCAATATATTTTAATCACAAAGAGAAAAATAATAAATGGGCATGCAAATGAAATCTGGAACCAAATATTTCAAAATTCTTAATTTATAAATAAGAGTCTGGCTAAGGAACATTTTAAGTGTCTTTAATAATGTTTGGTATATAAAATATGTATATTCCTTTTATGTGTATTTATAAGCTTTTCAGATTTTTATAATGAATATTACAAATTCTGAACTCACATCAATTCACTGTATAGTCTAACTATAGAAGCACACTGTGTGATAAGGGACCCAGTATCTGTGTGAGGTTACTTAAATTTGCATTAATTTTTAGTTAATATTAAAAGTAAACTTCTGAGCCCCACTAGCCACATTTCAAATATTGAATAGTCATGCATGGCTAGAATCTACTGTATTGAGTTGTACAAGGGTAGTATATTTGTAGAAGAGTGGAAACTTCTCTTTGACTTTATAAACAGAATCCTAGGACTGTTTTATAGAGCATAAATATTTTTTAAATCTCTGCACAAAAAAATCCTCTCCCTCAAAGTCACACTGTACAGTCCCCTCTAAAGAATATTTAGAACGTATTTTCCATTTTTCAATTCAGAGTTTCTCACGCCATGTGCTAGAATTTTCACAGAAGCTAGAGATAACAAAAGCACAAACAATACAGTATCAGTAAATTGTAGTGCAAAAAATGACAAACGAGAGAAGCAGTGCAAGAACAAATTTGTATTAAACATTCAGAGACATACTACTTTGGGAAGAGGAGCTAGTGTTATTAAGGGAATGAAAGTGATTTAGACAAAGGATTTTTTTTTCCTAAGAGACACAAAAGTACCCACAGTACTGGAACGAATATTAATTTTCAATTAGTTTACTTCTTGCTTCATTTAGTGATTTAATTTAATACACAAAGAACCAAGAACATATTTTGTGCACATGTCTATGGAAGCACGCATACTCTTTTAGCTTCAATTTTGTCATCTGAAATACTCAAAATACCACTAGTTGCTTTTAGAATCAGAAGTGAATGGTGTCCAACCAAATAATGACTTCACTACTGTAACATCTATTTGATAAAATTCTATTTTTCACATTAAACTATTTCTAGACTAAAGTGTCTCATTGTTAGCATTTGGTAGAATTTATATATTCAATAAATAGGTGCATTTCCAGTACTTGAAAACATCTCTTTAAGGTTATTTTAATTATTTATTTTTCTAATAAATGCATACCTTTCTTTGCCTTACCAAGTAGACTTCAAATACTGATTAATTTCTTGTCTGGCTGGGCTTCCACTGCTGCCCATCAGTTTTACATTAACTCCAGTACATTGATGCTTTGAGGGTTGTTACGGTGACATTTGCTTCTAAAGGCATTGGCTGCATGTAACTTTTGATTCTGCTGCCCAGGGTGCTGATTCTCATGGTAAGGGTTATTTCACAGCAGGTCGCTGTGAATCTTTCTTCTTATGTTTCTAATCATATATCCACCATCATTGGATAAAAACAGAAGTCTCCAAAGAAATCAAATAGTAAAATTTCTTAATTCAATTTAGCTCTACAAGAATGATCAAGACATTTGAATCCTGTGTGAGGGTTAAAATATACTTCCTTTGCAACCTTTATGGATTTTATTACAACTATTTTCTTCGTTCTTTCAGACTCTCAATTATTTCCTGAGTGGCTGGAATCTGACTTGATATAATTGATGTTATTTAAATGAGTGGTTGCCATACTTTTAATAAATTTTGAGTGTTTTCTTATTTAATTCAGAACTGTCAGAACTGGGGAGCCACAGAAATGCAATGAAAAACAACTGAAAAGTTACACAAAGGCTTTTCTAGAAAGAGACTAAAGATGATGGTTTTTTTTCAAAAGCAAAAATAAGCATGGAGCTCTGTCCCCTGAGTTCTTGATTTATCATTTTTTCATGTTAATAGTTGTATGCACAATATTTAACATCAGTTGATCAATAATTACTAATTGATCCAGCAAGTTTCGGGGTGAATGCTATGTCAAAAGTAAAAACTCATAAATTTCCCTTTTATTTTTCATACCACCTAAAACATTATTTCTCTCATTTCTCTCCCCCTGCATAGGATTCCTTTTCCCTCTCAGTTAAAGTGACCCCCCATTTTCCCATTTCCTGCTTGATAACACCTGTCTCCTACTACCCCCCTCTCACCAGTTCCTTCTTCCCTTTGCCTCCATGGTCTTTCCATTTCCCTGGCTACTGCTGTTACATCAGATTATATATCAGAGCTAATGTTTTGGAGTTAAAATCCCCAAGTGAGAAACAGCATGTAGCATTTGTTTTTCTGAGTCTATGTTACCTTACCTAATATAACAGCTTCTAGTTCTATACACTTACCAGCAAAGTTTGTGGTTTTGTTTTTCTTTACTGATGAAACACACACACACACACACACACACACACACACACACACACTTGTACAGCTGAAGGCTATATATCTAATCTCATAGTGCTAGGCAAAGGGATATTTCCCTTGGAGTTATTGGTCAGGGTAGTCCAAGAGATTCCCAAGATAACACAGGCTATTACCACAGCCCTTGATTACCTTCCAGAATTTGAAGGTAGAATCCTTTTTTTTTTTTTACTATTTTATTGATGTTTTGTGTATTTCATACATCATTTTCCATTTCTTTTTTTTTTGAGCTTGAATTCATTTTTATTTTTATTTTATTTTATACAATGTGTAGACAGTTCCCTGTTCTCTGCATTTAGAAGTATACACAGTATAAATCTGTTAATTCTGTAAGTAATTTTTATAATTATGATGTAACTCTATCCTTCCTTAAAACATTGAAAATTATCCCTTTATGTGAAAAAAGAAAAAAAAGCTGGCTGAGCATGGGCCAGGGGAACAAGTTAGTAAGGATCATTACTCTATGGTCTGTGCTTCAGCTCCTGCCTCCAGGCTCCTGCCCTGAGTTCCTACCCTAGGCTCCCTAAGTGATGAACTGTGACCCTGGAGATGTAAGATGGATAAACCTTTTCCTCCCTAAGTCAGTTTTGGTCAGAATGTTTTGTCACAGCAATTGAAAGCAAACAAAAAAAAAAAAAAAAAAAAAAAAAAAAAGCAAGCAAAGATATTGTTGAGTTGTTGAGGTTTATTTATTGGCACTGATTATACAGCATGGGTATGAAGATTCGATGTCATAGGGTAAGCTCTAGATAAATCTTTAGATTTATTTATTTATTGGTTTTTTATTTTAATTTGTTTTTTTGGGGGGGAGAGGAAAGGGTTTATTTGGCTCACATTTCCAGGGTTACAGTTCATCACTGAAGGAGCCCATGGTAGGAACTCAGGGCAGGAACCTGGAGGCAGGAGCTGAAGCACAGGCCATAGAGGAATGCTGCTTACTGGCTTGCTCCCCTGGCCCATGCCTAGCCTGCCCTCTTATACTGTACACAACAACCTGCCTGGGGGTGGTACCACTCATAGTGGGCTGGGCCCTCCCACATTGCTCAACAATCAAGACAATACTCCACAGATGTGGCCACAGGCCAGTCCAATGGAGCCAATTCCCCAATTGAGGCTCCCTCAACCCAGGTGTGTCAAGCCAACACTAAAGCTATCCAAGCACAATTGACCCCTTGTCAGTTTGACACACAAAACACATCACTATTAAACCACTACCTTTCCAGTTCTTGTCCCCAAGGTATGCTGTTAACATTAATCACAACCTAAGACAATACAACCTTAAAAGCCCCACGGTTCTTAAAACATCCAAACACTATATTTCCCTTTCCCTTTCTCCCACCCCACCCCATCCCACCCCAGATCATGCATTCTGCCGTAACTGTCCTGCATCTTTTTCTCAGTCTTTTTTTATGCTTAGGAATTCACATTTTCCTCCATTAATTTTATTACTCTAAAATATGTATACATACTCTCCACCCATATACAGTAATTACAGAGCTGAACAGAGACTTCACCAGTGAGGAATTAAAGATGGCTGAGAAACATCTTAAAAAGCGTTCAACATCAGCCGGGCATGGTGGTGCACGCCTTTAATCTTAGCACTTGGGAGGCAGAGGCAGGCAGCTTTGTGAGTTCAAGGCCAGCCTGGTCTACAGAGCGAGTTCCAGGACATCTGGGGATACATGGAGACACTGTCTCAAAAAGAACAACAAAAAAAGTGTTCAACATCATTAATAAGGAAATGTAAATTAAAACCACTCTCAGATATCATCTCACTCCAATATGGCTAGCTAAGAAAACAAAAAACAACAGATGCTGGAGAGGTTGTGGGGAAAGGGGAACACTCATCCACTGCCTGTGGGAATGTAAACTAGTAAAACCATTATGGAAAGCAGTGTGGAGAACCCTTAAAACACTTGGAATGAGCCTAGCACCTGACCCAGTCATACCACTCCTGGGTATATACCCCAAATACTCATCCTACCCCAAAGATACATGCACATCCATGTTTGTTGCAACTCTTTTCACAGTAGTGAAAAGCTGGAACCAACCCAAATGACCCTCAACAGAGGATGACAACAGTGGATGACAAAAATGTGGTATTTCTACACAATGGAGTACTATCGGCAGTAAAGAAAGAAGGTAGAAATCTTTAGTTGAGGATAGGACACGCTTCAGACAAAGGACTTGGAGCAGTTGATCTGGAACCGACTTGGAAGCCTCCTTCCTGAAGACTATGTATAGCATCAGATGATAAAGCTGACAAGGGAGAAAATAAAGCATTTATATTAACCAAGTGTAAAGCCTATGGACCATAACAACATCTGGCCCAGCAAATATCCTCTATTGGTGCAGTAGAAGCACTTTTATCTGGGGGTAATCAACATCTGTCTAAAGGGACTTAAGACCTGCTCAACTGGAGGGGATTCATGAGTGGAACTATAAACCTAGCCAAGTACCAATGATTGTAGAGGTTATAGCCCCTAGAGAAAAACCTACTTCTGTCTCTTTCCTAGGCCAAAGTAATTTCTCATCATATTCTAAATATTTATTCTCTTATTTACAGACAAAGGTACTATCCACCATCATATTTGACAACAGATGGAGATGATTACAAAGTTCTACAACTAGTCAAACACAGAGAATAAGTATCCGTGAGGTGCTTAATCCTAAGTGACAGATCTACAATACATTCTTTATACCTAAGGCTTGGGAAGTATTCCAGGAGAGGAAGTAGAAAGAATATAAGAGCCAGAGGAACAAGACACTTGCTGTTATATAAGGCATTCTAGACTTGATAGGGAAGCTACACCAGTGAAAGCTCCACAGCTAGTTCAACCAGATCTGCATATAAAACCAGTTGACCTTGAACACAGTGGCTCCTCCTTCATTCAAAGCAACCATTGAAAGGTTCACTGGGTAAGCATCCCTCCATAAACATAGAACTTTAGAATGTTGAAGCACTTTATTTAACACAAACAGAACCCTAGAAACATCTTTAACAATCACGAAAAGATGCTTTATTTCTCTGGACTTTATATTTCATGGGGGAATTTTCAGGGGTCCTACATCAAGGTGACTTGGTGTAGGTGTCAACGGATGCTGAAGGAGGGAAAATCAATTTTCTCCAGAGACTAGCCCCCTGACAGGTATCTAATTCCATGTGGGCAGCCCTAAACACAGGTACCCAGGAACACTGGTATCTGGAATTAACACATTGCATACTGATATATGTATATATAACAATAATAATCAAAGAGGAGGGCAAGAAATTGAGAAGGAATATATGGGCATAGTTGGAGGGAAGTTGGGAAGGATGGAAAAATGCAAAGACTATATTCATGTATGATATTCACAAGAATAAAAAGATAAACACCTTTGAACATGAAAACTTCAAATAGTTTTGAAATCCTAACCACTTACCTAGTAAAGGCAATGGATAATTATGAACTCTAGGCTATTTTGTGGGATTCAGAATATGCTTGATCACTCATAAACATTACAGTTGTATTTTGAAGTCAAATTCTTCAGTATGCTTTTGCAGGAAATGAAAATAAGCAATTTCCTTTTATTGATCGCTGTTTAAGTAGCTTGAGTGAGTGACATCTGAAAAGAAATTTGTACAGAATTATGAAAGCCCAGAGATGATACATCCCTTTATGAGCAAACGATTTTCAATTTAGAAAAGAAGACAGTTTGAATTCTCAGCAAGGAGTCACCATCTCAGTTAAAAAAAAAAATCTAAAAAGAGAAAAGGTTAGATAATAATAGATCACATGAAATTGAGGGGAAGTGCTGGAGTTGGGGGTTTAAATATGTTCAAAACCCACTGCATTCAATCATTAAATAAATAAAAATTCAAATATTAAAAAGTTTAAAAAAATTATTCTATGGATTTTAAAGTTTGTTTCCTTTAAGCTCTGGCCAATAGGAGCATGCAAAACATAGAGAAACTGAAGTGATAGAACATTCTTTGGCTTCTGTGTAGTAATGTTAAGGAATCAAAGAAATGCAGTGCTGTGTTTTCTTTGGCTTGTAATGCTTGCACCTCTCATTGTCAGTGATGCCATCTCAGTGAAAGATCTAACCTGGTTTTTTATCAGGTGGTCAGTGCCATGTAACTATTTTCTCAGGTGATGAAATCGTGATCACCTCATGGACTCTGGGGGTAAACATCGTTGTGAACATCTTCTGCAGGAATTGCTTTTTACCTGGGTGAGCAAAGCACTGATATTTCTGATTGATTTTTCTCAAATATCACCCAGTGTCTGTAAAAGATCAAGGCATCTAGAACTGAGTACCAGAGGGCAACAGAAGCCTTCACAAAAGTTCACTCTTTGGGGCGGGTTCTCACATGGTCCCGTTTCTAGGCATTTGTATTCTAACGTACTCACCCAAACTCTACAGATGTCAATTGTTATTTCCACAGGTAATATGTATTTGTTGAAGATACTTAAAGTCCTAACATTTCGAGGCTTGGAAGTGTAAGCCTCTTGCTTCTTGCCTATGCTGTCATGTACAGTTATCCAACCTTCACAATGTAGGAAATGAAGAGGTGTCTCTCATATTTTTGTTTGCTTGAATAACTGTCTCTAAAATTGTCAGATGCCCACAAAACATGGCTGTCTTAAAGAACAACAATTTTAAAAGTGACTGATCTTTTTTTTTCTGAGTCTTTTTTTAATTAATTTTATTTATTTTTGTATGTGTATGAATGTGCTGTCTGCATGTAGGTTTGTGCAGTCATGTCACACAATGCCACAGAGGTCAGAAGAGGGCATCAGAGTCCCCTGGAACTGGAGTTAAAGACGGTTCTCAGCCTCCATATGGGTACTGGGGATTGAACCCGGGTCATCTGCAAGAGCAGTTGGCGCGCTAGACTGCTAGGCCATCTCTCCAGCCCCCTAAAATGTGTAGTCCAGCTGGCCTCGAACTCCAGATCCTCCTGCCTCTGTCTCCTTCAGCAAATCCTACCAGTGCGCACCACCACAACTGGCGACTGATCTTTTATAAACATCTATCACTATCTGAAAATGAATTCTTAGCCTGGGGTTGATATGCACTGGTAGAGCCCTTGCAAAGAATATAACACATACCAAACCCTAACCCTAGGCTAAATCTCTCTCTCTCTCTCTCTCTCTCTCTCTCTCTCTCTCTCTCTATCTCTATATTATATATATATATATATACACATATACATATATATCCCTATTATCTAAATAAAGTGATTCAAGTTTCAAGTCCTAAAAAGAAAATGACAATACTGTATAGTATTCTACATCATTATTAACATTACATGTTATTTGCCAATATCATTAAGATGTTTTTCAAACATAAATAGCTGAGTCACCTTACTGTATAGACAATTGGCTTCAAAACAGAAGATATATACATTTCTGCAAACTAAGAGTAGTAAGTGATTCATGTCTTCTCTTAAGAGTAGAGGCAAAGCAGGAATCTAAGGATAAGACATGGTTTTATAGAAATGCAAGGTTTCACAATCATCTTCAAAGAATTCAATGCGGAGGCCAAGGAAAATGACAAGAAAAATATCACTATTTGATTTATTTTTATAAGCTTGGGTATAAGTTTTGGTCTCTCTTGTATGTGCTTTAACATGTGAGTCATAAATGGGATTAAATCTCATGCCAAAGACTTAATTGAGTACAGAGCATAACTGAGAAGGTGCATACATTTCCATTTCCCAAGTGGTATCTTGCCCCACATAAATACACCCTCTCCCATTATCAATGTACCTTACTTGTATAGCATATTTGTCCTAATGGATTAACTTACATTTATAGATGATATCTACCTAAATACATAATTTTGACTAAGGTTCACTTTTGTATATTCTATAGGATTGTATTGAAAGATATAGAGAAAATGTTGTATGTGGTATCATATGTGTTACCATAACAATTTATTACCATAACAATTCTTTGTGCTTGTCCTATTCATCCCTGTCTCAAGCCCTAAACTCTGGCAGTCATTAATCTTTTGCAATCTCCATAGTTTGGTTTTTTTCTAGGATGTCTTAAAGGTAGAGCAATGACAGTGTACTTTTCTTATGTCTTGAATTCTTGTTTCTTTTTATTGCTGTAGAGTATACCGTGATATAACTATTACACAGTTTACCCATTCATCTACTGAAGAACAGCAGGGTAGGCTCCAGTGGTTTTTCAATTACAAATAAAGATATTTAAATATCTGAGAAATTTTTTTTTTTTGCATGCATTCCAGTTTTAAATTCCTTTGGATATATATAATGAATTGTAATTTCTCTTTTTGATAGTATATTAGGTTTAGTTTTATAAGTAGCCACTAGACTTCCCTTGAAATTAGTTGTACTGTCTTACACTGCCTCTAGCAATGGGTGAGAATCCATATTGTGCTTTCTCTTCAACATTCGGTGTTGTCAGTGTTTGGGATATTAACCATTCCAGTCAACCTGTGGTGGATCTCAATGTGATTTTAATTTACATTTTCTTGATGGCATGGAATGTGAAACATCCATTCATACACTTCCTTCCCATTGGTCTCTCCACTCTGATGAACTGTCTGGTAAGCTCTTTGTCCATTTGCTTAAACTTTATTTTTCTTAACAGATAATTAGCATTAAAAATGAGATTTTTGGCGTGGTGGCGCACGCCTTTAATCTTAGCACTTGGGAGGCAGAGGCAGGCGGATCTTTGTGAGTTCAAGGCCAGCCTGGTCTACAAAGCGAGTTCCAGGACAGCTGGAGCTACAGGCAGACCCTGTCTCAAAAAGAGCAAAAAAAAAAAAAAAATGAGATTTTTTTTTTACCATCATGCTTCTTAGAACTCTGTTGCAGATTATTTTCTTCTTGTGCTTAGTATTCTTTTATGTTTCAAGTAGCAGTTCTTTATTAGGTTGTGTTTTGCAAATGGTCCTGGCTAGTTTATGGCTTGTCTTCTCATTTTTTTGAAATTATTTTCAACTAAAATGAAGAAATGAAGTTCTTAATTTCAATGACATATAGCTTAAATAGCTCATTTCTTTTATGGATTTTACTCTTGGTGTTACATCTGAAATGTCCTAACCATACATGGGTACCTAATGTGCCTCCTGCATGACCCTCTAGCAGTTATAGTTTTGCATTTTACATCTATGTATAGCCCACTTTGAGCTTAAAGTGTCTAATGTCCTTATCTAGATTTTTTTGTTTTGTTTTGCATGTGAGCTCCTGTCTGATTCACACCATGTGCTGAATGAATCCTCCTTTTGAACTGTCAGTGCTCCTTTGTCAAAGATCATATATCTGTATGTAGTTTTACTTCTTAGTTCTTTTTTCTATCTCATTGATCTGTCTTTTCTTGGTTTTATTTCTAAGCTGAATATTTTTTCAGGCAAAGGGCCACCAATTTCCTTTTGCTTATGATTTCCAATCTGGTTTTCATGGAAAATAAACAGAAGTGATTTAAATGTTCTTTTCTTGAAAAATATTAACACATTTTAATTATACATATTAGTTGGGTTCAGTACGGTATTTCCACACATGTATACAAAATCAAGTCTCCATCCCCTCTCCCCATTCTTCTTTCTCAGTGCCAAATAATCACTACTGTACTTTTTAGGTCAATACGAGTAGATTTCACATATCACACTGAATATGTGGTGTTTATCTTTCCAGGTTATTTTGCTTAGTGTCATCTAGTTACACCCAGTTTGCTGCAGGTGAGAAGATCTCATTCTTGTTTATGGCTAATGACATCACAGTTTTCTTATATATTCACTGTTGATGAGCTCCTTGGCTAATTCCATGCCACAGTTGTGAATAGCACCACAGTCAACCTGGTATGGACATAATTCTCTGTTTGGTGATCTTATTTTCATTCACATACGCCCAGAGTGGGTGAGCTGATCATATGGTCAATCTGGTTGTAGTTTATCAGGAAACTCCATACCACTTTTCATAATGGATATGTTAATTTACATTCGTACTATCAGTGTATAAACCCAAAAGTTCTCCCTCATACTTTTTTTTAAGTGTCTGTATTACTGGGTGGGTTGGTATCTCATAGTTTTGATTGACATGTCCTTAACTGATGTTGACACTAAGAACTTTTATGTATTTATTTGTTGGCTATTTGAAACACAAGAATTTAGCTAAAGCAATAATTCAGTTTTAAAGAAGAAATTAATCAGAATAGATACTTCTCAAATGTTATTTACTTGACATTTATTGCTGCCTGCATTACAGATTTTAAAATATTCAAGAAGAAATGCTTTCCTAGAATTCAATATAAAAAATTTTGAAGTTCAAGTTAGAAAGAGGAAACATTGATTTAATATACAGCATAGTGACAATAGTTACTAAAATAATGCATTAGACATTTTGAACTTGTTAACTGAATAGACTTTAAATGTTTTCATTGCAAATAATGGATAAGTGTGTGAGGCAAAAATACATTAATGTGCTTAATTTCATCATTCTATAGTGTGAGTATGTATAATATCATATTGCAAGGCACGGATATATATGATTATTATTTGTCATCTCAAAGAAATAGATTACTAAATGTCCCAATATTAAAATCTCATGGGGAAGGCAAAGTTTTGGTGAGGGAGCTCTTATGTATAATGAAGAAAATAAAATATTTACTTTTTGCTGTTATTGATAATTATGATTATTTGATACCCATACTTTTTTAATAAAATACTTTTATTGATGTTTTGTGTATTTTGCATATCATTTTCCCATCCAATTTAGACACATTCCCCTTTCCATGCCCCCCAACCCCACCCCAGTTCATGCATTGGGCTATACATGTCTTGTATCTTTTTCGCAGTCTTTTTAAAGTTTTTCTCTGCAGAGGTTTATTGTTTGGGACAGAATTTAACTGTTTCAGTCAGTTCTTTGGCCCAGTCTTTATATTGTTGTTGTTCCCTCACATTTGCATTGCTCCAAAATATGCCTATATAAACTTCACATATGACCTCTGAAAAGAAACTATGTTAATTCCAAAATATGTTTAGGAACTCACATTTTTCCCTTTAATTTTATATTACTCTAAAATATGAATACATACCCTCCACCCATGTACCACAATTACAAGGTCTGAAAATAATAAGTGGTAAGTTAATTCTAGAGTCTGTTAAGGGATTCACATTATAATAGCACAGTTGCTTTCAGATAAAAAGAACTACAATATTAAAGTTGCTCAGCTTGCCTTTCAACTAGGGTTTTGGTGTTAGCATCCACAAGTGAGGGAAGCGATTCATCATTTGTTTGTCTGGGATTGTGTTACTTCCCTTAGCACAGTATATTCTAATTCCATTCATTTACCTGCAAAGTTCATGATGCCATCTTTCTTTACCACTGCATAGAACTCCATTGTGTAGAAGTACCACATTTTCTCTATCCACTCCTTAGTTGAGGGGCATGTGGGTTGGTTCCAACTCTTTGCTATTGTGAAGAGAGCTGCAATATACATAGATGTGCATGTATCTTTGTGGTAGGATGAGTCTTGTGGTATATACCCAGGAGTGGTATGACTGGGTCAGGCGGTAGGCTCATTTTGAGTCTTTTAAGGGTTCTCCACACTGCTTTCCATAATGGTTGTATGAGTTTACATTCCCACAGGCAGTGGATGAGTCTTTCCTTTTCCCCACACATTTCCAGCATTTGGTGTCTTTGGTCTCTTGATTTTAGCCAGTCTTATTGGAGTGAGACGATATCTTAAATTGGTTTTAATTTGCATTTCCTTAATTATTAATGATGCTGAACAATTTTTAAGATGTTTCTCAGTCATCTTTACTTCTTCATTTGTGAAGTCTCTGTTCAGCTCTTTATTCCCTCTTTTTTTTTTTAATTTTATTTATTTATGTGTATGAATGTACTGTCTGCATGTAGGTTTGTGCACCCGTGTCATGCAATGCCGCGGAGGTCAGAAGAGGGTGTCGGATTCCCCTGGAACTGGAGTTCTCCTAGAATTGGAGTTACAGATAGTTCTCAGCCTCCATGTGGGTGCTGGGGATCGAACCCGGGTCCTCTCCAAGAGCAGTCGGCGCTCTTAACTGCTAGGCCATCTCTCCAGCCCCTATTCCATCTCTTGAGTGAATCATTTGTTTTCTTATTTGTCTTGTTTTTGAGTAGTTTATACATTCTGGATGTTAATGCTCTGTCAGATGTATCACTTCACTGAATGTTTCTTGCACTGTACAGAAGCTTTTGAATTTAATGAGGTCCCACTTGTCAATTGTCAACCTTATTTCTGCATAGCTGCTCTCGATTTAGAAAGTCTTTTCCTACCCTTGTGTCTTCTATGTTGCTGCTAATGTTTTCCTCTATTACCTTCAGAGTTTCAGGTTTCACATTGAGGTCTTTGAACGATTTGGAGTTGATTTTTGTACAGGGTGGGAGGTAGGGATTTAATTTTATTCTTCTACAAATGGTGATCCAGTTTTGCCAGCACCATTTGCTGAAGATGCTATCTTTCCTCCATTGTGTTTTCTTGGCCCTTTTGTCAAATATGAGGCTGCTGAAATTGTACGAGCTCAAATTTGGATCTTCAAATTTGTTCCATTCGTCCAACGGGTCTGTTTTTGTTCCAGTACCAGGCTGTCTTTTTGACTATAGCCCTATAATGTAGTTTAAAGTCACATCCAACTTGTGGAATGACCTACTACTGGGGTTTCAGCCTCTTCAGAGTATAGAAAGCCATTGTTGGACTACCCAGGCTGTATCATGGAGGCCAGTACAAGAAGATCAAGACAGGATGCGGTGCCTACTGGACCTCATTTGGTGACCATAGGAAGGGAAAACCCAGTGTGGAGCACGAGGGCAGAACTGATGGTGGTTTGGGCTTGCCAAGGAGGAGCTTTCAAACATGACATCTTTCAGCCTAATAAAGAAAAAAATCATAAGCTGAAGATGCTAAAACCTATAGTATATGTGACATTCTTATATTCATATTTTAGAGTGAAGCATATTGGAAGGACTAACAATAACAACAACAACAACAACAACAACAACCAAAAGACTGGGTCAAAGAACTGACTGAAAAGGTGAACTTCTGCTTGAAACAGTAAATTTCTGCATCCAGAATTTTGAGAGAGACTGAGGAAAGATGAAAAATATGTCTGACAGAATGCATGAGCTCTGGTGGGATGGGAGGGCAGGGAGGAAGGCCCAGATCCAGATTTGATTTGAAATTTTATATGAAATGCCCAAAGCTTCAATAAAAATTGGCTTTGAAAAAATATAGTTTGAGTCTGGTAAAGTGATCCCCCTGTATTGCACTTTTTGCTCAAGGTTGCTTTAGCTATTTGGCATCTTTTGTTTTTCCATATGAATTTAAGGATTTTTTTCCAAAGTCTGTGAAGAAACTCATGGAGATTTTAATTGGGATTGCACTGAGTCTGTATATTAATTTGGATAGGATGGACATTTTTACTATATTAATTTTTCCAATCAGTCCACGAGCATGGGCGGTCTTTCCATCTTTTGATGGCATCTTCAATCTCCTTCTTCAGGGTTTTAAAATTTTTGTTTTTGATACCCATAACTTTTAGCTGATTCATATTTTGTTTTATATTTAATAATATTTAAAAATAATCATAGCAGGGGCTGAAGAGATGACTCAGGGGTTAATAATGATTGCCATTCTTCTTTTCAGAGGACCTGAGTTTGTCTCACAGAACCCACATCAGGTTGCTCACAACCACCTGTAATTCCAGCTCCAGGGAATCTGTTTCTGATCTCAATAGGTAACTGCACACACCTGTCTTATGCACAAATGTACATATACATGTGTATGTGTTTATTTGTTTGTGTGTTTATTCCTAAGTAACAAATTAGGAAAAGAATATTCATATTTTAATTAAATGACACAATGTATTTATATGTATCTAAACTTGCCTTTCTGGGGTAGACTTAGAGATGAGACCTTGTGTTTGGTTCTTTGTAGTTTTCATTAAATATTGTAGTGTTGAAATAAGATAAGGATAGGGATAATGGTGACAATGGTAATGTTCTCAGTTCCTGATCTTCTGAAGTATCATGCAAACCAATTAATGGGAGATGTTTTCAAAAGGTGGGAATGTCACAATGTCATTACTGCTTTGGTCATGTACCAGCAATGGACTGTTTCCTACATGATCCAGACACAAGCCATCTATTACTAGAATCAGTGAACTTCCATGAAAGCAGTGGGAACGATAATATGAACTCTTACACTATTTATATGTACTACAGCTTGTACCAGTACTTTACAGACATAGTTTCCCAACATTTATATCTTCTATTTGTTCTGACTCTTTTCATTTCTATTATTTCTTATGAACATTTATACAGACACATATAAATACATGGATAGTACATGAAAATTGCACATTCCATGGAGTTAGAGGATTGAGCTAACTGCTTGAGTTGACTTTCTTAAAAGAATAGGCTTCATGCTGAGCCTCTTGTCCTAGGAAACTCTGACATAAAGGGTTAGGTATACTTGTATTGCAGGAGCTACATGCTAATTTCGGAGGCATTCTGTTAACCTTTTCTTCTTGCTGTTAGCTTGCTCAATCGTGCAGATGTGGAGCTGTAGGGCAGATGTTTGACCTACAATGCTTTTGAAGAGTCTTTACCATTCAATTAATCTCTATTGATCTAGCTTGTGAATACAATCATACATTTCGGGAACAAAGAGGCAGTACAAAAAATACAAATATTTTTCCTTACTCTTGTTTATACCAATTAATTCTTGGTTAATTTATGAAGATTTATTTTATTGCCTTTTGAAATGGAACAGAATGAATAACTTCTTTTTCACCTGGGAACGAATGGCCTTTGAATCAATTTCTAATATTTCACTTACATATAAACTGAGTATGTGTTCTTCTCAGACTCCCTTTGGCAGGATAGAATTTTGCTGGATATTTTCTTTCCTGATGAATCCAGTGACTCACTGGATGATGTCTCAGTTTACTTATCAATCATAATTTTTTTTTCCTTTTGAAAAAAATGTATGGGCCTGGCTTTCCAAGGAAACAATCCTTTTGCATTGTGTTCAGTTTATTTGCACTTAGAAATGTGATGGGAACTAGAGAAAAAAGTGTTTGAAAACACTGAATCCTTCATTCAGTGCTACAGTGACAGGATGATAAGCAATCTACTTTGGTCCACACATGTGACTCACATTCAGAATATTTGTTTGGCTCCAAATTCATGGACAATATGTTTCTTATGATTAAAGTATTCAAAAGTGCCTCTTTTATCCTTGCAATTTATTTGTCTAATCTATATCCCTTTTGTGCAATAAAATGATAAATATTCTATTTAGGGCTTTTTATTAATTCTTTCTGCTTTTCTTTTGACTGACATCTATTCACTTCAAGGGTGATTTTACTGTTGGCAACAGGCAGAAGAGACACACCAAGCATCACCTTCAGGAACAAGCAATTTAAGTACTATAATGAGATAGGTCTTTTCAGAGTCTATAATTGGTGACAAGGTATGGCAGCTTCATATCAGACAAAGATGTACAACACAGAGCTTATTAATGAGGATGGAACGTCATGCTCCAGAAAGCATCGTGTGACTATGAGACAGGAGAATGTAACAGATAGTGTAGGGTGTTACTAAGTCCAATATCTCCAATTTGCATCATAAAACTTTTATGTAAGCCAACAAAAGCTAATCCAGGATGGGATATTTTTCTCTTTTGAATTCACTAGGGTGGCCAGCAATCCATCACTTTGGATCCCAGCCCTCACAGAAAACAGCAATAATCATCTAAACTTGCAGATATGCTCAATTTAATTGGGTTAGTTTAGTAACCTTCCTTGTATTAGAGCCAACTTGCAAAGAGATGTAATATTTTCACAGTTATGAAGACATAGCAGCTGGCCATAGTGAGATTTGATTGTGGATCAAGAAATCAGATTTTCATCAAGTTAAGAACTCTTCATGGAAATATATATAGAGAATAAATAATAAAGTAAAATGATTAACAAGGAGACCTACAAAGATATTGGCAAGGCAAAAGAAAATTGCTTTACTGACAGTGCTGAATTCTGTTCTTAGCTGACTCAGATTTTTCTTTCTTTCTTTCTTTCTTTCTTTCTTTCTTTCTTTCTTTCTTTCTTTCTTTCTTTTTTTTCTTTCTTTCTTTCTTTCTTTTTTCTTTCTTTTTTTCTATAAACAATTGGGAGGAGACATTAATTTCCATTATAACAAAATAAATAATAAGTAGATTTTGTGCCGGGCGTGGTGGCGCACGCCTTTAATCCTAGCACTTGGGAGGCAGAGGCAGGCGGATCTTTGTGAGTTCAAGGCCAGCCTGGTCTACAGAGTGAGTTCCAGGACAGCTGGGGCTACAGGGAGACCCTGTCTCAAAAAGACAATAAATAAATAAATAAATAAATAAATAAATAAATAAATAAATAAATAATAAAGTTCTCTTTAAAAAAATAAGTAGATTTTGACTTAAATTTTAATATTCAAAGTTCTATGGATCTCAAGAATTTCAGTGCATTTCACAAACTGAGAGGTACTTGTGTCTTTTTAACATTCCTAAATATCACATAGGGAAATTACTTTAATGTAAGCATGGACAATTTCAAGGCAAATTAAAGAGATATCCAAGTTTGGGGTTCCTGGTCTATGTTTTTATTGGGAAAGCACACTTTTTCTTTTGTGAATAATAGATAAAAAACAAATACTTCTTTCTACATGTAATGTTGAGATGCACTTTAGTGAAAGTTAAGTGACCAAGAAGCTGAAAAATAAAATACTGCTCAAACCCTACACCATCTGCAGCATATTAACAAATTTGGTTGATGAAGTGTTTAGAGAAAAATGACTAAAAGTAAAGTTAAATCAGAATAAAAAGCAAGGCAGTTTCTATCTTAAACTATTGCTTTCTTAGATATGAGACATTCATTTTAGAGCAACCTACTTTCATTTTGGCATGCATGGCTTCAGGGACTCTTCTGTTCATGATTATGTACCTTATTGTATTAAGTCATAGAGTACTTCTTCAGATTGTCACTCTATGGAAATATTTCTAGGGAGTTCCTAAATTTTGGACTCAGTTGGAATATTTATTGAAGACCAAATTCATGTTTGATTATAAACTAGAAATAATAGTTCAATACAACTTTCACAAGCACTTAAATTAATAATTGCATATTGATAAAAATGTCCTTGATTATTTAAATTTAAATTAGCAATAATTACATGAGTATTATTACTAACACATTTCATATAGCAAATGATGGAGAAACTCACAATGTTTCTTTTGGGGTAACTGGACTATGTTAAGAGAATACCAGGGGTCAATGATGGGTTTCTCAATTTGGCCAGAAGCCTGGACAAAGATAAGTAATTAAAATGACAGATAAGTCACAGGGTGGAAAGGTGTGCATTGGGTCACATCTTCCTGTGATCAGACTTGGCTATAACTTCATAGCACTTGTGTTTTAATTCTAAGCACAGCTCTGATCAGACATCTAGAATAATTGTACTCCATGCTTGAGTAAACATTTATAAAGTGAGAAAATAAAGGATAGGGGTAAGGAATAGCATTCATTTGATTCATTAAGATAATCTGACATCTTCAATGCTACAGTTACTGACTAGAATGCAGGATACAATCTGGATAGAAATTAAGAATTCTAGGCTATAGGTATACCCAAGTAGCAAAGTGCTTCCCTCTCATGCTAAAAGCCCCACATTCCATTCCCAGCACTCAAAACAAAATAAAACAAAACGACAAAAGCACCTAGAAATTTCCAATTCAGTGGGCATACTTGCGAATTAAATTTGTATTTCATATGCTTCTACAGCTATTCTCCACTTTTCTGGAAAATGATCAAATAGTAGTTGTATTTTATTGTGTTCATGTTCATGTTCATGTGATTGCTTGCAGGTGTATATGCACATGTGTGCACATGCATTTGGAGGCCAGACATCAAACTTGGGTGTCATTCTTCAGGAGCCATGTACCTCTCATTGATTCAGTTAGGCTGTCTTGTCGACACCCCCAAACATCCTCCTGAATCCACTTCCCTAGCACCAGGTACACAAATGCACACAACTGTGACTGGATTTTTTTTCACCACGGCACTGGGGCTCAAACTCAGGTCCTCATGCTTGTGTGCACATGTTTTACCTACTGAGGTATCTCCCCAGCCCAAATAATCCAATTTAAAATGTTAATTTTCAACTGTTAGGTTGCCTCTTCAACTCATTCTCCCCAGAAACAACTGTGCATGCAATTGAAATAACATGCAACCCTAAAGTGTGTTGAGTATCTGGTATTAGTCAACAGATACAGGTAAGCCACGTAAATCAGACACTTACACAGGCATCTATTTGATCTTCATTTTCCTCTTTTGTAAGCAGAAGTTATGATATGTACTTTGAAGGGCTGAAGGAGTGGTTAGAAATAATCTACACAAATTATTTGTCTTAGGGATGAAAGCATAAAAATACATAGAGGATGATATTGCTAGTACTGTTTCTAGGGTTATTACATGGGACAGAAGGTCTCTGAAGAGAGGATACTTGCCTGGGTAAACACAGCTGGGCTTATTTCATAGGTGGCTTTTTATTTTTTTCAATTATCTTCCTCTTGTGACAAGCTATGTCAGTGCCTTTTCTCCAAGTGATTCATTTGAATCCAGTCTGCCCACCTGCTCATAACCTGTCTACCCTTTCCCTTTAGCCAACTGTGCAGTAATAAAAATAAGATAAGAAACACTACCACTTCTCGGCACAGTGACTCAGCCTTGGTGTTTATGAAGTCTTGATCTTTTCTAGTTTTATGCAGCAGAAGATTTGGGAGTAAAAATCTTATGTAATACAGTTTCTTTTGTCTTTATCTTAAAATCTTAAAACACAAAATAAATAACTTTCTAGGTATATTTAAATCATTTTAATGTAAAATGGCAAGCATGTTTTCTGCCTAATAAATAAGAAAAAACCAACAAATCAAGGGAAATTGTAGATTTAGGTTTACCGATACATATAACAACAAGCATTTCAGCAATGAAGAATTATAATAAAAATTAATATGAGAATTTGAGCATAAGAAGAAAATTCTTTTAAAATAACCAACCATTAAGAGACAGAAAAGGTTAAGAAACTAAACAAGAATGCCAAAAATAATGATTTTCATCTTCAGAAAAATATTTTATAGTTATTTCTGTAAAATGAATGAAGACATGTATCATACTGCTAATTTTCCTGACAGGTGCCATTTTTTTTTCCAGGGTAAATACTTGAACACTGTAGACAATTTTAGAAAGTACCAGATGCTATGAGCTTTTGAAAATTGAAACTAGTGACCACAATTCTTCAGGTGTTGAGCTCCTCTGAAACTTCGCTCATAATTGTTGGTGATATTCATTTGCTTTCCCTCTAAGCAAGCATTATATAGAATAGTCAGTATCACAGTACCACTAGCTAAAAATACATTCAAATTGGAGTCATTAAAAGCTATCTATTTATAAATAGATAAATTGTAAAAGAAAAAATCATATTTCTAAATATTTATTCTTAATTTATCTTGATTATTGTAAGTCTTCTTTCAGGGAGCTTATTTTCCAGATAATTCTCCAGATTTTTGCATCTGTACTTTTAGCTCCTTGATCCTGTTACATTATAGAAGCTAATCTAGTTACTCTTGGTTTTTGTTTCCAGCAATCTGGAGAATATGCTTTTTATCATGAAAAGTGTCCCAACCAATTGCTCACTGTGCCTCCCAGCTTCCTTTTTCTTCAAGTCAATGTTCAGCTTCTCCTTGGGCAGAATCCTGTATGTGCTGACTAATAGAGATAGTGATGCTGTCTTCTGATCCTCACGCCCTAACAGTGTCTGGGCATCAATGTATGACCAGAGCTGAGGTGCAGGTACATCCCAGCAGAGAAAGAGGAGCTGGCAGCTCTTGGGTGGGAACAGCAAGCAAATGTGTTGTCTTGATTTGTAAAGGGTTTTAATGTCATCAATAGTAATTCAGCAAAGATAGAGTTGTAAAATGCAGCTCAAAATGTAGCAAATTGCATCATTGTTAGTGCTTTAGAATTTTAAAATATCTGCAGCAGATGGTGAATGCTGGGAGCAATGTCTTGCTTTAGTGTCTAGGAAAAGTTTATGTCATCATAAACCCTACCATTGATTCTGGCTTCTTTGGCCTGCTGAAAATAAAATTTGTTATTTATTTTCTTTTGAATAATAGAATGCTTTTTAAGAATATTTAACAAAGGATCAAGAGATCAGATTTCCTTAGAGAAATGGTTCGCTTTCCAAAGATGTAAGAGAATAATACTATATCCTATCCTTAGAAATGGAGAAATATTTTACAACTTAACAGACATTCTTTACTCTTGAGGAGAGTTTTCAGTGATATTATCCAATTTGGTTTTAAATAATTTGAAAAAAAAATTAACTTAAAATTACTTATATCCATTTACAAACCAAATTTATTTGAATTTTTGGAAACATTCTTAAAGGTTAGACGCTTTTATCTAGCCCTCTGATATCTGAGATTAGGATACCAGGAAAGTTTTGATATCAATTCAGTATTAGTGAATCTGAATTTGTAACTGATACAAATCTTCCTTAAACTGAAGTCTCTTGGCACTGTGAAGAAACTGAGTAGTTAATTGTATTCTTTTTTAAATCATGCAAAGATCAAACTGAAGACTATGATAAATATCATTCTATTTGTGTGTTTATATTTATTTGTCACCTGGGGAAATATTTTCCTTTTTTATTTTTTTATTTTTTATTTTTCACAATGTTTATTGATAGATACAAGTACATAAAATCAGGGTATGAACATGATTTGATAGATTAAGTAGACTTAATTTCAATACTATAATAAGGGAACAGTTCAAATTCTCACCATTTGTTTCACACCGACAAAAACCACTTCAAGGGCATTAACAATCTCTCAAATCTGATCAGTTTTGTGCAAGTAAGCCATGTTTCTTTTTTAAAAAGACTGTGCACTTGCTCAGGCTCAAGGATATTGAAATCTAGCACATAAAGCCCATTACTAGAGGTAGAAACACAGGCAATATACTATTACGGCAACAACCATCAATTACAGTTAAGGATTTTCTGTAACAACCAAATAGATAGTCTAATATTACAACAACTCAAGTATTACTGAGCAAAGTGCATTTCTACATTGTTCAGTGTTTCTACTCAGTTTTCTAACTTTAAACAGCCTATGATGACTGGCAGCAAAGAAGGTCCTTGCCTTCTGCAGATTGCCTCTGCTTGAGAACCTATGATGTAATTATTGCATGCTGCTAATATACTATCTAAACATTAAAGATATTCCTAAAATATCTGATGGTAGCTTATGATTAAGACATTACAGTACAAAAAACCTTATGCAGAAGGAAACCCTTATTGACGTGCTTTTGCTTTAAATATTGTGCCCCCAAGTGAAATCCAGTAAGCACACGTCCTGTCATGGTCCCCCTGCATTGGCCTCCATGATACTGCTGAGGTGATCCAACAATGTCAGCTAATGGAAATTCAGCCTCCTCAGAAGATGGACTGACATTGTTGAATATATTCCTTTTTAAAATGAACAAATATGACAAAAATCCTTTGAAACGGGAAGTTTTCCATTGGTGAATAATATATGCAAATAATATAATCTTGGATTGTGCATCATGAGAGGTACTGGAACAGATTTTGGAGGCACTCTGCATGCATTGAAATGCAGGCTCTCCCACTTGCTCCTGTGTGATTCATTGGTGCTATCCTCTTTGTGTCAGACTTTACTCATCTATGGCCTATAGCTACCGTCCAAACACTGAAAAGTTGGCTATGAGGCTTTAAGAGTTCATGATAGTCAACAGTCTCTGATAAATAGCAAGCTGACAACCAATGCTGCCACTGTATTGACATTTTCTTATTTTTACCCTTTTTTTTTTTTGGTATTTTTGAGACAGGGTCTCCCTTTTAGTACCAGGTGTCCTGGAGCTCGCTCTGTAGACCAGGCTGGTATTGAACCCACAGAGATCCACCTACCTCTGCCTCCCGAGTGCTGGGATTAAAGGCATGCACCACCACACCAGGCAACATTTTATTTTTTATTATTATTTGTTTTATTATTGTTATTAAACTATTTCCATACATCATACATCATCTCTCAATCAAATTTAGATTCACTTCCCTTTCTGTGCCCCCAACACCACCTGAGTTCCTGCATTCTGCCATACATGTCTTGCATCTTTTCCCTAGTCTTTCCAAAGTTTTATTTTTCAAACAGAGGCTTATTGTTTTGGGGAACTTCACTATTTCAGTATTGACATTTTGTATTAAATATGTTGTGCTTATAGAATGAAATTTTAGCTGAAAAGTAAATGTACAGAAAGACTAACTAGTACCCAAATATCTGGAAGAAAAACAAATACCAAACCTGGCTTCTAGAGAGGTACTCCAAAATTGCTTTCTTCTTTATTGACAATATGGAGGCAACTCCAAAGCAGACAGAATGAACCATCCTCAGTGTCCACTTTAATCAGTGTTACCTTAATCTTCTCTATTCTTTAGTACCATGATTTCATATTTTTCCTTTCATCCCAGATCAAGCTCAGGCCTTGTGAATGTGAAGCAAGCACTCTAACACTGAACTATATCACTATCCCTACATAGAGAGACACATACAGAGATACACACACACACACACACACACACACACACACACACTTTTTCATGTTGACATTAAGTATTCTGAGAGATAATGACTAAAATAAAGATACCTAGAATGAAACTTTCTTAAAATAAGGGCATTGCCTGACTGGCTTTTCTAGCTTGTGCTCAGCCTCCAAGGAGAAGATTCAAGAGAGAAGTAATAATTTTATGTGTGTGTGTGTGTGTGTGTGTGTGTGTGTGTGTGTTTGTGTGTGTGTGTTTGTGCTTGTCATGATGTGTATGGTGATCAGAGAACAACATGATGTGTATGGTGATCAGAGAAACAACAAAGTTGTTTCACCACTTCCACATTTGAGTGAGTTCTGAGGATCTAACTCAGGTGGCCAGTCTTGCACAGCAAGTTCCTTTACCCAATGACACATCCTTCTGGCCCTTGGGGACATTTTCATTCTGCATGTATTACTGTAGATGTCCAAGGCAGAGTCTCCTTCACTTGTGTCTTGTCATTCTGCCTGACACTTGGAAAGCATTTGAACTAACTTGTTTCCACCCTTACTCTCAACCTCTTTCTGCAGGTCACACATCCTTATGACTGTAGAACAATGAGGGATAAAGAAAACGATGCAATACCCCAAACAAAGATAGAAACGTTGCTAGGAATGCTAGATTATTTTTTTCAGAGATCTTTTATTTTGAGCTTTGTGCTTAACTTGTTGCCGTAGTCACCAGTCTATAGAAAGTCTTTTCTTTGATTTAACATTTTGGCCTTTCTCTACTTTTGTCTTAATTACATGTAAAGTTAGTTGTCAGGGAACAACATCTTCAGTGTTATCCAGTGCTTGCTACTTCATGATCAAGGACAAAGACATCGATGCTGCTGGCTGACGTTCTTGCCCCGCGCCTGTCATCTCTGACATTCACCTTTCAGACTGTCTCCCTTGAAAACAATGCAGCCTATTTGAGGGTCGTCCCCTTTCACAGATTTCAACCCTTAATGTATATGAAAAAAAAAACTGCTTTGTCAATCAATTCTGCATAGCTCTAGAAGTGCAGGATGCAAAAGAGAGCCTCAGAGTACAACTCATTTTTTCATGGATTAAAAAAATGCTGCACACAATTTCTGAATTTACAAAAGGTAAATTCTGTGGGACTGGTGGTGCATGCCTTTAATCCCAGCACTCAGGAGGCAGAGGCAGGCAGTTCTCTATGAGATCAAGGCCAGCCTAGTCTACATAGTGAGTTCCAGGCCAGATGGGGCTACAGAAAGACCCTATCTCAAAACAAACAACAACAACAACAAAAAAGAACAGATGAAGTTGAACAAATAAGTCACTAATTATGTAGTATATTTATATACATACATACACATGTAGATATTGTTATATAAACTGACTAAAGTCTTGCCACTAAGTTTCATTCTAGATACCATTTGCCAGAGAAAACCATCCAAGTCATAGCTTCCTCTGGTGACCTTGGATTCACTCTTTTTGCCCAGATGTGCAACTATCACGCATGTTGCCTCCAACCCATTCTGTCCCTATGCATGAAAAAAATGTTGTCTTTGTCATCTCTTTAACACAAATGTAGAAGAATGCTTTCTTATTTCCACATTCTTCTTATCGATGCTCACCAAATGTTGCCTGAATAGAGAGTCCGTATGTAAGTACTCATTCCCGAGTTGCCTCAATGGTAAGAAGCACAAAAAAGAAGAAAAAAAAAATACTACCCAAATATATATTACTCGAATAATTACTTGTAAAATTAGTCACTACTCCTTACTCATGTAATTTGTCACCTGTTTCTTATTAATTATGTTTTTATTGTTACTCTCCTCCTGATTGTCAGTGGATAGTGCAAAATATAGCAGGGAAAATATGTTTTCTGAACTTGAATGCTAGCTTTTTTGAAATCAGCAGGCAGAGGCAGATTTTAAATAGATTCTCCAAGTACTGGACATATTGCTCTTAACCATAATCAATCCAGATTAAGCCTATTCCTTAAGTTGTCCATACTTTAGGACAGCTTCCCTTCTAAGCTATCAGAAGGAAAGGGAGGCATTTTCTCTTTCACATGTCCTTGTCTTCTTATGGAATCTAATACAAGATCCTTAAATATCTCTGGAAATCGTCACAAAACTACAGCAGGACTGAGTCAAAGATAGCACAAGTCCTTGATGGCAGCAAGGAGCATCAGCCTATGATAAAAACAGTTCATCTTGTTACGGGTGATAATATACCTTCTTGTAGCTAACATATTTTGAGTTGGGAATTTCAAGCATTTCAAACAGAAGCACTATTGTTTCATACAATAAAAATGCTAGTGAAGAATTGACAGGATCATAGGTAAAAACATTAACAAATTAGCATTAAGAAATAGTCTAGTTATCAATTGTGAAAGAAAAATGTCCAAAGATGAGGGTACAGTATACATTTCAGTAGAGAACATTTGAATCTCATAAGCAAAAATGACCTTGAAGAAATGAATAAGTCATTACAACAGTTGTTAAAGATATCTAATTTTTTTTAGTTGTTTTTTGTTAGCTTGTTATTTTTATTATTTTTTTGTGATTTTCATACAATACAGTTTGAGGAAATTTAGATCCCTCCCTCTCTCTGCTGCATCTCCCCCAACAGTCCCCATCCAATTTAATGTAAGAAAAAAAAATATATATATATACATATATATATATATATATATATATGTAAAATATGGCTTATAGAGTCCAATTTGTGTCACCAAATGGCATTCACTGTGGGTCCATCCACTGGGCACACCAAAAGTGCCATCCCTGTAAGGCACTATTTCTCCCCCTCCAATGGGGCATAAATTACTCAAAGATAGATAATTTTATGATCACATTGTGGTAGAAAATACAAAGTTGTTCTATCATAGTCTCAAACTTTTTTCCTCAAATGCTTTCCACCTTAGTTATTGAGGTTGAGTGTCCTAGTTGAACACGGAGCTCTTTGGTTTGGGTAGTCAGCAATCCAGATTCCTTCAGGGATTTCCTGTGTCTATCTTCTGAGTACTGGAGTTAGAATGGACCACCATGCCTATCTGGCAATTATGGAAGTGCAGGCCTCCTGAATGGCAGCCAGCACACTTGCATAACAACCACTATACACACATTTCTCATCAGGCCCCTTAGATGACTATTTTTTGAGGAAATTTCCTTTCAATAAAATTATTCTTGCTTATACTGAAATTGGTGCATATTTTCTATTATTGATTTTATTAATAATTAAGTTATTTTTACATTTTGGTCCTCTTTATTCACTGTGAATATCCAAATAATTTTCATTATTAATAATGGACTTACTTTTAATTGACTTTTTATAATAATTATTTTAGTATCCTTAGTATTTTTGCTTATTAATAGTAAATTCCCATTTCCAGTTTCAGTGAAAAATTAAATTATTGAGTTACTAAATATCTTTCAAAATAAGACAAAATATTACTATGGCATAGACTAATACAATAAAATGAGCCAAATAATACATATTATGATATTGCATTATTCTAATATGTCAAGTACGACATGGACATTTTACAATACAAAATCATCCAAATTATGGTCAACAATCAACACTTAAAAAGGGTTTCTAGGGCTGGAGAGATGGATCAGTGGTTAAGAGCACTGGTTGTTCTTGCCGGGGACCTGGGTTTGAATCCTAGCATCTACATGGCAGCCAACAACCATCTTTAACTCCAGTTCCCAGGAGAAATCTGATGTCCTCTTCTGACCTCTGTGGGCATTACATAACATGGGTACACTTACATACATGTGGCAATACACTCATACACATAAAAATAAATAAAAATAAATAAAAAGGATTTTCTTGTTTCAATGCAGATTGTTTTGCAAAATTTTTTTTCCTTAAATTTATAACCAACATTCCAAAGTAAGATGTGTTACAATCCCCTCCTCAAAAAAGTTTTTCTAGCTAAGGTATTTTCATTAGAGATGTCAAATATTGGTGGCTGGAGGAACATGTGGGACTAGTCTGAAACTGAGCACTCTGGGAACCATGGAAGAAGGTAATCCACAGGTGTGTTCAAGCTGTGCTATTCAAACCTCTTCTGTAAATCACAGGTATCAGTACCAACTGGGAACAGTTGAAATGCAGTCTGTCAGGCTCTGCCCTGAGGTCTACTGAATTGGTCTCCATTGGCATAATCCTCAGGTAATTTACATGGATTTTAGAGTTTAAGACAATTGCCTTCAATAGGAGGAGGAAAGAAACAATTTTAATTCCATTTCCTAATAGTTTTTCCTGTATTGACTGTCTCTCAGGTTATAATTCTAGTTTTTACAATGCAGAGATTTAAATTTTTATTTTGCAAGTTATATTAATGTTTGGGGTGCAGGATGACTCTGCAGAACAGGTACTTCACAACCACTAAGCCTAAGTAGGTGGATTTCCACCCAGTGCTCTCATTCCTGGGGACCATCCACAGATTTCATCTTTTTTGCCTCCCATGTGAGGAGACCTTGGCAGAGTCCTGGGTTACATTCCTAGTTGTTTTCAGGGTAGCAGCATGATGCTTATCATATAATTGCTTGAAAAAATATTTATTTTTTGCAGAAGTAAATCAAATGATCACTAGGTTTTCTTTCAGTTTTGAAAATAAATTGGAGATTTTTGTATATTAGAAGATAAAATAAATATTGTTAATAGTGCTTGGAGTTCTGTGCTATCTTTCACAGAAAAGACCACTGAAGACTGATATGTGAAGCAGCAGTCTGATATATATGATATATTATACTTCAAAGGTTATTTGTAGCAGCAGTTTTCTATAGTAACTTATGTATCCATTTCCACATGTAAAAGGGGTCAAGAAATTAATTAACTTCTTCAAGGTTTCATTAATAAATAAAGAATATTTGAACACAAAACTGATCTGCCCTATTTTTCTAGTACCTCACATCTAGATGTTAAATTCATAGGTGATTCTAACAGCTTTATTGACATATAATTAATAAAACAGAATATCAACATCACAGAGAACATAGTTCAATAGCTTTTGACATATTTGCAGAGTTTTCCAAGCTATTACCGGTATCAAATTTTAGAACATCACCCTGAAATGAATCTCACTAGCCATGACTCCAAATTTCTGATCCCTCTCATCTCCTGGAACCAATAACTTACTATTCAATGTAGAGTCCTTTGCAACTGGCTTATTTATCTTAGCATAAAAATTTCAAAGTTCTTTCATAATATAATGGTTTAGTTGTATTAATTTTGAATAGACCAAATTTTAGTTATTTATTGATTGAGTTGTTTTCATTTGTAGTCTATTAAGAATAATGTTTCTATAAATATTTATGCACAATTTTTACATAAAATTTGAGGGTTATATACCTAGGAGTAGAATTCCCCTGTCACATGAAGCCTCTAATATTAAATAAAGGGTTACCAAACTATTTTCCAAAGTGGCTGCATTATTTTATGATCTCAGCACAATAAAATTCTAATTTCTTTACAGTAATACTGGTCAATATATTGTCTGATGCAACACCATGAAGATTTATACTTAACTTTTCCTTGAATAGTTTTACAGGTTTTGTTCTGACATGTATGTCTGCAATCAAATTTTGAGACTTTTTTTGTCTTTTTGAGACAAGGTCTCCCTTTAGTTCTAGCTGGCCTGGAGTTCGCTCTATAGACCAGGCTGGCATTGAACTCAGAGACATCCACCTGCCTCTGCGTCCAGAGTGCTGGGATTAAAGGTGTGTACCAACATGCCTGGCTATATGGTGTTGTACAGAGTTCAACTGTGGCCTTGTACATGTGAATGTTCACTTTTCCCAGTATTCTTTCCTGAACAATATTTTTGGTCTTTAGCTTTTATCCTTTTGATTGAAAACATCAAATATCATAAATAATATACAAAACATTTTCAGCATCGATATATATATTATATGCATGTATGAAAATGTCATAACTAAATATATCATTTTAATAATAAATACAACTTTTTAAAATACATGTAGGCAGAAAGTGGAATGTCATGGAAACTGAAGAAAAGGAAATATCATGAAGGTTTCACTGTCAGATATAAAGTAGAAGTGAGAGGATTTAAAAAGAAAAATAAGTACTTTTAGAAAACATTTTCAAAGACTCTATTTGTTCCAGAAGTGTAAGCACTGAGAATAAAAATGCTTTTAAGGTGGACTGGAGAGATGGCTCAGTTGTTAACAATAGCTCTTCTTTATCTTTGTGAGTTCAAGGCCAGCTGGTCTACAGAGTGAATTCCAGGACAGCTGAGACTGACTAGGGGAGACCCTGTCTCGAAAAGACAAAAAAAATATTTTTTTATATATATTTTGTACAAGATTATCAAGTCTAGACCCGTTCCCCCACCCTATCCCCCGACCCCACCAGAGCTCATGTATTTGGCCAAACATGCTTTTCATCTCTTTCTCAGTCTTTCTCAATACTTTCCATGTGGAAGTTGACTGTTTTGAGCAGAATTTCACTGTTTCAGTCAGTTCTTTGATGCAGTCCTTTTTGTTGTTGTTGTTATTGTTGTTGTTGTTGTTTCCAATATGCATCACTCCCAACTGCTTGGACAAAAGCCCAAGGGGCCATGCACCAAGAAATACTTACAACTAGGTAATTGGCACTAGCATCCACAGATGAGGGATACCATTCATCGTTTGTTTTTCTGGGATTGTGTTACTTCACTCAGCATGATGTCTTCTCACTCCAGCCATTTTCCTGCAAAGCTCATGATGTCTTCTTTCTTTACTGCTGCCTAGAACTCCATTGTGTAGATGTACCACATTTTCTCTATCCACTCATCAGTTGAGGGGCATTTGGGTTGGTTCCAGCTCCTTGCTTGTGAAGAGAGCTGAAATAAACATGGCTGTGCATGTATCTCTGCAGTGGGGTGAGTCTTGGGGGTACATGCCTAAGAGTGGTATGGCTGGAACAGGTGGCAAGTTCATTCCAAGTCTTCCAAGGGTTCTCCCCACTGCTCTCCATAGTGGCTGCACGAGTTTACATTCCCACCAGCATTGGATGAGTGTTCCCCTTTCCCCACAACCTCTCCAGCACTTGGTATCATTTGTTTTCTTGATCCTAGTCAGTCTTATTAGAGTAAGATGATATCTTAAAATGGTTTTGATTTGCATTTCCTTAATGATTAGTGATGTTGAACACTTAACATTAGTTCTTCTTACAGATGACCTTGGTTCAAACCTCAGCACACACATGGTTGCTAACCCTGTCTGTAACTCCAGTTCCAGAGGACCTGATGCCCTCTTCTGTCCTTCATGGGCACTGCACAAAATGGGTGCACTTACATACATGCAGGCATAAAATCTATACATATAAAATAAATAAATATTTTTAAGAAAGATGATAATGAGAAAGAATAATAGTAAAAGGGGGGAAAAGAGGTGGAAAGGTAACTCCCACAATGCAAAGTAACATGCTTTAGAAATAAATAAAAACAATCTAACAAAATAAAAGAACATGATGTTTGGAATAATGGGTTGTTAAGAGAAGACTGAAGGTCCAGGGTAAAGAAAATTTATGAAAAATATGTGAAAGTATGAAATCCAATAAGTGCAGGCTTTGGAGTAGTGCTGTAGTTGGTGTTTAAGAAAGTACAAGAAGATTGAGAGAGAACTAGGATATGAAAGTGTGCAAGACACAGGAAAGGAAGAAGGTGTGCAGGAAGGAAGGTACGTTGAGGGACAGGAAGACAGATTGAAGGAACCCCTGGTCCTGACATAGAATCCTGATCTGACCTTCTACTCCAAGTTTCAGAACTAGAAAAGCTGCTGTTTTCTTATTTAGCTGTGTAGAAGGAGCTTTGGTGTGTTTCTCAGCTATGCAGTAGCTTATAGGCCTTGAGAGTGAAGAAAACACACACACACAAAAAGACTCAGGACTCATCTGAAAATTATGGCATTGGTTTCTGGTGAGTTGACTCTCTCTCTCTCTCTCTCTCTCTCTCTCTCTCTCTCTCTCTCTCTGTGTTATGTGTGACTATTTGTGTGTGTCTGTCTGTGTATGCTTATGACTTATTCATTTATTATCTGTGATGGATAACTTCAGTTTTTAACTTGACACAACTGGTAAGAGGGAACCTCATTTGAGGAATTTCTCCCATTGGATAGCCTCTGTCCATATCTGTGAGGCATTTTCTTCACTCTTGAGTACTGTGGGAGGGCCTGGTCCACTGTGGTTGGTGCCACCCCTGGGCAAGTGGTCCTGTGTTATATAAGAAAGCAGGCTGAACACGGACCAGGGGAGCAAGCCAGTAGTAAGCAATGTTCTTCCATGGTCTGTGCTTCAGCTCCTACCTCCAGGTTCTTGCCCCAATTTCTTGCCCTAACATCCTTCAGTGATGAACTGTGATGTGGGAGATGAAAGACAAAACATCTAAGTTCCAGGGGACTATGCATGGAGGCAGCTCTTGAAATGTCCTGCAAATGCAAGTCACCAGTCTTTCTGTTCAGGGAGGTCTTAGAGATCCACTAATGGGACTTCAGCCAGTGTCCATTCTATAAAGAGGAAAGTCTGCTTATGATTCAGAAAAGGAAGCCTGGTCTAGCAGGACCTGACTTTGTCCTCAAGTGGATGGAACTGGTAAATGAAAAGCTAAAAGGAGTCAGGGGTTCCCCCCCACCTCCAAACCCTGAGTAATCCCTGAGGACCAGATCCTCAACTGACTTTGAGAAAACAAAAACCTTGGGTAAATCTGGGCTAACTTTGTGGCCTTAACATCCAAAAGGAAAGTATAACCAGAAATAAGTAATTAGTAAGGCCTGAGAAATTATACTTCAGGTATAAAACTTGAGATCTTAGTAAAAAGACAAAAAATAAAAAAATATATATAAAAACAAATGCTGGAGGGGTTGTGAGAAAGGGGAACTCTCATCCATTGTTGGTGGGAATGTAAGCTTGTACAACCATTATGGAAAGCAGTGTGGAGAACCCTGCTTTAAAAGACTCAAAATGACCTCATCATCATCATATTTCTCCTTATTCTATGGGGGGGGAGTTAAGAAAGTCTCTTGTATTAAAACCTTTGCAGCACCTAGAAGATAAGCTTCATTAGGATTCATTAAAAATCGTTGTTACAAGTAGGATCCAGAGAGGGGCCTGATGACTGTAGCAATCTGAGACATTTCTTCCCTTCAATGCCCAAAGAAGTCAATCCTTCTGCTGGCACTTTCTGGTACATCCTACTCACGCAAAGCCGCATTTTCTTTCTCAGCCATTAAATTGGTGATACTCTGGCCTGTTGAACAAACAAATCCTTTCCCATAGTTGTTTTAGATTTGGTTGCAAGGTTTTTGAAACAAAAGGTTTCATATCTATCTATATCCCCTTTTTTAATTTTAGGTTTTTTATTTTTGACCCATGAGTCTCACAAAAAGCAAAATATAACCTATTGGGTGGAGCAAGGCACAGATTTCATAGTTCACCCATGCTGTTTTGTGTTACTGTATGTGATTAACTTGGAAACAAACTTTATTTTTTAATTAAATCATCCTATAGGTGAAAGAGATTTGCTGCCAGTGATACTATAGGACAGCAAAATTATAGAGAACATTTTTTATACCCATCCCAAAGTAATTGTTATACAGCTTTTAATTAAAGCTAATGTGGACACACAGCAATTTATATTCACCAATTAACTCAGATGCTTACCTCTTTTTATCAGCCTTTTAAACCAATGTTGTTTAATACGCACATATTTGCTTTTACTAAGTCCTGAAAACACCTGTATCCTGTAGACAGATTTGGGCAAAATGGATATTTTGAACTCACGTCAATTAAGATGCACCAATTGAATATACACCCTGTCCCTCTCCCACCCCTCCCACCCTTCCCGAGTCACCATTTCAGTCAGTTTTTTTATATGTTATAGAGGTATCTCTTGTAAAATCGGTAAAACTGCCTCTTTAAGTGACTAATGGACATAGAAACTGTGAAAAGGATTATTCGCTATTCAGAACCAATATGCTAAAGTCTCCTTAAGCTACGAACTTAAGCAAATATATTAATACAGAGCTCTGACATCAACAAGGATTACTCTACCAAGGAGATGTTGGCCAGGGGATCCAAGCCCCCACAAAAAGGTAAAGGCCCTTGCCTCCAAACTGAGATATCTGCAGGAAGAGAGGCGATAAGGCCCTGCTGTTGAAGACCTGATATAAACATGGGAAAGATGTATTGGAGACCGCACTTGCAAGCATACGGATGCCTCTGGATGCCAGAGAGTGTTACCAAAGGCCACTAAACCAATAAAGCAAAATATGGGTCTCCTTGAGTCCAAGCAAAACCCCTCCATCAGCACAGCTACACCTCATCTGCCTGGAAATACTGTGCAGCAGTGGCAGCCTTATGTCTGTATATCCCAAATCTAATTGGCTATTGGCTCTCCTTGGAGGAATAACCCACGGCTGATGCCACAAGCTTACATCCTCTAATGGTTAGGAGATGTTATAAACACACGATGACCCTGTCATCTTAACAGAAGAAAATGTAATTCATGATCAACATACCATCCAAACATCTGTGTCTATACCAATGTAACCTACCAAAACAACTAGTAATGTTTAACATACCTATATATCCAATTGCGAGTGCTTCATTAGTAGGACCAAAAGCTATATATTATACTATTTAATTATACTTTTATACTATATCTAATTGCATGTGCTTATATAGTAATATGATGAAAAGTTATGCCTGGACAAGCTGGCAGCCCATGAAAGAAAACAGCCAGAATTGAATAGAGACCAAGACAACAGCTCCAGAAAAGTAGACTGTTTTGCATCTCATCCACCTGTGCCCCTTTTCTAAGCCTAGGGAACAATCTGCAGAAGAGGAGGCGTGTAGAATGTAAGGGCTGCTGATTGGGTGAAATGGTGAACTACAACAATATAGACTGGACACTCATTTGATCAACTTGATTGAACATACAAAGCCCCCCCCCCACTGGATGGTGGACCCATGAGCTGTATGGTTTGGGCACAACTGCTCGCAAATTGGTTTGACACTGAAGGATGCTTGTACTCACAAATTATCACTATTTTTAAAAAAAAATAAAAACAAAAACAAACAACACAAAAAAAAAACCCAGAAAGATGCAGAAAAGTTAGCAGAATGCTGATCTGGATGGGTAGGGGTGGGGCGGGGTGAAGGGAAGGGGATATATGCCTGAACTGAATTGGAAAATGATGTATGATACACAAAGCATCAATAAAAAAAAATAAATAAAATAAATAAAAAAAAAAGACTCAAAATGACCTACCACCTGGCCCAGCATACCACTCTGGGTATATACCCACAAGACTCATCCTACTGTAAAGATACATACTCATCCGTGTTTATTGCTGCTCTCTTCACAATAGCAAAGAGTTGGAACCAACCCAAATGTCCCTCAACAGAGAGAATGACAAAAATATGGCACATCTACACTGGAGTATATTCAGTGGTTAAAGAAAGATGAATTATAGAAATTTGCAGGTAAATGGTGGACTCAAAGCCATTATGCTAAGTGAAGTAACACAGTCCCAGAAAAACAAGTGATGAATGGTCTCCCTCATTTGTAGATGATAACACTAAATCCCCCAGATGAAAGGCAAGCTGAACAACATTTTTGTTATATTCTGTTTATCTGAAAGCAACTATGTTGTTATAATGTAAATCTCTCAATGGGCTCTAGAATCCACCCACCACTTATTTTCAGACTCTGTAATATTGTATATGGTGGAGAGTATATATTCATTTTAGAGTAATAAAATTAATGAGGAAAATGTGAATTTCTAAGCATAAAAAAAATGACTGAGAGAAAGATGCAGGACAGTTTGGCAGAATGCATGATCTGGGGTGGTAGGGGGAAGGGAAAAGGGAATATGCCTAAAACTGAATTGAAAAATATGTCTGAAATATACAAAACATCAATAAAAGCATAAAAAATAAAAATAAAAGCACAGTTGTTTTGCGTCTTCGTTGGCAAGTGCAGCTACCCTATAGCTGCCACTGCTCTTGCCATCCTTCAAAGACATGAGACACAGCTTCTCAAACTTCCAATATGGACTGAAGACTCATGTCTCTCCAAGGATCTCCAAACCTTCAATGGCAGATGAGGGACTGCTGATACCCCACTTGTGGACTTGAGTACTACGGGGTTTCAGCCTCTTCAGAGTATAGACTGCTATTGTTAGGACTACTCCAGGCTGTACATGGAGGACAGTCAGGGGAGATCAGACAGGACACGGTGCTTACTGGTCCTCATTTGGTGACCATGGGAAGGGAACACCCAGTGTGGAGACAAGGGCAGATGTGGCTGTTTGGGCTTGCCAAGGAGGAGACTTCAAACATGACATCTTTCAGCCTAATAAAGACCAAATATCATAAGCTGAAGATGCTAAAGCCTATGATATATGTGACAAGTATATGTGCACATTTTGGAGTGATGCAAAATGGAAGAATAATAAAAGAACAAGAACACAACAACAACAACAAACAACAGAAACTGGGTCAAAAAAGACTGACTGAAATGGTGAACTTCTGCTTGAGACAGAATTATCGCATGACAGATTTTAAAAGAGGACTGAGAAAAAGATGAAAAAAAAATGTTTGGTAGAATGCTACGACTCTGGTGGGGTGGGGGGAAGAAGGGGAATGGGTCTGGACTTGATTGGAATTTTGTTGGAGTGAAATGCAAAGAATTCAATAAAAATGGTTTGAAAATAAATAAAGGGTGGAGAATGAAAAAAAAAAAAAACAAACAAAAACAAATCAACCCTTTCCTCCCCAAGTTGTGTTAGCCAGTGTTTTTTTTTTTTTTGTTTTGTTTTTGTGGTTTTTTAGTCTTATATATATAGAAAGAAGCTAGGAGAAACATTGGTACTGAGAGTGGGGTGTGGCTGTGATGAACATGAAAATGTGTCTCTTGGAGGATTGTGGAAGTTTTTTGAATTTAGAATGCAAAAGTTCTTGGAGCTCAGTGAGTTGTTCTTTAAGAACTTGGAAGATAATGCTGAAAGAGGTGTAGATGATTAAGGTCTGGCTTATGAAGCTTCAAAGAGAAGAAAGGACCCTATTACAGTTGTTTGAATGGTATATTTTGAATTAAGAACTTTTGCAAGTTAAACCTTTTGTGCTTTACTGGGGTAATCATTGCTAATCAACTGGGGCTGAAAAAATCAGCTGTGAATAACAAGAGTTCAACATCATTTAGTGAAAAAAAAAATCAGCTGTAACAAGAGATCAACATTGTTGAGGAAACGTTTCCTCAGGGTCAGCACACAGAAGCTGTGGTCCAGTGGCAGCAAGGCTGCACATCACACTGGCAGCAGAACTTGGCAATACATAACAAGATCTCAAGCAATACTGACTTTGAAGGCGTGAAGGAGTCATAGAGAGAACCTGAGCATTTGCTGTTTGCACTGTGAAAGGCCAGGAGAGGGCATTGGTGAAGGTACAGCCTCAGCTAGGGGATTAGGAGTCATCATGGAGAGAATCTGAAGCTTGATACCTTGAGATGCTAGGAGAAGCCATTGGTGAATGTTGCAGCTTTAGCCACAATGGAGACCCCAGCATATAGGAGATGGCAGGACCATGGGATTACTGCCAAGGGCAGCAGGAGGTATGGGGTAAGTGGAGGCAGCCTGAATCTATAAGACAAGCTGTATGTGCTGTTGATGGGAGATTCAGAGAAGTGGAACTTCCGAAGATCTTTGGAGCCCAGAAGATCAGAAGAAAGCTCAGATATCCAACACTGAGTTACATTGCTGGATTTGGTTTTAGTTTCTAATTCTTCCCTTTTGAATAAGACACTATGAAGCGTGTTTGTATTTTATAGGAGCTCACAGCTGAGACATTTTTTCTTTTGGCAAAATACATAGTTTTATTGAGTTTTTGTATATTTCATATATAACATGACTCATGTTTAAGTACTCAAATATATAATATGGCAGCTGATGAAATGGCTGTTGCATAAGATCCTAGTTTACTGTGCTCAGGAATCAAAAGTCTAGGACATTTTACCTAATTATGATATCACAATGGAAGTGAGTATGAGACAGAGTAATAAATCCAATGCCGTTTCAAAATCAGAGTTGTACTCTTCTCACAGCCTCTCTGTGATAATGAGCAAAATTGAAGATGTATGAAACCCAAGATATGTGAGCTCACATCTCTGAGCATTTGACAAAACATATTTCTTGCATTATTGATTTTTGAATTGTTCAAAAATAATTCTAGAGTTAGGGAGCACTTATCTTCTCTTTCCAGAGGACCTGGTTCCATTTACAAGGTCATGTGTACGTGTTATGGCGCGTCCCCCCCCCCCGAAAAAAGCCACGAGGTCTGAGTTTCCGGAGCAAAGTTTAATTCAGAGTAGCCGGGCTAGGCTAAGGGAAAAGATAGAGCGGAGCCAAGCCCAGAATTGCATCTGACTTGGGAATTTAAGGGAGAAGGTGGGTGGGATTCAATTGGGGAGTGGGGGTGGGTAGCGCACTCTGCAGGAGTCTGGAGTCTGGCTTCCAGAAAGGCGGAAGATTTGATGGCCAGTTTTAGCATAGCCAAAGGCAGGCCTGGTAGGCAGGTCCTGGGCACCACGGTCTTAGGTGTTCTCTGCATTTCAATGCCTCTGGACTCAACCTGACCTGACATTCCAGCCTTTTTGGTTTTCTATGGAACAAAGGGCGGGAGTGGCCAGTACTTAGTTGATGTTTTCTCTGCAACTGAAAGGACAAGCTGGTTGAGTCATACATGAGCATACCAGTGCAGGGAGTTCCAACAAGGGGCTACTAGGTGCATTAGCAATTGGAGGGTCCTGGTCTAGGGAATGTAGAGGGAAAAGGTATGAGGAATTGGGAAAAAGTTTTAGTACACAGAGCTCTAGAATGAGGGCCAGCTTTAATACACGGGGGTCCAGAATGAGAGCCACAACCATGATGAATATTAAAGGTGGTATTTTCTGGCATACGCACTATTAGATCTGTCATCTAGTCTCTTCTGAGATATTTTCTAACATGACACAGTAGATTCCTAACTTGGCACAGTAGGTCCTCTCACCTATTTCTCTCTGATAATAAACCTATTTCATTTTCTCTTCTCTAGATTACAGTCCCTGTTGGGGTGTTTAAAAACCACAGTTAGCTCAGATAAATGAAGTATTTTAGTGTTGAAGGTCAGTAGAGGTTCTGGTCCTTAATGGGTCACTCAGGCCCTGTGCCTGGCTCTCTTCACCAATCCATCTATCGAGGACGAAGTCAGGCTTGTTTGACCAGAGCTTCCCTTTGAAGCATGAGAGTCTCTCCTCTATATGGACTTTCCTCCTTTGACTGGACACTGGCAGGATGAAGTCCCCTTAAGTGAATCTCCAAGATTCCCTGGCTTGGGATGACTGGTGACTCGCTGCCAGAGGACATGCACAAAGTTGCGATGCAGGACCCTAGGACCACAAGTTGACCTCAGAGGGTGGGGCCAAATATTGTCCCATCAAATCCCTCTTGTCAAATCAGATTAGAGCTTTAAGTGTGGTCCTAAACTTCCAAGAGGATTGTTGAATTAATTTGGTACATCAATTACCATACAACTCCTAAGTAAAACTTGAACATGACTTAAGCACTGTTAATAAATTCTTAATTGCTGTGGCAAAAATTCTGACTAATAATAAAAGCTCATGGGAGGGGCCTGTAGTGCTGTAGCACAACTAGGAAAGGATGCTATTTACTGGCTTTTGTTGCTGGCTCGTATTCAGCCTATTGTATACATATAGAAATATTCGCCAAGAATGGCATTGCCCACAATGGGCACAGGCCAGTCCAATTAAGGCAATTATTGAAGTTTCTCAGCTCAGGTGTATCAAGTTGCATTAAACCTATGCAGTAAGTCTACAATTTGTTCTTTAAGGTCCTATGAAAGTCATTTAAGTACTCAAAGTACATGATTTAAACCATGCAAGCAAAAATTCTACAACATAGCCAATGAAACAAACCCAAGATAATAAAGGGGTTAAGAACAGTACCTTCTCAAATGAAGGCCATGTCACTCTTGTCCCCAGATTTGAATTATAGCTTTGAAAAGAAAGAAAGGGGGAAGGGGGGGGCCATTGTCACATACCAGCAGCAGGCAGATAATACTCAGGGCTCACCCAAATTGGTTACATTTGGACTGTCCTGTGGTCACGGAAGTAAAACCTAATTTTTCCCAAAGAATTAAAATAACATGTGCAAAGTATAACAGGTATACAAAACAATTTTAGTATTATGGGTAAATATTATGTCTTTTCACTTCAGGCTGTAACTAGGTATATAGTACCTGGTAGGTTGAACACAATTTCTTGTATATGTCATAATTACATTATAGAATTATTAAAAGTGAATAGTACTTCATGCATACACACATAAATAAGGCTCTAATAAAATGCATTTGGCGATGACACTTTGTAAAGGTTGTGCTAAGCAAAGGCCATGCATTGTAATCATACAGATAGATCGTAATATGCTTTTAACAATTCATACACACACATTTATACACAGCATTCCTTTAAGAGATTTTATCCCAAGCAGTTGTATTGAACCATCATATGGCATGGAAAAAACACCTTTAGAAACATATTTAAAAACATGCAGGCTCTGATTTAATTGTGCTGCCAAGGCTGTAAGATGACATCTGCACCTTTGGTTTGTAAACTATGATCTTATTGAAAGACTTTAACAAGTGATGGGGAAAGAAGAATTATAATAATAAAGAACTGACATATCAAAAGTACTTAGGCTGTTACATTGGAGGAAGGGATTGCAGGGGAAGCCATGTCCACTGTTCCAAGTACCAGAGTATGAATGAATCCAGGATTTTTTTTTTAAAGTGGTCTCTGGTAGAAGGAAGTTACATAGCACAGGAGAAAAAAAAACATTGTTAGTGAACCTGTAAGGGGTCAAAAAAATCAGGTCTTCAGACGTCTGGAAACAGAAAAAAACTGGAAGAGAAAATTTTTAGTTGTAATACCTGTGGAAAAATACTTTGGGACAGAGAAGAAAAAAAAGCCTTCAGATAAACAGTGTGAGAAACCTAGGAACCCGGGTTCAAATCAGGCCTTTGAAAAAAAAAAATTAAGAGGCATCCAAAAGTAAACTTATTTCTGTTTGTGCCAACATGGAATAAAACAAGTTTGAAGTGGCCACTTTGTTTTTGACAAAAAACACAGAAACATGGACACATGACAGTTACAAAGACACATTGAAGAAGGTTATGACAAACGGTTATAACACAGACAGGTTTGGACAGACACATGACTAACTGTATCCATTAACTCTGGACAGTGGGAAAATCCCTTTTATCTAAAGTTGTCTTTCCTTGTCCAGGGCTGTAGAAAATTATCACATTTACAAAGAATCCTTAGAGTTTAAGACATTTGCTTAGGTGGAAAATAGACTGATGTTTTACTGTGCTTTGCAGCACAGCCTGTTCTTTACACCTGCGAAGGATGGTGGACTGGGTAAGCAGGAAAATCTGATGGCTTGTGCATATTATCTGTTAATTTAATGAGAATGTATTTAGTTAGTGGAAAAATCAAAAGATCCCAGCCAAGTGAAAGTTTACTGTCTGAGGCAAAAGCTGGATGCAGGTTGGGCAGGGTGTGGTCAACACACCTTCTTAATCTCAGACTCAGGGGCTTGTATCCTGAAGCAGACAAAATGGATTTCTGAATAAAATGGGGTTTAAAAGGAAAAACAATGAAATGGAGAATGTCAAAATCTGAAACCATCCCTTAAAATTTAGGCAAAAGTTTTGTAAACAAAATATAAAAAACAAGATTGTGAAAGGATCAGAATATGCCATTAAATAAGTTGCAAGAGAATTAGAATATAGAAATATAGTATTAGTTATTACAAGGTCTGATGTAAATTTAGGCTTACTGCCACGTGGTCTTACTGTGGCTCAACAGAAATGGGGCAGGTGCGCGATAGACTGGGGAGAGGAGAGAGCTGTACAAAGGAAGTAAAGTTTTTTAGCCTCAGAAGATAGGGGAACGAAGTGGAGGATGAGTCCTCTAATGGGAAGCGGCGTGGCCTCTAAAGGGGCTGGGTCAGAGACTCCAGGTCTGGAGTGTCTCTGAAGCAGAATGGGAGGCTAAAATGAAGGAAGAATTGGAGAGTAGACAGGCAGGGAGAAGGACGGAGAAGGAAGATGGAGGGAAGCAGGAGAGAGTACTGCCTTTGCACGGGAACCCAGTTCAAGCCTGTGGATTCAAAACAATGAGGGGCTAATGCTGAGAGAAGCAGAGGGAGAAGGGAGGAGTACAAGGGGAATGAAGTGTAGAGAGAAAGAGATAGAGAGAGAGAGAGAGAGAGAGAGAGAGAGAGAGAGAGAGAGAGAGAGAGAGAGAAGGGTTGTCTGGAGAAATACTCGGCTGGCAAGTCCAGGGGTTGCAAAATGTAGCATGCTTTACTTTCACCTGGGACTGTGAGTATGTATCTGACACCCTCCTCTGGCCTCATGGTCATTGCAGGACATGGGTACACTTACATGAAGGCAAAACACCCATATACACAAAATAAAAATAAATAAGCCAAAAATTACAAATAATTCTGCAACAGTGTTATAGCAGATAAGTTTTGAAGCACTGAAGGTAAGCAATGGCCCTGATGTGAAAACAAGCTGTTTGACTTTCTTAAAAGTCATGTGTAAGCTTAAATGGAGACATTACTTCTTTCTATTTGTTTTTCCATCCATTTGCATAAAAGTTCTGCCCAGTAAAAAAAAAATTAATTGGAAGTATTCTGCTACAACTTTTTTATGTCTATATAATGTGAAAAGAATATTTGATACATTAACATATTTAAATATGCTAAGACACATGGTGCTTCTATATTGTTTACTTTATGAATACATACATAAATCAGAAGTGATGTGGTAATACATGTGCTGGAACATGATGAAACACTCAAGAAGAATGAGAATTCATTGTGTTACCAGAGTCTCTTCTTTTTGTTATTGTCTATATTTTCTGAGTTTTGTGGTTTTATTGTACACAGTTTGATTTGGCAGAAACTATTCCCACATTGTCTTCCCTTATCCTTGTGTCTCTAATGTAACCTTTCTTTAATAGTCTTCCAACTCATTAATTTTGTGGTGAATTTGATAAGAAGGAGCCTGGATACCACCTAGTTTCATATTCTGAGCACATGTAATCTAGAACTTGGGTAGTGTTGGTGTGTGTGCTCTCTCCATATTGTCTTTAGTCACTTACCTCATCAAGATCAAGTAGACCCACATTTTACACATTTTTATTCATTTATTTATTAATTTATTTTTGTTGATGATTATTTGCCCAGGTTCTGAAAACTAAACCTGGGTCTTCTGCAAGAGCAGCCAGTACTTTTAACTGCTGAGCCATCTCTCCAGCCCCTAGACCTATACTTTTCTACTAAACCCTTCAAAAATAAAAAAGCAAAAAATTGTTTTTTAGCATACATTTTAAAACAACAACAAACACAAGAAGAAAACCATTGTAATATTTAAATAATTTTATAGGCTTTTGTTGTAGCTGATTCCAAAGAAGAACATTAAGAAGGGAAATTTACATACATGAATATGCTCACACAAGCAAATGTTTGCTTATAGTCCTCCAACCACCCATCCCTTCCCACAGCGCAGGGTGAAGGGGAACAACATAAAAGAACAGGTTTAATTATGTTTGGGGTTTCCAACAGCTAGTACAGTAGAGCTGCCGTCATTTCTGTTAATATTCCATGTTGTGCTGGTGTTTGTTTTTTATGTGTGTTTCAGAATATATAAACAGATATTTCAATATATTCATATTGTTACTGAGATGAATTGGGGGGGAGGAGAAGGGAGATGGATATTATAATGTCACTTACTACAAGATTTGAAAGAACAAAGTTATGGTCTATCATCTGCAAATCAGTCGGCAGCACAAAATTTTCAGTCTAGTTGTGAGTGATAACTGATAAATAAAGGTAAATAGGAATATATGAGAGGCCAGGGGAGAAGATACTGAAAAACTTTACTTGACAGCATTCAGAAAATGTAAACATGAAATTTTCTTTCACCTGAGAATGAGAAAGTTCTTTCTAAAATAATTTTCTTTGTCATGGCCTAAATGTGAGATCACAGATATTAAAACTTCTACATTCCAGACTTCTTTTCTCTCCTTTCTCCTTCTCTTCTTCCCTGTGCCATATCCTCTTCCTTACTAATGTGATTGATGAAATCTATTTAATAGATTACTATTAAATTTCACAGAGTCATATTTTAAGTGGAAATACAGCTATCTGTAGTGTTTTAAAATAAATTAATTGGACTATGAAAGAACATATCTGAAATTAGGCAGCAATTTTTATCTTCCCAAAATGTAGTGAAAATTTTTATTTGTGATCTACAACAGAATCTCAGTGTGATCCCCTGTTTGAACTTTAGCTGGATGACCATGCAACAAATATTTAGAGTATTTTAAGTTTACATTTCTTACTTGGTGCACTGATATTTCCATGTTGCTTGACGAAAAAAGGCACTTTGTTTCATGTCAATTATTAGAGCACATTGTTGCTAAAGATACCAGTGTTCTTAACCTTCATCAGTTTAGAACCATAGAAAGATTCCTGTGGGTAACAAGAAGACAATCAAAGGCATCATCTTAAATTGACTTTTATACTGGAAGAAATTTACAGATCTAAAAATTTACTAAGAGGGAGACCAGCACATCTGCCCCTATAGAAATGATTTTTGCATAGTAAGTGTTGATCTGCATAACCACATGATGGTTGCAAATGCTGATTACCAAATCTGAATCATCATTACTTAGCAAAGTTCTATAAATACACATGGCACCATGTAATATATTCAGCTGTGCTAAATTAATGACAAAGTCCTTACCCCAAGGAGCTTGGGACCTAAAACCAAAGAATGGCACAAAAAAACAAATATGTAGAAGGCACACTGAAATTGGGGGTGTTTTCTCTGAAGTAGTTTAAGTGAAAGTTTTTTATAGTTTGAGGCCAAGGATAAATTAGATCCATACAAAACTTGCCTTCAGATTTCTGTTACTACAAGCTAAGTGTGGGCAAGAAATCACCATTTCTTGATATCTTGGGAATTTCATGTATGTATTTTTCTGAATTCATTAAAATATGTTCATGTGAATATATTTAAGTATTATAAAATCGATGTCCTCCAAACTGAATTCTATTTTTAAAAATATTTTATTGATCGTTGAGACTCTCACACAGTGCATTTTGATCATATTCGTATCCCCTCCTCCTCCATACCCACCTTTATTCCCCCTCCACTGACTTCATGGCCTTTATTATTATTATTTCTCTTTTAAAAGACTATAAAGTCTAATTTGTGTTTTGTAAATAGTCTTCAGTGTGGATTGATCCGTAGTCAACGTATCAGGCATCACATCCTTCAAGAAAACTGACTCTCTCTCTCTCTCCCAGCTATCAATGGCCAACAGACCCTCAGCTGAGTCTGGGCCTTCTTGCTCACCTTCCCCAACTATGCTAATTTTGTTGTCTGTCTTGGTCTTCCACACATCTTATGTGTGCTATCAGAAGCACTGTGGGTTCATATGTGCAATTGCCTTATTTAGAAAGATGGCTTAGCTAAGGCTCAATACTGGAACTCCGATATTCTCCTACCTCATCTCCTAAATACGGGGATGACAAGCATTCAGTGCCATCAGATAATAATTTTGATCATCTATGTTGAGTTTTCAGTCAATCTGCTTCTAATATTAGATGCCTTAATGGAATAGTCTGATATAGGAGTTAACTCCTGTTATTTTAGCTTAAGGGATTTAGAGCTATTTTCTTTTTTTTTTAATTTTTTAAATTTTATTTAATTTTGTATGTGTATGAGTGTACTGTGTGCATGTAGGTTTGTGCTCCCGTGTCATGCAATGCCGCGGAGGTCAGAAGAGGGTCTCGGATTCCCCTGGAACTGGAGTTCTCCTGGAACTGGAATTCTCCTGGAATTGGAGTTACAGACGGTTCTTAGCCGCCATGTGGGTGCTTGGGATCGAACCAGGGTCCCCTGCAAGAGCAGTCGGTGCTCTTAACCGCTAGGCTATCTCTCCAGCCCTAGAGTTGTTTTCTTTTTAAGCATGTATCATAAAGAATCTTACTCCAACAGAAAGAATTTAACTTTTAAGTATTTACTAGAAAAAATTTTGTTCAGTATAAACTATAAGTTCTATGAGGATAGGAATAGTTTATATCTTCGAAATCTCCTATGATGTTTACCCAGGCATATTGTGTTATTAGTAGTTTAAGCAGAGGCCATATGATCATCTCTCAAGGACTCTTCTAAAGGAAATGCTTCCATGACTAGGGACTTCAGTGCATAACATAAGTGCATCTACTGTTTGGCACCTTTGCTTGTTTGTTTGTTTGTTTTTGTTGTCGTTTACTTTTGTTTTTGTTTTTGGTCTTTTCAAGACAGGGTCTCCCTGTAGCCCCAGCTGTCCTGGAACTCACTCTGTAGACCAGGCTGGCCTTGAACTCACAAAGATCCGCCTGCCTCTGCCTCTCAAGTGCTAGGATTAAAGGTGTGCGCCACCACCACGCCCGGCCTGCACCTTTTTAATGATTGTATTAATTTTAAAGATGGATGCCGTGCATATGTGTACACAGCTGTAATCTGAGCACTCTGGAGAATGATAATCTCAGCACTGAGGCAGGAGGATTGAAAATTCCAGGGTAACACATGCTACATAGCAAATTCTAGTACAGACTGAGCTGCACAGCAAAGCCAGCTCAAAAACTGAAAATAGAAATTAAAAACAAAAATATATAAACTTCCAACAGTCCTCCACAAAGCAAAATTCACTGTGATGAAAAACACAGTGCAAGAACTCAATTTACTAAAGCTATTTTGACAAAATACCATAGACTACACAAGCTAAAATAGTGAATATTTATTATCTATCAGTTCTAGAGGCTAACACTCCCAAGCCAATGTATTAAGAGGGGTTGTACTTCAACCTCGGAAGAAGCTGCCTCCTGCCTTTCTCATAGCCCCTTGCTATGATCTTTAGATTAGTGTCCACTCAAAAGTCATGCTACAATCTAATCTCCGATGTGATAATGTTGGAAGATGGAACTTTGGGTACTGAAAGTGACAGTTTCCAAATTAAATTAGCATCTTCACCATGTACCAAATGTCCTTGCACCTTGATGTATTGACATGTCAGCTTCCAGATCTGTGAGAGAGAAATGTGTAATTGTTCAGGCTAAGGTGTTTGCTGTCTAAACCCCTTAACAAACTAAGATGCTTCCAGTGATTTTTCTGGCAATCTTTAGCGTTGTGATCCTTGCCTTTTTATGTCTTATGATCCCCATGTCTTCACAAGATCGTTGTCTTATAAAAACACCAGTTGCATTGAATTATGAGTCGATCCGTGTTAATATTGTCTCATTTTAATTCAGGTAGTTAAATCTGCAATGAATCTATTGCACAAATAAGATCAGTCATATTTTGAGATACTAGAGGTTAAGAAATCAGCATATCATTTTCCTTGGAAAAGGAAGATACAATTAATCCGTGACAAATGATAGCAGCTGGAGCTCTCCAGGAGCAAGCTTTACTAGTAGTTTTCCAGGTTGGAGGAATATGATTATGCTACAAGTTTTCCATCAAGGCATGTAGGTGATTAAGAATATGAGAGAAAGCTTTATATAATTTGATGAAAGCAAAGAAAGACTGAATTGCCCATAAATGGAACCTAGACAGTGGAACACTGAGGTTTTTGTTTTTTTTTTTTTTTAAGAAAATAACTTTTCTTCCATGGTTGCCTCTTTTATGTGAAGGAAATCACCATTCGAATATACACTGTCTGTTCCACCAGTTCAGAAGTAGTTGACATGAACAACATGAACTTATTGGTGAGGAGGTGTTTTTATTTACTTTGGTTTATGAATCAGTTAGCTCTTTTAAAAATTCACAGGAGGGAAAGGCTGTGTGAATTTGTTTTCACTCATGAAAATTATCTGTTTAGCAAGATGAAGGTATTATGTAATTTTAATGAAGGAAATGTAAGGATATATTCCTTGGTTTCACAACAAGATTAAAATTGATCCTGAAGATATCACAGACCTTCCAACTGAAAGGAAAAACTAAAGCTTTGCAGCTGAGTGGAGATAATCACACAGAACAAATCAACTTAGAACTCATGTTTAGATTCAGGAATATCTTCTTTCCAACCCAGTCTCTACAAGTATAATTGCCAGGTGATTTCTGATGAGTTACTCAATCTATCCAACTCTCAATTACCAAGCATTACATAATCTTAAAAGATTTTTGTGATTATTGAATTTAGTAAATGCATGTAGGTCACATTGTCTGGCACTTAGCATTCAATATAAATTTTCATTAATGTTGTTATCATGGCCATAATAATCCTTGTTCAAAAAAATTGGTGGTAGAAATAGAAAATCATAAAATATGTTGAAATATTAAAGACATTAGTTGAGTATGGCAATTTATGCTTAATCTCAGCGATTGGAATGTTACAGCAGAATTAAGTTCCTTCCTAGCCAGCCTAGGTGGACTGTAGAGTGAGACCCTATCTTGAAAAGAGAGCCCTATAAAATATTTTAAATATTTCAAATCTCCATGGCACTTCTTCAAATACTCATTTAGTTATGTAGATTTATGTTGGAGTAGAATTCAGTCTCCTTCTGGGGGGGAACTAAAACTATTCATCTTTCTATTATCATGAGTAGGGCACATTCCAGTGATTTTCTTGTTATCACTGTTCTTGCAACCCAATGTTGAAGAAACCTAGTTGAGTTAGATAAATAAAGTACCCAGGTTCCAGTTCATTCTTTTTTTTTTTATTTATGTGTATGAATGTACTGTCTGCATGTAGGTCTGTGCACCCGTGTCGTACAGTGCCGCAGAGGTCAGTAGAAGGTGTCGGATTCCCCTGGAACAGGAGTTCTCCTGGAATTGGAGTTATAGATGGTTCTCAGCCGCCATGTGGGATCGAACCCGGGTCCTCTGCAAGAGCAGTCAGCACTCTCAACCGCTAGGCTATCGCTCCAGGCCCCCAGTTCATTCTTTACAAGACAGTGGCCTGAAGGACTTTTCCCAAGATCTGAGCAAGCAACTGATGTCCTCTGTTCTTCCTCCTGTGCACACTGACACTTCGCAGCCTTCATAAGACATTTCATATTGCTCCTCATATGTTTTTCTATATACAATTTAATATTCTCCTGTGGTATCAAATAACACATATATACTCATAACTACACCACCAAACTTTTTCAGTGAACAACTTGCCTCCTAGATCATTCCACCTAGTTGGGGAAAAGAGTGGATTGTGAAAAATGGGAGTTTATCTGAATTTCCTTACTACTGTGTTCAATATTTTCAGTAATATGGGCTGACTGTTTATGTTCCATATACAAGAAAAAGGTCATGAAATTGAGAGGAACTTGGGGGGCATGGGGGTATGGAAGGAGTTGTAAGGTGAGAAGAAGAGGGTAGACCTGGTATAATTACACTACTCAGTAAATATGATATAAAATTCTCAAAAATTGCCAGGTGTGGTGGTGGCTCACGCCTTTAATCCTAGCACTCGTGAGGCAGAAGCAGATGGATCTTTGTGAGTTCAAGGCCGGCCTGGTCTACAGAGTGCCAGTTCCAGGCCAGCTGGGGCTACAGGGAGACCCCGTCTTAAAAAAGGCCAAAAATATAAAAAATCAAATAAAATTCTCAAAAATTAATTATAAAATAGAATCCATTTGTTTAAAGCTAGGTCCCATTAGCCTCCCAGGGGATGTGGCATTTGGGAAGTAATTAGATCATAGGTATTGAGCCCTCAGGAATGGGGTTAGTGGCCTTATGAGATATTTCTAGGGAGCGCGTTTTCCCTACGTAAGGACATAATAAAAAGATAACCATCTATAATCTGGGAACAGAGTCCCCCTAGACACAAAATTTACCTAAATCCTGATTTTTAGGTCTTAGCTTCCATAATTGTAAGAATTAACTTATATTGTTTACAAAGCACCTAGTCTATGGTATTTTGTTATAATTTCCCAAACAAAAAGAATAAAAATTGACAACAGGAACAAAATGGTTTTGTAACAATTACCTGAAAAGGTGATGTGGATTTGAATTAGGTAATGTAAAGGCTAGAAGATTTTTGAGGTACCTTCTAGGGAGAAACCTATATAGCCATGAAGACTGTTAAAAAGCAATTTTGTTTTGGTCTGAAAAAAAAAGATGAGTGTTATAGAAACAGCTTCAATCTTAGAGAATGTTTAGTTAATACTGAGAAAAGTGTTTATAAAAATTTGGATAGTCTTCAGATGTGCTCTCAGTAAGAGATGAGAAACTTATTACAGGGTAAGGGAGGAAATGCCATTCTTGCAATCAACTACTTTTTTTTTTTACGTGGTGGATAAGGCTTTTATTTTCTTTTTAAAATTTTTAAAATTTTGTTTTTAGCACAGTTGTTTTCAGATCACATTAACGTTGCTCAGTTTGCTGTACAATTGGGTAATTGGCGTTAGCGTCCACATATGAGGGATACCATTCGTCGTTTGCTTTTCTGGGACTGTGTTACTTCACTTGGCATGATATCTTCTAGCTCCATCCATTTACCTGTAAAGTTGCAATTAACTCTCAAGGAACTTGATTGACTTGTGCATGTTCTATCACTTTGTTCAAAGTAGAAGTTGAAAATAATAAAACTGAATATTTAGCTGAGTAACTATCAAGCCAAGTGCTAAAGAAACAGCCTAGTTCCTCTTGATTGCTCTTACAATACTAGAAAGAGAAATGATTTGAAGGTGGAATCTAACCAAAAGGAAAACATATCTTAAAATTTTGGAAAATTATCCAATATCAATATTGGAAAGAACGAAAAAAAATCTGGTAAGAATGCTATAAGTATATCCAATGACTATGTAATTATCATTAAGATGGATCATCAAGCTCTATAAAAGACAAATATTACTAATTTGAGATATTAGAGATATTCCTCAGCTGTCTTTACAAATGCTTGGAGATTGAATGAGTCATTTTCCCCACTAAAGTGATACAGAAATATTCTGTTTACCACTTCCATCATAAACCTATAGTATAAGGACTCCAATGTTAGAGATGTTTTAAAAGAGACCATTCTCACCCAGGGACTATAGTGCTGACTTCTAGGGCTGCATCTCTATGCAAGCTCCATTCCTTGTATTCTAATGTCACAGTCCTCATACTTCCCAAGTATGGCCCCCAAAGTTATTTACACTGTTCTCAGAAAAGTCATGAAGCCCAATCTAGATCTCAAAGGATGCCTGGCAAAAACATAGGTCATGATACCCGTGGGTTTGGAGCCTAGCAGGTGGTTACTTCTGGGCAAGATCAGGCAGACAGTCCTGATGAGGGCAGGACCAACCACCACCTAAAGGCCCCACAAGGGCAATGTCAGGTGATACAATTTGAGATGGGGTCTCTGAGTGTCACGTGGACAGAACAAACCACAAATCTGAAGGCTCAGCCGCTGACTTACAAAGCTGCAAGGACAGGACCACTACTCCAGCAATTCCCATTCAATGTATCTAGACAGAAGCCCTTTGCCCTAACAAAAATGGAGGAAAGGTTGATTGTTCTATAAGATTTGTGGCTTATTTAGATTCTGCTATCCCCTTCTTCCTTTTTCCTTTTATAATCACAATGTCCTGTCCTATCAGGCATTCATACTTAGTTGTTGGTAGCCTGCACGAGTGTGCTGTGTCGCTCGCGACCACACCTTAAAAATGGCGCCGACTTCCTGAGTCACTACAAGCCCTTTCCCGCCGTTGCCTTTGCATTGGAGAAACTGCGCATGACTACTAGTCCCTAAGCTCCCGCCTTTAACATGCAAATGAGGCATCGGGACAGTGCACCTATCCAGAGCATACACGAACCCTCTAGACTGCTATATAAGCAGTGCTTCTGCCCCATTTCGG
>VZQC01007909.1:711521-732820 GCA_009823505.1 Rhizomys pruinosus
TTTCCCGCCGTTGCCTTTGCATTGGAGAAACTGCGCATGACTACTAGTCCCTAAGCTCCCGCCTTTAACATGCAAATGAGGCATCGGGACAGTGCACCTATCCAGAGCATACATGAACCCTCTAGACTGCTATATAAGCAGTGCCTCTTCCCCATTTCGGGGTCCTTCTCCTAAAAGAGCTGTGCACAATAAATACTGCTGCAGAAGAATCCTGTTGTCCACGTGAAGTTCTTGCCGGCGAGACTGCTGCGCGTGACACTTAGTAAGCAAAAACTGGTTTGGTTTCACAGGTTCACAAACAGAGAGGGATTAGCTCACAGCAGAGTAGGAATTATATACTTTGAATGTACCCCACATATAGTTTACATAAATATTGAACTTAACCACTTTTGAGTTAATATGGAGTGAGTTAAGGCCTTGATGAGAATGGTATGTAATGCTCGTATTTTAGAGATGAGTAGGACGTGAATTTGGAGGACTTAGGGACTGAATGTGTTCCCCTCTCCAAATTCATATATTTGAAACCTGACTCCCAAGGTGTTTTGGTTCAGCCTTTGGGAATCATTAGTGTATGGAAATAAGAGCTCTCACAAATGGGATCAATTATGCATTAATGGAAGGCTTGTAGAACTTCCTCATCCCTTTTGTGACATGAGCACACAAAAGGATAACCAGCTATAACCAAGAAAATAGACCCTCATCAGGGTTGCCAATGCTTTGAGTATGGACTCCCAATCCTGCAGAATGTAAGAAACTAATTTCTGTTACCTAAGTTATAAATATTTTTGTATTTTTTATTAGTCTAGCAATTTAATGACAAATTACACATACAATATCTCTACATGAGTCCATGTGCATATGGACTTAAATATTATTGTATTTTATTAAGGCCATCCATATAAACTGACATCAAGCACATTTGAATTTATAATAATAGAGAGCAAGATACTACAATGCCACTTAGAGGTACCATGATCTACACCTTGTCTAATTCAGAATCCTAGGGAAAATATTCAGTCCTGCTACTACATCACTTCCCACATCTCATCTAATAATTCTGCACATGTTTGCTTTATGCTTTTGTCCAGGCTAACAAAGTCTTGTGCCTAAACTATGACGAAGGCCTTACTTGCCTTCTTTTTTTTTAAAATTTATTATTATTTTTTTCATAGATCATTTTCCAATTCAGTTCAGGCATATATCCCCTTCCCTTCCCCCCCACCTCACCCCTACCCATCCCAGATCATGCATTCTGCCGTAACTTTTCTGCATCTTTCTCTGTTTTTTTGTTTTGTTTTGTTTTAATTTTTTTAACAATAAGTGATAATTTGTGAGTACAAGCATCCTTCATGTAAAACCAATTTGCGAGCAGTTGTGCCCAAACCCACACAGCTCATGGGTCCCACCATCCAGCACTGGGGGCTTGTATGTTCAATTAAGTTGATCAAATGAGTGTCCAGTCTATATTGTTGTAGTTTCATCATTCACCCCATCTTATCATATGTAGTTTTGTGTACAATTCTACCTAGAATGAATACACAGAATGAATTTTTCTCAAAGCACAATATGACTAAAAACAACTATGTATCACTTCTATTATTCAGATCATTAAAAAGCATTTTTTTTTAAATTTGGGATAAAACCCAAGTTCACCTTTATCACATACACATTACCTTTATCTCTTCCAGACTAATTTCCCATTCAGTTGTCCAGTCATTCTAACACAGCTTCACATCCTGGGCACACTTTGAACCTTCAGTTATGCAGACCATAGCCATTGTCCTGAAGAGTCTTCCTGTCACCTCTGAGTGTCTGTCTATTCCTTGGCTTTGATATGAGCTTAGGCATCATATTGTTGGAAAACTGACCTTTCTTCAGGCAAAAGGGGCATTGATGCAGATTGCTTTACCAGAATCCTGTGTTACTGGTACTTCTCTCCCTGGAGATGCTATAGGCACAACACATGCTGTAACTGTGCTTCAATTCATTGATACATTCCAAGAACCATGGACAGTATTTGCCAAATAATCAACACTTAATAAATATTTGTTAAATGTGTGTTATGTAGACATAGTACAAAGTAGCCTTTGGCCAAAGCAATGATTACAGTATTAGAAAAATCTGTGGCTTTTTTTTTTCTTGAGAACAGTTCACTTTGATTTATATTGAACTGTTATGCAAGCTGTAACTAAAAACAACTGTGCTTGACATTGACTATAAAAATATCACTGTACAGACTGTGCTTTTAAAAACCAATATTGAAGCTCAAATCCATTTTAGTGATGTCCATATTAAACTCTCCCTACCTATGTTCACTAAGTGTTGAAAGATTTTTTTTTTTATTTTTGTGCAGATTTCTTCTCCAGATTCTATCATGAGAGCTTTTGCTACTAGGTCCTTACTGATGTTTAATGCCTACAAATCAGATTGTGTAACAGAGCCCATCTGATTCCAGGAGTAAGCAGTTGTTGAATCATCCATTGAGTCATTCAGCACACTCAGCTACCAATCTCTAACCTGGAAAATATTGTAGGGACATTTGGAGGTTGACTTGACCAGGATGCTGCTGCCTACATGTATATTGTAACGTTTTGAGATAAGGGAATTTACACATTTCATTACTGTCTCTCCCTCATACATATATGGAATACATTTAGAATTCCAGATATTTCTTGACATATCAAATTAGTTATTGCATTAGCTATATTTCTCTAATAATGAATTCTTTCGTCTTAATCAGAGACTGCATTGATATTGCGGTGCAACAAACATTGTTATTATTGAATATGTAAATTATTTCATTTTAAAGTCTGATACTTCAAATATTTGTTACTGATCTTAATATGTTCATTAGCGTATGGCATGTATTTTTCAAAATATTTTAAGTACACTTAGAAAAGTAGCATGGCTAGCAGTACGGACAGTACCAGAAAGGAGAAAACCTAGCCTCATGTACTCAACTGTGCTGTTCTCAAATTCCCACATGGAAGCTCCAATCCACAACTGAATGATTTAGAGATAGGCCCTTTAAAGAAGTAACTGAGTTTATGTGGGTTCTTAAAGGCTGGGTTCTAATCCAGTGTGGCCAGTGCTCTTGTTAGAAGAGGAAGAGATGAGAGGGATGCATGCACACAGAGACAAGCCCACATGAGAACCAATGAGACTGCAGACCACTAGAAGCCAAAGTGCGAGGTTGCAAGAGGAACTAATCATATTGGAATATTTACCTTGGTCTTCCAGCCTCGTGAACTGGGAGAAATACATTTCTATTTTATGAGTCCCAACTTTGACAAAGTTTTTTGAAGCTCAAATCATTTGTAAGAAAAAAAATACAACTTTTGTAGGTTCATTTGGGATAAGTCAAATAAAATTGATTGTCCATAATAACTTTTTAAAATTTCAGTTTTAGTTATTTTTTATCATACTGATCCTCAGTCACTAAGGTATAAATTAAGTTTTTCCTTAAATGCAAAGTATTATAAATCTATTTTAGTACTACTAAATTTTGTCTCATTTTGGAACATGGATCAAAATAGAGGGAACAGATCTGTGTATTGACATCTCATAAAACCAATCCCAGCTTCACCAATTACTATCTATGTGTTTTATCAAGTTACTCTACTTCTCAGACATTCCATTTCTTGCTCTTTAAAATGGTGTTAAAACAAGCATGCTCAATTCTAAGACCAAAGAAGAGTGTCTAGTTCTGCTCATAGTTGTGGCTAAGAGTGTGTGGATGCTATGAATATGTCTCTGGCACTGAGACTCCCTTTGTCAAACATGTTGGGAGTTTTATACATATATTCTTGTGATAGGGTCATAGTTATTCAGAAAACCATACAATAGTCACATAGCAGCTTAGCATTCATTACTTCCTAACTCCTCTGAAAACTTAAAAAAACTGAGGCTCAAAGTAGGGTTTGTAAATTTGGTCTGGCCAAATGTGACATGGAATATATCTTTACTAAAACATATTCATTGCTATTTTGAATCAAAGATACCTGAGTATCCTGTATTTTAATCTAGCAACAGTAGCCCAGAGAGGTTAAATAATTTGTCACAACTGCTCTGGATGGGCCTCAGACCCTTCAAGCCCATGGGGATGGGAAACATATCCTGATGGAATATAAGCTGTGTACGATTTTAAGGAAAAACTGGCTAGGAGAGAAGAAATTAGGCTAGGAATTAGCCTAGCTGACAATTGGAATGTATTCATAGACTGGGCGGATTATAAATAAGGTCAAGGCAAAGGCTTCAGGAAAGCTATGGGTCTGACTGAGACCTTAGAGCCCTAATTAGTTGGGCAATCTGTTTTGACAATAGGAGCAGAACAAAGCTTAAAAGCAAGGTTTCTTTTTACAGAGTAGTTAAAAATATCTTTATTTTTTCCTTGCATTGGAAAACATTTCCTGATTTGGAAATAACGCTACAGCTGAAGTCAATGCAAGTAAGTCAGAAAATGTCTATTGGGGTGCCTCTTTGTAGAAGAGGGTACTCTATGCTTGCTTTGCAGCGGATTGCAGTAAACTAGAACTAGAGGTCTGCCCTTGTGTGTATGTGTGGTCATTAAGCATCTAATCTGCTTCATTTGTTCTTCCTTTTTTCTTTTTTATACAGGGTCTCCCGTAGTTCCGGCTGTCCAGGAACTCACTATGTAGACCAGTCTGGCATTGATCTCACAGCGCTCCACCTGCCTCTGCATCCTGAGTGCTGGGATTATAGGCCTGTGCCACCGTGCTCAGCTAATCTGTTTCTTTCAGCCCATATGATGTAGAAGAAAATCTTGTGTTACACAGTAATCTAGAACTTTGATAACTATACCAACTGCAAGGTCTAAGTATCATTCCTGTCTCTAAAGAATGTAGCCAAAAAGTAGGCAAAGAAACCAAAAAGGGGAATTTTGTAGGAGGCAAATACTTGATCTCGTTAATTTATACAATTTATTTTTCCATCATATAAAAACTATTTCTTTCCTTTTAGGAAGGCTAGGGGGTGGCTTGATAAATATAGCCACCTGCTTGCTGAGCATACTCACATTTAAATCAAGCTTAAAATATAATATAAATTAAAGCAATATGGGATTGAGATGTCCAAGCCAAAAGGATTTGAAAACCATTACTAATTGATTCTCTGGATGATAGAGATCATAGATTTAAAAACAAACAACAGCAACAAAAGAAAATATGCTAGAAAAAACATTTAACTTCCCTGGTAAAGCACTGGTATGAAGTCATCTAAAGCCCACTCTTAGCAAGCCTGAATGAATACACTGACGCCTTGCCCCACAAAGAAATTTAGCAGAGTTGTGTTCTCTGACTTGGATTTCAGTAAAGCCATCTCTATCTTCTCTTCATGCCCCTTCTTCGAAAAACAGCTAGAATTGTCTGTGTGTTGTCTTTAGAATAAAAGCCAAATAGCTTTTCATACCTCAGCAGGCCCCTGTGATCTGGCCTCTCCTCATTTCCAGCCTGTCCCCTGCTGTTGCTCCTTAGCAGCCTCAGTGGTCTGATAGTGAATCATCACTAGTATGGTGTTCTTACACACCTTAAACCACTTCTGCTTGTTTTTCTCTCTGGCTTTGTTACTTTGTCTTTCAGTTAGATGCTCCTTTCATTCTAAGGTGTGTCCTTCTTGCTGCATAAACATTCTTCCCCTTCTTATTCACAAATTTGCTTATTTCCCTCAGAATACTACCTATTTAGGTACTAATACCCATTTACCAGATTCTCAATTTAGGTGAAAAACATTGTATAGGCAAACTCTGGGACCCTATTGGTTCTGAATTCCTGAGACCCAACATCATGTATACTATATAGACAGTGCTAAATAGATATTTGTGGAATGGAAGAATCAACAGATTTCTGTGCTCTCTTTATTAGTCTAAACAACAGCCCCTAAAGGAGCTTTTGTGTGTGTGTGTGTGTGTGTGTGTGTGTGTGTGTGTGTGTGTGTGTCTGTTTTAGAGACAGGGTCCTTATAACATTGGTTGGCTTTAAACTCCTGACAGACCTCCTGCCTCAGTCTCCCAAGTGCTGTGATTACAGACATATGCCACATCACCGTTCTGAAAATCTCTATTTCTAACATTTTTCCAGGTTAAACAGCTTCTAGTAGCCAGGAGAACATACTTTGGGAACCATTATAACAAATTCACAGAGTTTTCAGCAGCTGGAATTCTGGGAGGGAAGAGCAGAGAAGAAAGAGAATGAATTCCAGATTCCTGGCTTAGCCATGCTAATTGGGGAGCCATCTTAGATATTTATTTTACAAGAAGGGGCAAGGGGGGGGTGAACTTCTGAAGAAAAATAAAAAAATATTTGATTTGTGAATTAAATTTGGAGTTCATTTCAGATCAGCAACAAAATGATGATGAAAATTTTGGTGGAATTCAGAATAGTATTCTTAAATAAAGATAATAATTTGTAGCTGTCAATATGTCAGTGCTAATTAGTGATGTGTCAGGTATGAGTTTGATAAACCTAGGGTAGTACAAAGCAAGAAAAGGATCTGGTTTCCAGCTCAGGAATGCAAACACATTGAATGGTACAGGCAGGAGAGTTTGTCTGAAAGAAGACTAGACAATAGGACTGAGGGAGGATTGAACACACATGAACATTCAGTCATCACAAAGTCCCAGGAGTGTCTCCAAAGTTCAGCATAAGCAATAGTGTGAAGATGTATGTCAGGGAAGGTAAAATGCACAACAGATTTTGAGTTGAATTTAGCAACTGGTCTGTCATTGCCCATGATGGTGGAATGATTGGTAGTAGAAGTTAGATTAAGTGGATTAATAATTGAGATTAAGCCAGGTGTGGTGACATACTCCCGGAACTCAGGAAGCAGAGACAGATGGATCTTTGTAAATAGAGTCCAGCCTGGTCTACATAGCAAGTTACTGGCCAGCTGGGGCTCCAGGAAGATCCTGTCTCCAAAAGACCCCAAAAATCATTTTGGGGTTCTTGAGAGAAGAGTCATTTCCCTCTGAGAAGAAAAATATATTTGCAAACATTTTGTCTTATTTTAAAATATATAAAGTATAGTGCTGGACATGGTGGTGCACACCTTTAATCCTAGCACTCAGGAGGCAGAGGCAGGCGGATCTCTATAAGTTCAACCAGCCTGGTCTACAGAGCAAGCTCCAGGCCAGCTAGGACTAAAAGGAGTTCCTGTCTCAAAAGTACCAAAAAAACCCATAAAGTATTCATGTACATGGTTTAAAAGTCAAGGTTACCCCAAAATTATGGAGAACACTTAATCTTTATTCATTTAGTGCCTCACCTCTCTTACCTCTTAGAGATAACTTGTTTCTTCTCTTTTATTCTATTCTCAGCAAAAATTAAGCTGCGAAACCGGGAGGTAATATATTCTCATGAGAGTGCCAACTGAATGTTATCTTTAACTTTATTTATTAGTGTTTGTTACTTATTTTATGTGTATGTGTGTATGTGTGTGCGTGTGTGGGCATGCCACAGGGTACATGTGGAGATCAGGGGAAATTTGTTCTCTCCTTTTACCATGTGGGACCTAAGGCTCAAACTCAGGTCATAAGTCTTAGTGGCAAGCATCTTTAACAACTGAGCCATCTCACTGGCTCTGAATATTATTTTTCCTAATAATAGCAACATACTTATATTTTCATGTTTATGCATATGATGTCTAACAGCTAACTCATACCTGATAGTGTGGCACATGAAAAGGCAAGATCTAGTCAGCTGATGCTTACAATTTTATCATATTTCACTTCTATTTTCCCTTCATAACTATTGCCTACACATGTACACATGTGGGCACACAAATGCATGTACTCACACATAAACACACACACTTGCTCTTAGTAATATGTGGCAGAATACCCCTAAGAACCCTTCATTATTTTCCCCATATAAGGTAAAATCAATTCTAAAGGCAATCTTTTTTAGAGAAATGTCTAATAAAACTTAGGTGATATTTTCTATAGGAAAAGAAACATTTTCTGATCAGCTCCTAATTGTTTTTTGCCTCAGGGTTAATAGAATATAGGATTTCAAATGTCATGCCCCCATCTGCCTTCCTCCCTCCTTCCTTTTCCATCTCTCTCACTTTCCTTCTCTTTCTGTCTCTTCATGACCACATACATACTTGTGGCTTGTGGTGAAGTAGACTTGGCTGTGAGACTGTACCTGTAACTCTCATGTACCTGGGAGCATAAGCTGTTCCAGTCCCTCTGATTCATGCTACATTCCCATCCTTGTGGGTAGAGAGGTGGTGGAATTACAAACATTTTTAGGAGCCCAAATTTAGTGTGTAGGAGATGTAGTTCCTCAAAGTAAGGGTTTACTATAGCTGTTATGCAAAGGAAGAAATGAATTCCTGAAAAAAAATTAGCAAATGTCCACCTTAGCTTAATTTTTTATTTCTCTCAGCATGCCAAGTTCACTAATAGTACTCACTTAGTGATTTTATATACATGCTTATGTGAATTCTACTCCAAGCTTTGGGGGACAGTGTCCTTGTGGCCCAACAGTATGGCAAATAAATGGGAGGCCCTTTATAAATACATGTCTAGTGAAAGAGTTCCTTAAGCACTCACTAATTTTATTGTCTTGGTGAGTTCTCTTCCACTCTGTAGCCTTTTTCTTTTCATTTAATTATGTTGCACATCATATTTACCATTATTTAGTCACTACCAATTCCTGAGAATTCCCCAATGTTCTCAAAGTCAGCTACCTAGGTCTTCAAAGAGCCCAGGGCAAACAGAGGTCAGGAAAATGCAAAATGACTCGAGAGAGAGAGAGAGAGAGAGAGAGAGAGAGAGAGAGAGAGAGAGAGAGAGAGAGAGAGAGAGAGAGAGAGAGAGAGATTAAATACTATGTGTTAGATATGATTTCAAATATACCTACTCAACAAACTTACTGCACCAAAGAAATCACCCAACAACACTATGTAAGTGAATAGGCAAGGTTGCGTTTAAATCATGTTTGTTTATAATGGCAGGTGATAGGTCAGATTTGACAAGAAGTGTGTTGTTTGTGGAACCTTAAACATCTGCTCTGCAGGGCTCCCCCTAGAGCAACTCTGAGCTCAGCAGTGTGTACAGAACATAGGCTTCTCTCCTCACAAATCTGTTTAGTGAAGTCATTATTTTCTCCTGTTTATAACCCTTATCACAGCTCTCTGATCGTCTAAGTTTAGTTAAATGCAAGTACAATTATACAAGAATGTGCTATCTGGAGTGGAGAAGCACTAAGTGTTACTATTTTCTAAATTAGTAGTAAATGAAAGAAAATAATGTACTAGTCTTGTTACATTTTTACCAAATTGTCGTACTACTACTAAAGAAAGCTTGATTATCACACATTCTAGAGAGTTGACAAAGCTATAACTCAAAGCTTGCCATTACTCACTGAATTTAGAAAATTAAGTTTGGAAATTTTTTGACACTCCAGCATTGCTTAAACTACTTCCAAAAGTGTGTTAATACTTTATGGTACAGTTTAAATTCATTCAAGTAAAGAAAAAAGAAAATATAAGGACTTGACAAAAAGGGACAAAGGATGAGTTAACTTATTTCCTCGGTGTTGGTTTAGTTGAGCTCTTCAGGCACTGTGTGCTAATTTAAGCTGTTCAAATCCTACTGATTCTAGCCAGAATACAGCTCTCAAGGGACTCATGCAGTGAGGCTCCTGGTTAAATAGCTACAGAAATTTGAATCATAAGCTTGATATGGGGAGTTTCCACTTCAGTATATTTCATATTCTAGGGTTGTTTTTCCCAACCAAATGGAGAAAAACAGATGCCTGTGGTACATGATCATGGCTGTGGAAAGCTGCTAATCATAGGTATGAAAATAGACTCATGTACGAGTAAATACCTAGGGCCATCAAAGTGTCTTCCTCTAATTTCTGTGAAGACAGATGAATGAGCAAGATACACCAGCCTTACAAGTAGTCCACACAGTCATTCCTTGAATTAGTCTTTAAGCGTTTTATCGTTTTATGAAGCCATTAACTTATTTAGCCATTAGAATCATTGCTTGATTCAAATTTTAGAAAATGAAAAAAAAATGCTTAATTTTTTTTTTTTCTATTTAAAGTGTTTAGGTTTCTAAGAGTTTGAATGGCAGAAGTAATCTTACCAGGACATTCTCTTTGCAGTTTCTTCTAAGACAGGCATCTTTCTACATTCTTGGCTTATGATGTATATGCTTTGCTTCAAATAATTCCAAGCAACAATTTCATTCTATAACAATGCCTGTTATCTGTAGGAGAAATTTCCCTTCTGTTCTTCTCCTAATTCTACTTGTCTGTAGACCTCTGTTGCTTTTACCCCTGGAAACAATACACAATGTTTTATCTCTCTCTTTCTTCCTCACGAGCTCTCATAAAATGATTGAAGAGCATGCTCCATGCTTCATCACTTTCCTGTTCTTATCAGATGATTTACCGTCCTCTCACCACCATTTTAAGATATCCTTTTATTTGTCAAAGTTCTGTAAATCCCCAAATCTGGGGTTAATAGTTCTATTAAATCAGAAGAGATCTGTAAGAAACATAACAATTGATTTTCTTTAATCAGATATTCTTTATTATGAAAAGCTCTTTGGTCCACAAAGATGTCATATCTTTGTACATGGAATTGATGTTGCTATCACCGTTTCTAATGCAATTTTAAAATATGTTATTGATTATTTTTGTTTCATGTATATGAGTGTTTGCTTGCATTTATTTAAGTGTGCCACATGTGTGCAGTGCAGAGGTCAGAAGAGAATATCAGATTTGTAGGAACTGGACTCACAGATGGTTTTCAGCATCCATGCAAGAGTTGGGAACTGAACCTGGGTCCTCTGCAAGACCAGCAAATGCTCTTAACACATGAGCCATCTCTCTATGCTCTCTACTGAAAAGTTAAAACTACCGTATGCGCCCACGTAGCCCGGTCTGCGCCGGCATTTTGTGACTCACAGGTCTCTGACTTTATCAGCGCGCAGAGAAACGGCATCCCGTTGTTGCCTTGGTTTTCATTTTCTAATTACTAATTGATTAATAATTAGGAACCTGTGTTTGTTAGTGCTTTCCATAGCTTCCTTTTATAAGTTTGCATTCCTTGCTTTTGCATTTGTTTTAATTTTTCCATTTCATGGAGCTACAATTTGCAAATAAAAATTGTATGTACTCAAAATGCGCAACTTGATATATATATATATATATATGTTTTTTTTTTTTTTTTTGTTTTTTTTTTTTTTCTCTTACAAAAGGCACCATCTCCTCCCCATACCTTTTGAGAACAAATTGTCTCTAAAATATTGATCAAATCATACGTTGGGCCCTCAGTGTGGGTGTTAATGTCTCTGAGTACTCCTCGCTTTTTAAAAACTTCTTAAATTGTTTTTATTATTATTTATTTTAAACACGGGTTCTTTTTAAAAATTTATTTACTTATTTATCTATTTTTATTAATTTTATTTATTTCTGTATGTGTATGAATGTACTGTCTGCATGCAATTCTGCGCACCCGTGTCGTGCAATCCAGAAGTGGGCGTGGGCGTCGGATTCCCCTGGAACTGGAGTTCTCCTGGAATTGGAGTTTCAGTCGGTTCTCCGCCGCCGTGTGGGTGCTGGGGAGCGAACCCGGGTCCTCTGCAAGAGTGGTCGGCGCTCTTAACCGCTAGGCCATCTCCCAGCCCCTATTTATTTTTGTATGTGTATTTTTTTTTTTTTTTTTTTTTTGCACCCGTGTCGTGCAATGCCGCGGAGGTCAGAAGAGGGTCTCAGATTTCTCTGGAACTGGAGTTCTCCTGGAATTGGAGTTACAGACGGTTCTTAGCCGCCATGTGGGTGCTGGGGATGGAGCCTGGGTCCTTTGCAAGAGCAGTTGGTGCTCTTAACCATTAGGCTATCTAATTTTATTTATTTATTTTTTTATGTGTATGAATGTATTGTCTGCATGTAGGTTTGTGCACCGTGTCTTGCAATGCACACAGAAGAGGGTGTTGGATTCCCCTGGAACTGGAGTTAAAGACAGTTCTCAGCCACCATGTGGGTTGCTGGGGATGGAACCTGGGTCCTCTGCAAGAGCAGTCGGCACTCTTAACCACTAGGCCATCTCTCCAGCCCCTCTGAGTACTCTCTTTTGATTAATTGGCTCATCTATCTGTTCTTGTGCTTTTACTGTAACTTTTATTGTAACTTTAATTGCAATGACCTGATAGTTTATCTTCCTACCTTGTTAGAAAAGTCTCCAATGTCTTTTGTGAACTTTTATTATCATATATATCTTAATGTATTTGTGAAAATATTCAATTAAGAATAAGAGTGAATTGTATTGAATTCGTACATTTATCTGGGGGAACTTATCTTTCATAACATTTTTTCTTATTCAAGAAAATTAAATTCTTTTTATGTTACCAGTTTCAAATTTTTGTTGCTGTACTTATTCAATACTATTTAAAATTTTAAGTATGTGTTTTTAAAGCTATGATTTTAAATATATATTCTTTTTATTTGGATTGATTTCACAAAACTAAGCATGTCCGTTTTATCATTTAACTATATTTCTATTTCTCTTATAATTTCCTTACTGTTTAAAAATAATATAAACACATTAATAATTATATAACTATGTGTTTCAAATGCATGCTTTTAAAATAACTATCATCTCATTTTTATTCTTTTTATATTAGGTCTTAAAGCCACAATCTGTAAGGTAATGTGGGGGCGCCTTGTAATTTATTGAAATTTAATTGTTCTAAACTATAGTCCATATAATCTAAATTATCTATTTAGTAGCTACTTACTAAGCATATAATATTGTGTGTGACATAAGTAGCATGGACACATGTATGCACAGACACACATAGTTACATCCAATTCTTGATATGCTCTGTAAATTCACCTAACATTGAATTAGTGAATGTAGGCCAGCACCCGAAGAGAAAATAAAGGGTTGAGTTCTTAAAGCCTCTGGTCACATTTTCATCAACTGATCAATAGAGAACCTTATTTTATTCGTGTTTCTGTTTAAAGATACCTTGTTTAGTGTAGGTTGTGGTTTACTAACATTGCATTCAGACCAGCAGCACTGTTTCCCACCTAATCAGAATTCACCTCCAGAAGGGATATCACAGCTCCTTATTGTCCTGATAAAAAATAGAAAGCACTTGAGCATTACACTGGAGACAATTTTACACAGTGAAATCACCAACAAAAAGCACAGGCATAAGAAAATGTGGCATTAGAGACCGTGAAAGTGATACTTGTTAGCAGTGAGAGAGCTGACACATGCAAGCAAAGTACCACTTTGTTCAGTTTCTGTGGCGAGCAGGTGCATCAGGAGATTTGACTTTCCACTTATCTGCACATGTTCATTGGTGACAAGGAACATGCAAGTAGATAGTTTTACAAATATATAATCCATAACTAATGAGAATAACTTATATAAATGTGTGTATACTCATATATACTTATATATGTATACATGTAAAAATTTTGTCCATATAAATTCTCTCATTCTCTCCTCTCTTACACACACACACACACAGAGAGAGAGAGAGAGAGAGAGAGAGAGAGAGAGAGAGAGAGAGACATAATGGAACAATTCCCTGTCACATTCATAATTTTTTCAAATTTTCAGGGGGGGTGATATTTCCATCTGGAAGAGAAATAAAGAGATTACTTGTAATGAGTACAATAAATAAGTTTAAGATTAAATAAGATACGTTACTGAGAAATAGCTCAAATTAAGATCATTGGATGCTCTTGCAGAGGACCTGGGTTCAGTTCCCAGAACCTCCATGATAGTTAACAACCATCTGTATCTCCTGTTCCAGGGCATCTGACACCCTCTTCACACCTCTGCAGGCATTGCATGACATGGGTGTACTTACACACATGCAGGCAATATACTCATACACATAAAGTAAAAATAAATAAAACAGTTTTTATAAAAGAGAAAGAAGGCAAGTCTAGAACTAGCCACCACATTAGCAGAAAAGAATATGCTCACATCAAAACAAGGAGGCAGTAAGATAGGACGGGAAGAGAAATTAAGCTGGACAGCTAGTACAGTGTGTTGGTAGAAATCAGATCCATATAAGAGGACTCATAGGTTGCTCCAGGATAGTATGCATTGTTTTTTCTGAATGTGAGTTAGGGAGAATTGTGTCTCATTACTGTTTGCTTCCAATCCCTTGAAACATTTGTCCACGCATCATTCTTTCTATTTTTGCTTTTCCAGTAATGCAACATGGTGGTGTTAATGGTTCTAAACTGTTTTTACCTGGGATTGATGACACTAATTCTTCCCTAATGACCAAGCCAATTCCGTTTATTCTTCCAAATAACATTTGATCTGAGTGTTTTGATTCTCCTAAGATAATGAAGACCTAGGTCAGAGAGTTATAGTCTCTGATAAGGGCCAGTGAATCTTGGCATAGTAATATTTTCATTTACCAGAATGGTTTCAGCCACCTACATTATTAAAATGCTTCTTCAGGAAATTCTACTTTTCATATATTTTCTGCCTGATACAACTATTGCAAAATTTCATTTTTTTTTTAATTTTATTTATTTCTGTATGTGTACGAATGTATTGTCTGCATGCAAGTCTGTGCACCCGTGTCGTGCAATGCCGCGGAGGTCAGAAGTGGGCGTCGGATTCCCCTGGAGCTGGAGTTCTCCTGGAGTTGGAGTTTCAGACGGTTCTCAGCCGCCATGTGGGTGCTGGGGATCGAACCCGGGTCCTCTGCAAGAGCGGTCGGCGCTCTTAACCGCTAGGCCATCTCTCCAGCCCCGCAAAATTTCATTTTTGATGACATGAATAAAGCACATAGTGCCATATTTTTCCCTAGTTACCTGCTTTTCCCCCTTAAGAATGCAGCCTTTATTTAGCTTAATTCAGCTATGTCTGTGGAACAGGGACTTCTCTTTTCCACAGTTCATTTTATTAGAGTTGTCCCACCAATTATATTTCCAGGCAAAATACCATGTCTTGAAGGGATTTTGTCTCTATAGTGAAAGTTTTTTGAAAATTAATTTAGCTATATTCAAAAACAATAATAATTGCTTTTAAAACCTCAATTCATTTCTGGCTGGGTTCACTTTTCACACTCTGAATCATGGAAAATGTGTAACCCAGCCACTACTCTCTGAACAACACAAGGAACATAAGTCCTCTGAGGGCTGAATGGTCAGACTTTATGAACGTAGTCAACTTTCCAAAGGCATCTTTAACTGCCAAGAAAGACATTGTGATCTGAATACTGTCTTTAAAAACAAGGATATTTGTTATAACCACACATTTAAATGTCAGCGGTATGATTTGAACTACAAGGATGGAAGGAGATGGTGAAATATCTTGGATGGAATCATTTGAATGATGGACCTGTTTGCCTAAGCAATGTTGCACTATGTCTTAATTCCTATAAGTTATGTCTTCTCTAGTATTGTTTGCTCTATCCTGGAACATTCTTATAACATGTATGAAAAAATGTTAACTTTATTTTTGTAACTAAAAACTGCATTTCATCTCTACATCAAGTTGAGCTTTTGTATTTATTTTTCAGTGCAAGAAATCATGATAATTTAAATTCCGAATCCATGGAATTGGACTTAGAAAACAATCGGGCTTGGGAGCTTCTAGCAGTAGAATCAACCAGGAGGACCCAATTTCAACCAATTTGTAGCTTGATTTCATCCAGCAAGACATACTTAAGCATAAAGACCTAAAAGTGGTAGGTGTTGTATTGAAATAGCATCGCACTTAGGGAGCAGTGAGGCGTAAAGCAATGCTGAATGCTTTACATTCCCTAACATGACATTATTCCAGCATGACATACAATCCAAAGCTTTTGCAATTACAGCTGTGACCCCAAATTAGATTTTAAAACATGTATATATGTACATGCATTTAAATTTTTTCCCTTCGTTTTGTCTCTTAATAGTTTAGAAATGCAAATGCTGGTTGCGTCTTAAAATAACTCTGTTCACACAGAATATCATCCTTCCCCTCAACTGACTGTACTTGGACAAAATCTGAGTCTGATTTCTTGGGAGGGGGAGAGAGTCATGAAGCTTGAGTTTAGGACTGGAGTTTGAGGTGAAGCCGCTTCTGTTCTAGTGAAGCACTATTGTTTACCACAAATAATTAAATGGCTTTATCATTGGGTTGTGCTTGTGTGTATATCTTTGTGTGTCTGTCTCTCTGTCTCTCTTTCTCTGTGTCTTTTTCCCTGTCTCCCTCCTCTCCCATGTGAAATAGAATGATGGGGTATGAGGGAAAGAATGGCTTAAATGAGGTTTTTGAAAACAATATCGGTGACAACTGGCTGGTGCCAGTTCCCTCTTCCTCTCCTGTGTCAAGATTGAGTCACCTCCAGGCTGTAATTGTGAATGTCACGAGCTCAGAGCAGCACTGTGACATTTTCCCTCAGCTCCTGGAAGCATTTCTTTTCCCTCAGAAAGTGCTTTATATCATCGGGGGCCTCAGAAGTAGGAAAAACCTCCTCACTTCCATTTTCTGTATCCCCACAGTGTCGGGCCACAAAAGACTTGGATCGACAATGCATATTGTTGGAATATGCTTGATGTGTGAGCATTTCATCTGTGCTTCCTGTCCCACAGCTTCCTGCCTCCCTTAGAAGATTATATAATCACTTATCTTTTCTATTTTTAAAGCAGATTAATTTGATTTAGTAGAAAAGGGACAAGGGGAGAAAGAAAGAAGGAATAATGGGAGAAAGCCAATATTATTTCTTTCAAAGCAGTTTGGTTTAGAGTCATTTTAATAAGTCTGGAAAATTAGAATTGGAAAAAGAAAATCAATTGTGATGCTATATTCTAGTTTGGAAAGAACATAAATCCACACTGGCACGGACTTCCTAGTGTTAGATAATTAGGGCTGCTTTGTTCTCACATGGAAGAGGCAGGGGATTCATCTGTTTCTTAAATCCATTATTACTATCAACAATGTCGTGAATACAAAGAATTCTCTTAGGAATCCAAGATGTTCACAGGGTACATCTATCATGCCAGCAAAGAGGAAGCAGCATATCTAGCATTAGTGGGTGCAGGAAAGGTGTCCACAGAAGCACTGCACATCCAGGAAAGCATTTGCTTAATCATACTACTTGTTGAACATCAGCATAACTTCCTACAAAATTTTCATTTACTTGTTTTTAGTTTGAGTGTATGAGTATATTGCCTACATGTATATGTGTACATGTGCCAGGCAATACCTGCAAAAGACAGAAGAGGGCATCAGATCCCCTGGAGCAGGCATTAATGGGCAATTTTTAGGCACCATATCAGTGCTGGGATTCAAACTCAGGTCTTCTGTAACAGCCTGTGCTCTTAACCACTAAGCCATCTCTCCAGTCCCCCTTTATAATTTGTTTTTACTCTAAAGATTTCTGGAGATTTTTATCCTCAAACATTTCTATCCAATGGTGCAATAAATGCAGTCTAGGTTTTCACTCAATCTAAAACATTAAGAATTCATTAAAAAATATTAATACTGTGTGGAGACATTCCAGTGTGTGTGTGTGTGTATGTATGTGTGTGTGTATGTGTATGTGTGTGTATATGTGTGTGTATGTGTGTGTGTATGTGTGTGTGTATATGTGTGTATGTGTGTGTATATGTATGTGTGTGTATGTGTGTGTGTGTGTGTGTGTGTGTTTATGCTTGCACAGGGTATGTGTTGTGTATGGAGGTACCACAGCATGTGGTTCTGAAGGCGAAGACAACTTTATACGGTTGGTTTTCTCTTTCAATCTTTAAGTAGGCTTTGAGGCTCAAACCCAGGTTGTCTGGCTTGGATGGCAAGTGACTTTACCCAATGAGACATCAACTTTTAGTTATGAATATTTTCTTTCATGTTTGTTGTGTATTTTTTATATCAGAACAAAAACTACGTTCACATGATGAAAAATATGAAAACTACACTTGTGAAGGGTGAAGGAAAAGGCTTTTAGTTGTTAGGGTAGGAGAGAACTTTTAGGAGGAAAGAGCAAATGAAACAGAGACTTCAAAAAGACTTCAATTATGGAAAGAAGAATTATTCCAGACAGAGTTAAACTGGAAGGAAGGCTTTATTACTAAGTATTTCAATAGAGGTCTTGACTGTTGCAATAATAGGGGAGAGTTTAAAGTTAACTTTACAGAAACAAAAGGTTGCAGAATTTTTTAAGCACTGAAGTGAGCTAATAAGAAAAGCAGTGGAAGATTTATGAGGAAGGCATCAGTGCAGTTAGGTCACCTGGCTTTGCTAAGTGTGGCTTTCAAAGCCTGGGAGAGAGGGACATTTACTTTCTGACTAATTCAAAGGGAAGACTCCTAAACAGTGTTCTTGAGAAAGACATTCTTGTTTGATAAAACTGGAAAGAGGTTGAGAAACAGAATATGGAACTTAAATTTTCTTTCAAAAAGCAATTTCATGGGGCTGGAGAGAGAGCCTAGCAGGTTAAGAGCACTGAGTACTCTTGCAGAGGACCCGGGTTCGATCCCCAGCACCCACATGGCGACTGAGAACCATCCGTAACTCCAATTCCAGGAGAACTCCAGTTCCAGAGGAATCCGAGACCCTCTTCTGACCTCTGCGGCATTGCATGACAGGGGTGCACAAACCTGCATGCAGACAGTACTTTCATACACATAGAAAATAAATAAATAAAATTAAAAAAAATATTTTAAAAAAAAGCCATTTCAGGGGCCTATAGTCAGGAAGATGATGATCAACCAATGTGAGGGAATGTTGTGGCTACGTTCATGATAAAAATCAAAGAAAATATGTAGAACTACCAAATAAATTGTCATATGATTAAAAAACTGTATGTATTGAAAATTCCCTAGGATAAAATAAGTGCTAAATAAATAGTGGTCATTATCACTTCCCTTAATTAGACAAGAAAATAAAGAACATTTGAATTTAAGAACACAATGATTTAGATGATTTATGAAGAATCTTTTGAGAATAAGGGAGGATAAGGGGACCAATTATAAGCTTGGTTACCTGGCTTAGGTCATTTCTTGAGGATTACTTTGTTCCACTCACCAGATTTTAATTAATGAAAATGCACTGTGTGAAAACAGGTAATAAGGCATCAAAAGCAAGGCTCTAACCATATTTCCAGAGAAATACAAAGGAAGCAGAGGAAAGCTGGTCACAATCTAGTGCTGCAAAGACAGTGGCAGAAATAGGCTGGGATTCCTATTCCAATCATCAGAAGGAAGGTAGTTGGCCTAGAATATCCCCGAGGTGAGCTCTCTTCCCTTTGGCCATAGAGTTGCCTAAGGAGATAACTTTGTTTTTCTTCAAAAATCCTTAGAGCTTTGAAGGCTAGATTCAATTTTGAATACACTGTGTTTGAAGAATTTTCACTATTTATATTTGATTAGTGACTTCTCTGCATCTTCCTTAGGAACATGTTCAAGCTTTACCAGGAGTGCTATTAGGAAGATGGAAATAGTTATCCCTTCATTTGGTTCAGTGTTCTTCAATATTCCAGAGGTACTGGAAATAAGAAGTTTTTATTACCATGTCAGAAGCAACCCAAGAAAAGCTGTAACACAAACTCTCTGAACAATAAAATGGTGGAAAATCTGAAGGAATGAGAGATTAAGGAGGAGAGTCAGAAATGGACACTCCCCATCTCAGTGGGAACATTAATTCTCTTTGGCCAAGTCAATTTCGTTTGGTTGGCCCTGAAAACAGTTCCTAGATTAAAGCCAAAAGTCTTTTCTTCTGGCTTCATAGCAATAAGAACAAGGAAAACCACGTTAATTATTTTTCAGGCATTTCTGAATGAAGTTAAGAGAATACACATTCTCAACTATCTTTGTGATAGGTTTTTAGCTTCTCTCCTATGCTAGTTAGGAAAGAATAATGCTCACTGGAGAAATGCATGCCTAGAAGCATTCAGTTGCATCACACAAAGGTTAATAAAAGACAGAGATCTCCCTATCCTTACAGCTCATGCATCTTTGGTTTTGAGTTTGTTTTGTTTTGTTTTTATGTAGGATCTCCCTACAACCCCAGCTAGAGCTCCCTATATACTCTAGGCTGGCCTCAGTCTCATTAGAGATCCACTTGCCTCTTCCTCTGGAGTGCTGGGATTAAAGGCATGAGCCACCATACCAGCTCCCCACATCTTTGGAACTGGCCAATACAATGAGAGGGGGATAGAAATATTCCAACAGCGAAGAGAAGTAGAGAAGAATCTCTATTGGCTGTAGATTGTACATAGGAACCAAAATGTCATTACATTTAGACCTAATGCTATGGTGTCCCGAAGTAAGATAAGAGCCACTCAAAACTTTTTCCAAATTAAACAACAATAAACCTGGCTTGATTCACTTATTAGTACCCAAATCACAGTTTAGATATGTCTCTCACATGGATTGATAGTACCCTATCACTAACACTAATATAGCATATGGGTAGATTCACTATAGTTTGTTATCTATATAGGGTCATGGTCATTTTGGTTTGAATCTAATTTAAGCAAGGAACTTCTCTTTCAACTCTATTTTCTTCTGGAAATATTTTGGGTTTTTTTCCTAGATTAGAAGACTCTACAGATTAAATAGCAAAATGGTGTCATTTAAATATCCTTTGTGTGATTTGGGATTCCTGTTTCTATTTAAGCCATCCAGAGAGGAAAAGTAGCTGGCAAATGCAAAGAAAAGTAAAAGATCTATTTTTCTAAAATGTGCAAGTTTCTGAAATCTATGATTAATTTTGCTTTGGTTAACAAATGATACCTCAACATCCAAACTTGCCTTGACAAATCATTAGTTACAAAATGCAGAACAAACCTTCAGCCATAAAATGAGGATCTATCTAAATGATAGCAGTTGTAGAAGGAAAGAACTGTTTTCTTCTCACCACCTTGCATTTTCTTTACATCAAAATTCAAACTTACTAGCTTATTGTGATGGACCAACATTTGAAAATGTGCGAGTGACAGGAATTTTATGTGGAAAATGACCATTTCAAGGACCAAAGGTAGTATTATTTTATTGTCACAAATCATTATGTTTGATGCTGTATACAATAGGAATAAAGTTGTCTTTTCCCAGTTGCCTTTTCTTTTTCTTTTTTTAAATTTACTTATTTATATATTTTTTATCAAATCTAGACCCATGTCTCCCCCCATCCCCCACCCACCAGAGCTCATGTATTCTGCCAAACATGCTTTTCATCTCTTTCTCAGTCTTTCTCAATGTACTCCATGTGGAAATTGACTGTTTTGAGCAGAAGTTCACTATTTCAGTCAGTTCTTTGATGCAGTCCTTTCTGTTGTTGTTGTTGTTGTTGTTGTTGTT
>VZQC01007909.1:734075-862751 GCA_009823505.1 Rhizomys pruinosus
CTTTCATAGTTTGCATTGAGAAGTCAGTTGTAATTCTGATAGGTTTCCCTTTATAGGTTACTTGTTGTTTTTCTCTTGTGGCTTTAAGGATTTTGTCTTAGTTTTGGGTGTCTAGCATTTTAACTATGATATGGTGGGGAGAATTTCTTTTCTGATCTTGTCTCCTTGGAGTTCTATGTGCTTCTTGTATTTGTATTGGTTTGTCTTTTTTTAGTTTGGGGAAGTTTTCATCTATTATTCTGTTGAAGATCTGATCAATACCATTTTCTTGGGATTCTTCTCTTTCCTCTATTTCTATGATGCAGAGGTTTGATCTTTTCATGGTGTCCCACAGTTCCTGGTTGTTCCACTTTTGTGTATTTTTAAATTTTTTGTAATCTTTACTTGAGGTTTTTAGTTGTTCTGTGTTATCTTCCAGGACTGATATTCTTTGTTCTGCTTCCTCCATTCTGCTTCTGAGGCTTTTTCCATTCCATTCCTCTTGATTGGATGAGTGTTTGATTTCCTTTTTTATTTCCTCTTCTGATTTCATTAGTATTTCTACTTCTTTTTGGAGCTTCTCAATCTCTTCCTATAGCTCCTTGCTTCACTGGTTGGTTTCCTTATCTTTTTCAGCATGGGATCTTTTCAGTGTTTCTACTTCCTCTGGAGTTTGTCCTTCTCTCTCTCTCTAGGTTCTTCTTGAGTTCTTCATTCTTTTTTCTTAGTTCTTGATTTGCTCTTTATAATCTTGTAGTTCTTTAAATATGTTCCCAATTGTGTTTCTGATATCTGTGTCCTGGGCCATCTCCAAGGGGATCTCACTGTAGGAATCCTCCATAGGGTTGGTAGAGCTTGGTGTGGAATTATCCCGCCCCTTTCCCGTGTTGTCTCTTCTTCATGTTCCTGGCATATGGGCTTCTCCTTGCCTGTATTCCAATGTGAGTCCTGAATGCCTCTTCACTGTGTTGAAGGCTTGCTTTGCTTGCCTCCTTCAGATGCCTTTGTAATCCCAGTTGGTGAGGGGAGTGGCTCTTTAGCCTGGGCCCTGGTACCTGTGCTTCAGCTGGTCTTGGGAGATCTCAGATCTCAAGACTACACAACCCTACCTTTTATACCACCTGGGAGGATAACTCCACCCCCACAGCCACAAAAGCCAATTAAGCCAAAGACAACTGGATTAACGGATTAACTAGATTAAGTCAATCAACAATCAGCCTTGCTGAAGCACCCAGCTGTTGCCTACCTACCTGCATTTGCTTCAGCTGGTCTCGGGAGATCTCAGATCTCCAGTTGCCTTTTCTTTAGTGTAGGGTTAAGACAAAGATGCACACAAACAAAGGCAACTCCATGCCTACCCCTATGCACAGCTAAGATGTGAGCAGCAGTACAGAAAACAGGTATTAGACTTGGCTGAACAATGTTGGATAATAGTCAATCCCAGTTTTGTTTTGTTTTTCCAAGATGGCTTCTTGATCTTTTGTTTTTCTTTAGAGTTGTTACTAATCTCCCCAATTCCTTCTTAGCATCTAACCAATATGGAGACCAGATGAAGAAGCAAAATAGGAATAAATTCTGAAGTAGACACTTTTCTCTGATCTTGGGAAACTCTTATTCCTTGGCGTTAGAGGAAATTTAGCTATATAATTGTATTTGCTTTCAGGAAAGGCATTTGCCTCCTCAAAATGAAGACCAGTTATTTAACACTTTTCTTACCTTCAACCTAAGTATTTGCTTCTTATTTTTGTCACTGAAGTAGAGTATTTCCATTGGAGGTATTATTGCAAGTGACCTTACATGTTTAGGTGATAGACCATATTATGAAATTTATCTTCTACCTTTGGAACAAATAGTACGAAATTTTTGACAGCTTATTTGGGGAGAGTAACATTATATTGATATACACAGGTAAAGTATACCTAGATAACTGTTTAAAGATTAAAATTATTTTATGCAGTATGATGGCCCATTTAGAATAATTAGAATAATGCCATAGAATCTTCAATATTTGTCAGGATCATGCACATAGAAATCAATATATTGGTCTATCTTAATTTTTAGTTTATTATTCAAATAACGTAAGCTATTATTTATCGGAGCAACTAGCCCAAGGGTAATTTTTGCCATTTTAACATGACTGAATTTTAACATAATAAAGTATTTAAAGAAAACATTTTGAGGGTATTGATTATAAGTAATAACTCATCTCTGATAACTGAGAGTGTGGTGCCCACTACACCAAGCTACATAGAGTATCACAATACATATTATTCTCATGCTTCTTCCTCTGAAAAAAATGAAGAAAGTATTTCACCTTTGGAAAGTCAGAGATGGGGTTTTTCTATTTGTGTGCTTAAGTTGCTCAGCTAACAGCCCTTAATTACTGTCTCACAGGAAAGGTTGAGCTACCTCGTGCGGGATTGTACTATGAGTCACAACAGCCTCAGCAACCATCTAAAGTAGCGCAGGCAAAATTAATTGTGCTGGAGAGAATAATAAAATAATAAACATATATTGCGAATAAACATACATCTATTAAAATGAAGAGGGGCCGAATCTAATATCCAATTGGTTGACAAGTTTGATAAATAATAATTGGTAACAGTCGTAGAAGGAGCCAGTATTGATAATAAGCTGGCAGTTCTCATTGCTGCCTTTCAACACTTCTACTTGTGTAGGATGTTGAGGCAAGAACTATTTCAATGTAAAAAAAGGTCGTGATATGTTGATGACGCAAATGGGATGATTTAGACTATTGTAAACCACCTAACTGCTACTTTTCAAGTTAGTCAACGTAACAAATGTAAAATTTGCTGGCATTGATACTCCCTACATTTCCATCTGCCTTTTAAACAGTAGCAAAAACAGCCCCCCCCCAACATCTTCTCTTCTTTTCAGATGAATAATCTGAGAAAATAGAGTTTGGAACAAAGAACATACTTATTAACCAAAAAGGGGAAAAGAACATTTCCACTCAATATTGTTTACCTTTGCTGTAGTCTCACAATAATATTAAAAAGAGATTGGTAACTGTTGCTTTAACTCATGGTACCATTGTCTGTATACAATGATTCATCAGCAACTATGAAAAATGAATTTAATATTGGAGGTGTTTGTATTAGATAATGTTTTACTGATGATAATCCATGTTCAGAATCATCCCAGTGCCTTGACATTTATATTGGCCTTTGTTGAAGGACCACAAAATTTCTTTTATTTTCAAGCAATGAAACTACTAACCAGCTCTTTTAAAATAATTGTTTGTAGTATAATAAAACAGTATGTTCACAACGAAACTAAAATAGTGATTTTGAATCTTGTTCTAGATTAGAAGAATTTGACAATGAGAACTCTGATTGGTTATTTAAAAAATTATTTATTTATTATTTTTTATGTGTATGAGTGTACTGTCTGCATGTAGGTTGCTGCACCCATGTCGTGCAATGCCACGGAGGTCAGAAGAGGGCGTTGGATTCCCCTGGAACTGAAGTTATTGACTGTTCTTAGCTGTCATGTGGATGTTGGGAACCGAACCGGGCTCCTGTGCAAGAGCAGTCGGTGCTCTCAACCACAGAGCCATCTCTCCAGCCCGAACTCTGATTAGTTCTTCAGGGTTTGCATAGCACACTAGAACAGACAGAGTATCTTAGGTAACTGAAATTTATTTTCTCCCCTTGTCCAGGGTCAGGTTGTCAGTTTGTTTCCCTGGGAGTTTCATAACTTGGTTTTTAAATGGTGACCTACTCCTTATGCTTTCCTACCATTATACGCCTGTGTGATCTCTTCTCTTCTTTTAACAATGCCAGCTAGCTTTTTTCCTTTTTTCTTAATTCTTTTTATTTTATGTGTATGAGTGTATTGCCTGCATGTGTGTAAGTGCATCTGTGTCATGCAATGCTCACAGAGGTTGTCAGATCCTCTGGAACTGGAGTAATGGATGGTTGTTAGCCATCATGTCAGTGCTGGAAACCAAACCTGGGTTCTTTGTAAGAGCACCCAGTGCTTTTAACTGCTAAGCTATCTCTCCAGCCCCTTAGCTAGCTTTTAAAGGCATGATTTTGAAGCATAGTCACATTCTGGAGTACTGCAGTTTAGGGCTTCAACCTATGAAGGAGTGTAATTTAGCTTGTAACAAGGTTTTGTGTGATTATTTCCTATTGCTAGCTATTTTAGAATGAAGGTCTGTATATCTCCAAAATTCATGTTGAAATCTGAATGGCTAATGTTATAGAATTAGAAGGTAGGACTCTGGAAGGTCATTTGGTCATGGGAATGGAATTCTCATAAATGAAATTCAAATCTTTTCCAGCTGATAAAGGAGAGTGCTTGCTTTCTGTGTACAATTTGTCTGAGGAGGATCCAAGAAGTTGTCTAGTGTAAACCAGAACTTTACTTGCTATAATGGTACTCTGATCTCAGGTTTACAGCCTATACCACAGTGGGAAATGGTTACTTTTTGTTTAAGGCATCATGAGAACTTTTTATGACAAACTGAACTAAGACACTACCTTAATTATTGACATTATTTTCTTTTGTAATATAGACATCATTGTGTAAAAGAACATTTCTTTAGTAAGAGGTGAGACTTTGAAAGGATTATGCAATTTCTTAGAATTAACAGTCAACTACTCACCCAAGTCCTTGGCCAAAAATGTACTAAAGTCATAAGTTGACTTATAAATCTTTTCTTTCTTTTTTTTTTTTTGGTCTTTTCGAGACAGGGACTCCCTGTAGCCCCAGCTGTCCTGGAATTGGCTCTGTAGATGCCCTTGAACTCACAAAGATCTGCCTGCATCTGCCTCCCAAGTGCTAGAACTAAAGGCGTGTGCCACCACGCCCAGCTATAAATCTTTTCTTTTGATATTTACTTCTATATTTTATAACTATACTCAAATGGATTAAAGATACTTCTTTAGTTCATGTTTTTCCACCTGTCAAAAATAGGATTGGAAATGATTATTTGATAGCATTGAATTGTAGCTTGAATGAGAATGTCCTTTTTCCTTAATTTTTGTAAACAAAGGTATATGCTAGATTTATCTTTTATGTAATGTTATACCTGACTAGCAATCCATTCTGCTTATCAGATTTCTGAAAGGAACCTAGCTTGTCTGTTTTGTGAAATGCTAACATGACTATTAATAAAACTCTGTACATTCTTAGTGACTGCCAAAACTATCTCCAGTTTTCCAGGCTTCTGTCCATTCAGGAAACTCAAGTCAGTGGTAAAATTCGGCATCTACTTAATATCACCAAGCAATTCAACATGTCTATCTCAGTTAAGAACCAAGAATGAGGGGCTGGAGAGATAGCCTAGTGGTTAAGAGCACCGACTGCTCTTGCAGAGGACCTGGGTTCGATCCCCAGCACCCGCATGGTGGCTAAGAACCATCTGTAACTCCAATTCCAGGAGAACTCCAGTTCCAGGGGAATCCGACACCCTCTTCTGACCTCCGCGACACTGCACGACATGGGTGCACAAACCTACATGCAGACAGTACATTCATACACATACAAAAAATAAATAAAATTAAAAAAAAAATATATATATATAAAAGAACCAAGAATGACAGAAAATAACCATAAATATGATGTCATGTGATACTTCAGTCTAACAGTAGCTAATACCTAAATAAACCCAAGAAAAACTATGAATTTAATTTTTGAAAAAGACCTCATGTCACTTTATATCTTGGGTGAAGCAGACTTCTCTTTCACTAGCTACTCTTCCAAAAAAGTGACTTCATTAAGAAGGCAAACTATACAGCATTAATTAGTGCCAGCACTGATGGGCTAGGAATACAGCTCAGTGGTATAGTGCTTGATTAATATGAGAGAGGGCCTAAGTTCAATTCTGAGCAGCAAAAAGAAAAAGTCATAGCATTAGTAATATCATAAATAGTTTTCTTCTGGCCATTATGAGAGCTGCCCATTTTTATGTTCACTGGAACATATGTTGTGTATGAATGCTACATGGAGCAAGGGTGGTGGGAGGTGGAGGCTGATGGCTTTGAGATTACGGTCTAACTTGAATCAGTATAGGCTGTTTGAGATTCAGTGAAAAAATATATTTGTTTTGAATCAACTTTGTTTTCTTTTATCTTGAGAGACATTCTTTGATGTTTAGATATTCAAAGTTAAGAAGATAACAGACAGATGAAAGTCTGAGAAAATTATAGGAAGAAAGAAAAAAAGAAAGAAACGTGGTTTTCTGGAGACAAACTACACAAGCAACAGTTTCTTTAGGATGAAAGACAGTCCATCTTTGATTTGTATTGCCTGCTACTCTGCATGTTTCCCTGGGATTAGGAGGCATGCTGAGCCAACACCCAGGGCCACAAGCAGAAGCTTACCTCTTGAGTAAGACATGTACTTGACCTGGTTGAGCCTCCCTTAAAGTGTGATTACCCCATGTCTACCATTTAGCAAAACTGACATCATAAAATGTAAAGCCTTATGAAGGACAGAAACAATTAGATTATCAGGATCCATTGTTTTCCAAAGCTGTAAATCAAAAATATATGTTGAACATATCACAAAATTTATTTAATAATTTTCAGAATCAACATTCAGACTTTCAAACTTCCCATGTCAAAAGAATTTTTACCTTTTGTGGGGGCTTGGATCCCCTGGCCAACATCTCCTTGGTAGAATAATCCATTGTTGATGTCAGAGCTCCTGTTTTGCTTAAGTGCGTAGCTTAAGGAGACTTTAGCATTATATTTGGTTCTGAATAGAGAATAATCCTTTTCACAGTTTCTATGTCCATTAGTCAATTAAAGAAGGCAGTTTTACCGATTTTATAAGAGAATACCTCTATAACAGCTGGCTCCAATCTACAGCTGGAGAATGACCTCATCATCATCATATTTCTCCTTATTCTATGTGGGGGGGGAGTTAATAAAGTTTCTTGTTTTAAAACCTTTGCTTCTCTTAGATGTTAAGCTTCTTTTGGATTCATTAAAAATTGTTGTTACTAGTAGGATCCAGAGAGGGGCCTGATGTCTGCAGCAATCTGAGGCATTTCTTCCCTTCAATGCCCAGAGGAGTCAATCCTTCTGTTGGCACTTTCTTTTACATCCTATTCACTGCAAAACTGCATTTTCTTTCTCAGCCATTAAGTTGGTGATACTCTGGCCTGTTGGAACATACAAATCCTTTCCCATAGTTAGTTTTAAGATTTGGGTTGCAAGGTTTTTTTGACAAAAAGTTTTCGTTATCTATCTATTTCCCCCTTTTTAATTTCACATGCCACCTGGGACAAGGCATCAAAGTAGAACAAGAGAAATGGGGTGGGGGGCACTAACCTTGGACTGAGAACTACAAGAGACTGAGTACTATTGGGTGAGGAAGAGTATGCCTTGCCTAGGATTCTTAGATATGCTGACTAGACTCCAGGGGATCTATTTCCACAGAAAGACATCTGGGTTTCGGAGCTTGACTGTATAGAATTTAGCTTGGATTTTGTAACACATGAGTACAAATGTGGGTTTGGGGCATGGGGGGTTGGAGCATAGGGCTGGGTTTGATTGAGAACCACCATTTGAGTTGTAAAAATTCTCAATAAAAATTACATAAACAAAATAAAAGAATTTTTACTTTTATTTTAAATATTCTTTAAGGAAAATATTTGATGTAATTCAATCACCAAGTCTATGATACAAAAACTGCAAAATGTGGTGCTTGACTCTCATTCATGTGCTGAGTCCTACGGGCAATGGTCAATGACATGCGATGAGTGTTCAGTAAATTGTGTTGAATTGAACAAAGTCAGAAAAAGGTTCACTTTTCTTTCTATAGCAATTTCTTCATCTTTAAGAGTGAATTTTCAAATTTATTTTGAATTTCATTTGTCTTTGTAAATAAATGAGATTTATTAAGTATAGTTGCTCAAATTCAATGGAACAGGGTCTATGAAGCAGTCCAAAATGAACATTTTGTACTGCTAGCCAGTCATTTGAAACCTAGCTCTATCATTGACTCATTTGTCAGTATTGCACTGCCCGAGGATTTCCCACAGGAGCAAAACCACGAACAATACTGATAGTTGCTTAAAATATGAAAGAATTGCTGCATTAATATATGTGATACACTCAAACATTACCTGACACATTGAAAACATTGGCTCTTATTATCACCCAACTTTTCCGGAGCTGAACTCACCTCTTGTCTCTCTATGATCCCTATTTTGTAGGTAGTTTTTTTTTTTTTTTTGACATCTGAGGGAATTTTACAGCTTGAATTGAAACAAAGACAGAGGAACAAACCTGATTTCCATTAAATAATATGAAGACAAATTAATATTTTACACTGCCAAGAAATACCTAAATATTAGACCTCAGGTTGATTCATCAGCAGCAGTTTGCAACTATTTTGTTACTTATACATGAGTACAACTGGAAGCACTTCTTTCTTTAACTAGACATTAGTCAAGATAAGCAAATGACTAGAGCATACGTGCTATTTTAAAGTACAAGGAATGTTACAGATATCAGTGAGCTTACAATAAAAAAATTAAATTCTTTCTATGGGATAAAATAAAAGAATATTCCTTACTAAACGGAGGAACTTAAAATGATAGAAGGAAAGACTTGTGAAATCTGTTTTTCTTTCCAGATATTTGACAGAGACAAAAGAATAAACTTGGGCCAATTTTTGACCCTATCCTCAAAAGTAAGGCAGGCTAGTAGTCATATATACTAGAGTTGCTCCCTTGATTTAATTCATAAGCAACATTTTCATAATATTGAAAAATGTTAAACATTTTTATAAGTCCTTTGAGAATTTCATACAATGTTTTGTATCATATCCACCTGCTCTTCCCCTAACTCCTCTATATACATCCTCACCTCCTTTCCTACCTCTTCAATAGTCATTTGCTCTTACTCAACAATGAGTTTATTTATATTATTTAAATATTAATATATATATATATTTATAATTTATTTTTTATTATATTTTAAGGATTCACAATATAAGAGACAGTTGTTTTCAGATCACATTGATTGCTAGTTTGCCTTACAATTAGGTAATGGTTGCTAGGCATCCACAGATGAAGGACACATTTCGTTGTTTTTCTGGGATGTGTTACTTCGATCAGCATGATATCTACTGCTACATCCATTTACCTGCAAAGCTATGATGTCATCTTTCTTTACCGCTGCATAGAACTCCATTGTGTAGATTGTACCACATTTTCTCTATCCCATCGTCAGTTGAGGGACTTGGGTCTGGTTCGCTTTCCTGCTATTGTAGAAGAGCTGAAATAACATAGGCCGTGAATGTATCTCTGTGGTGGAGGTGATGTCTTGTGGGCTACATGCCCAGGGAGGTATGGCGTGGGTTCAGGTGGAAAGTCATTAGTCTTCAAGGGTTTCTCACACTGCTTTCAATAGTGGTTGCAAGAGTTTACATCCCACAGCCTGATGTAGTGTTCTTTTCACCAAACCTTACTTCCAGCATTGCTATCATTTGTTTGCTTATCCTAGCCAGGTTTATTGGAATAGTATAGCCCTGTAGTATAGTTTGAAGTTTGGTATAGAGATCCCCCTGTGTAGCTCTTTTCACTCAGGGGTTGTTTTGGATATTCGGGGGGGGTCTTTTGTCATTATCCAAATGAAATTAAGACTTTTTATTTTTTTCCAATAGCTGAGAAAAACTTTGGGGATTTTAATTTGGGTTGCATTTAAAGTTATAAGAGTTTGGGTAGAATGGATATTTTTACAATGTTAATTTTCTCAATCCATGAGCATGGGAGGTTTTTCCATCTTCTGATGTCTTCTTAAATTTCTTTCTTTAAGGGTTTAACATTTTTGTTGTAGAGATCCTTAGTGTCTTTGGTTAGGTTTGTTCCTAGGTATTTTATTGTTTTTGAGGCTATTGTGAGTGGGAAGGTCTCCTTGAATTCCTTCTTCAGTTGCTTGTTGTTGGTGTAAAGAAAGGCTACTGATTTTTTTAGGTTAATTTTGTTTCCTGCCACTTTACTGAAGCTCTTAATTGTTTCTAGGAGTTTTCTGGTGGAGTTTTTAGCATCCCTTAAGAGTATTAACTTTGATTAACTCCATAGCTTCCATACCCAGTAAGTCTCTAGTCATCTTTCTGTGGCACCATAACAATCTAAGAAGCTATTTCTGCCTGGCATGGTGGTGCACGCCTTTAGTCCTAGCACTTGGGAGGCAGAGGCAGGCAAATCTTTGTGAGTTCAAGACCAGCCTGATCTTCAGAGCAAATTCCAGGACAGCTGGGGCTACAGAGAGACCTTGTCTTGAAAAGACCAAAAGAAAAAAAGAAGATATTTCTATAAGCTCTCATATAGTAAAGAATAGAATGTTATTTAAATGGTCAACACTGAGAAATAACCGATTTGTCCAGAAGCTTTGATTCTAACATAAGATCTTCAGTCTATTCCTCATCTGTGAAATGAGGATAAAGACATTACACTTCTCAAAGAGTTATTGTAAATATTACTATTGGAGTTCACATAAGGATCTTGACACAGCCCTCGATTGTTGAAGACCTCAATATGTGGCTATTGCTTTTCTTTGATGTTACTGTTGTGGCTGCCATTAGCACCATTCTAAGCAGGTCCCTGTTGCTTCTTTTCAAAATCACAGCAACAGTCTCCACACCTTCAGTCTCTCTCATTACCAATTATCCCATACAATATTGTCAGATTAATCTTCTGGCTTCATATTGTGTATCTTCTCCCAGATGGCCAGACTGTGAGCATTGGTGCAATGTATCCTCCACACTGTCTCAACCTCTGCATCTTGCTTTTTTATTTCTACAGACTGGCCAGCCTAACTGGAGACTGAACAATTCTGAAAGTGCTGATAATTCCCTGTCTTTTAGATTTGCTTATGTAATGGTTTCTGCTTGGATGGATCCCTTTTAACTGTTGGTAATTGATAAAATTTGTTAATTCTGTGTTATATCAAATATAAAGAGGGACCAGGTATAAGGGAACAAGATAGACTCCATTTTTCTATTTTGTGGAAATACACCATCTGAGAAACAGCCGCCATGCTCAGATTCCAGTAGAAACCACAGAATATCTCAATAGATAACAGGGAAGGACCAAAGGCTGTTTGTTGAAAATAACTAACAGGGAAAGACTGAAGGTTAACCACGTTTGCTCTTCTGCCAGGATGTACTCAGTGAGTAAAATTCCACCCCCCCCATGGTGCCACCAAAGCTGCCAAGTTCCTGCAACCTATCAGTCTACAAATCACGCTTCCGCAGTCCCAATGAATCAATAACAAAATGCCAAAACTGGAAAATTTCCCATTTGCAGTTTTTCCTTTAAAAGACACCCCCCCCCCAGCTTCCTGACCACTTCTCCCAGCCTGGTGTCAGGAGGGTGGTGGTCCAAGCTCAGCTTGAATTAAAGACTTTTGCATTTACATCGGAGTCGCGTGTCCTGGTGGTCTTTTGGGGGTCCCAGTGATCTGAACATAACACAAACTGTACATCTTCATTATCTCTTCTTTTTGGTCTCCAGTCAGAAGTGAACCTTTGCACTTTCCTTTCATTTATCTTTCATGACTGTTTACACTGCCTTAGGGCTGTTTTTCTCTTTTCTTGATATATTACACATACCATGATTTGCTTGAGCTGCTATTCTTTCCAAGATTTCATTTTAAATTTCGGATAGGTGGAACTAATATGTATGAAGTGATTCAATCTAAATTCAAATGCAAAGAGCATTAAATAACATTGAATGACATAATAAGAATTCTATCACTTAACTTCACCAGCCAGGCATCCATCCTCTGCATGCAGCACTGTTCTTATCTTCTAAGCTCCCACAGAAGTCCTGAGAATTCAGTATTCTTCTAGCTTCCACTCTTCCACAGTTCTCCAACATAGATGGTCAGGTTCTTCACAGTAATACTCCATGATCATAGTACTGGTTCCTATCCAGTTAGCTTTCTATTGCTGTGATAAAACACTGACCAAAAGCAAGTTGGGGAGGAAAGATTTTATTTAACTTTATAGCTTATAGTTCATCAAAGAAGAAAGTTAGGTAGGAACCTGGAGAAGAGAAGTGAAGCATAGACCACAGAGGACTACTGTTTAATAGCTTGCTTTTGTGTCCTGTGCTCAGCTTTCTTTCTTACACAAAACAAATACACCTGCCCAGGGGTGGCACTACCCTCAGTGGACTGGGACCTCGCACATTCATTAGCAGTTAAGAAAAATCCCTCATAAACACATTACAGGCCAATATGATAGAGGTCATCCTCCAATTGCAGTTCCCTCTTCCTAGGTGTGTCAAGTTGACAACTGAAGATATCCAGCACAAATGTCTTTAATAATAGTGAGTTGTTAAAATACATTCTCTTGGTCAGAACCTTCAGACATCAATCATCTGTGCATAACACTATAATTTGCTTGCTGTCATTGAATATATCTCTTGTCAACAATACAGACTAACACTACAGATGTGATGATTATTTGTTAAATTAGCTTAAAAATAGTCTGGTAATAGCCAACAGTTTGTCTTCTGACTACTGATGGTAAACACTCGTTGTTCTTCACAGTTCTCAGAGGAAGCTTCCTGCACTGGTGTGCAATTGTGCTTAGTTTCATCAGCAATGAAGGTGACCCAGCATTTTCTACCATTATCACTTTTACCAGATAGTTTCGAGATTGATGTTCAAGCAAAATTTATAATGTTACTTCTTTAAAAAAAAAAAAAATATATATATATTTAAATCAATCTAGACCCATTTGTCCCCCCAACCCCCACCCTCCAGAGCTCATGCATTCTGCCAAACATGCTTTTTATCTCTTTCTCAGTCTTTCTCAATATTTTCCTTGTGGAAGTTGACTGTTTTGAGCAGAAGTTCACTGTTTCAGTCAGTTCTTTGATGCAGTCCTTTCTGTTGTTGTTGTTGTTGTTGTTGTCGTTTCCAATATGCATCACTCCCAACTGTTTGGACAAAAGCTCAAGGGGCCATGCACCAAGAAATACTTACAACTAGGTAATTGGCACTAGCATCCACAGATGAGGGATACCATTCATTTGTTTTTCTGGGACTCTGTTACTTCACTCAGCATGATGTCCTCTAGCTCCAGCCATTTTCCTGCAAAGCTCATGATGTCGTCTTTCTTTACTGCTTCATAGAACTCCATTGTGTAGATGTACCACATTTTCTCTATGCACTCACCAGTTGAGGGGCATTTGGGTTGGTTCCAGCTCCTGGCTATTGTGAAGAGAGCTGAAATAAACATGGCCATGCATGTATCTCTGTGGTGGGGTGAGTCTTGAGGGTACATGCCTAGGAGTGGTATGGCTGGGTTGGGTGGCAAGTACATTCCAAGTCTTCCAAGGGTTCTCCACACTGCTTTCCATAGCAGCTGTATGAGTTTACATCCCCACCAGCAGTGGATGAGTGTTCCCCTTTCCCCACAACCTCTCCAGCACTTAGTATCATAATGTTACTTCTTCTATTTAGTCCCCTTGCACATTTTACGTACTTAGAGATGGTAATTCTTGTGAAAATACACAGATCATCCTTTAGGCAATTTGCACAGAGAATGACTAAGTGATTTTAATTTCTTTCGTGAAGAATTGATTGTGATGAAGATAACCCCAAACGGAATGTTGTTACTAGGAAGAACGGATCTGTGTGTCTCCTCTAATATTCATGCCCTGAAACTATCAGATTCTACGTGATAGTATTTAGAGACAATGTCTTCAGGAGGTAATCAGCATTGGATGAGTTTCTGAGTAGAGATCTTCATGATGATCTTAGTGCCTGTATAAGAGACACAAAAGGCGCTTTCCTGTTTTCCTGTCTGTGAGAATAAATCAAGGGGGTGGCTATCTAGGAGCTAAGAAAATCACCATGTCCAGAGGTTGGTCATGCCGGTATACTGATCTTAGTCCTCAAGCTCTATACTATGAGCAAATAGATTTATGTTGGTTCACTTGCCCGGTTAAGGAAGAGCTCTGTTACTATAACTCATGTAAACTCAAGTAAACCACATAGTATTCATAGAAGTGTTGGAGCAAGTGATATTGTAACGGTCCTTTAAAAAATGCCCTGCTCTGTGTCTCCTCCACAGGCATTTGCAGCATCTTGTACCCTTTAGGAATTGTGCTCACTGCCTCTGAAAACATGGATAAAAGTCCACCAATCACCTAGCAACCACACAGAAATAATCTTGTCCTGTTCCCTCCAAAAGTATTTACATCTAAACTTAAGTAATATTATAAAGCACTGTGAATGGAGAGATCAAGATGATTCCATTTTTTATTTTTAAATATTTTGTTTTATCTGGCTAGCTAGCTTAGCAAAAGAAAGCTGCATATACTCTGTTCAAATATTATATAATATTTTAAGTACACATTTTACATAATCAAGCTTATGAAAATTGTAATTTAGAACACTTAATTTACATCCCAAACAAAAACTTGCTTATTTATAAAAAGAGCAATAGTAATGCTTTTTGAACTGTAGATCAAAATGATGTGTTGGGAAATTATTCACTGTGAGGCAATTTTGTGTCCACTCTATATTGCTCATTTCCCTATTAACAAGTTTGTTGGAAGCTTTCTCCCTTACATTTTAAGATCACAGAATGAACTAAGATATTTATGAAAAAAAAGCCATATTAAATTGTGTTTTTCTCTGGCTTTTGGGAAATAAGGAGAATGGGCACACATTCAAAAACTAAAATTAACACCAAAATTAATAAGTTCAGAATTTAAATGCTAATCAACAGAAAATATTGCTTTTTAACAAATGATGAATCTGATTTTTTGCCAAAACTTTAAGCAATATTGGAAAATTTTGATTGTATAAATGCATCATGAGGCAGCTGTCAATCTGATGGTAACTTTGGGGGTCTCATCTCACAGAGTTGTGGAAGTATTTATTGATGAGCAATGAAGTGATAGTCAAAGTCACAACAATGTTATAATGTAACCATCTCTGAAGGTCATACTCCTGTCCCAAAGTACCATATTATGGGCCCCTGAGATGGCACAGTAGAGTTCTGAAGACCTGAACCCACACAGAAGCAAGAACATACTTTTAAAAGTTGGAGCTTCTGAACAATGAAAGAAAGAATCAAAGAAGTGAAGAGAAAACCCACAGAGTGGGAGGAAACATTCACCAGTGATACATCTGACAGAGGATTAACATCCAGAGTGTATAAACTACTCAAAAAACAAAGGAGAAAGAAAACAAGTGATCCACTCTAAAGATGGAGTAAAGAGCTCAACAGAGACTTCATAAATGAAGAAGTAAAGATGACTGAGAAACATCTTAAAAATTGTTCAACATCGCTAATAATTAAGGAAATGCAAATTAAAACTTCCTTAAGATTTCATCTTACTCCCAGTAAGACTAGCTATGATCCAGAAAACAAAAGATACCAAATGCTGGAGAAGCTGTGGGGAAAGGTAAACACTCATCCATTGTTGGTGGGAATGCAAACTCATGCAACCCCTATGGAAATCAGTGTAAAGAACTCTTAAGAAACTGAAAATGACCCTACCACCTGACCTAGTAATACCACTCCTGGTTATATGCCCACAAGACTCATTCTATAGCGGAGATACATTCACATCTATGTTTATTATAGCTCTCTTCACAATAGTGAAAAGCTGAAAGCAACCCAAGTGTCCCTCAACTGACAAGTGGATAGAGAAAATGTGGTACATCTACACAATGGAATTCTATGCAGCAGTAAAGAAAGATGACATTATGAAATTTGCAGGTAAATGGATGGAACCTTAAGCCATTATGCTAAGTGAAGTAACACAGTCCCAGAAAAACAAATGGTGACTATCCCTCATTTGTGGATGCTAACACCAAATCCTTAGTTGAAAGGCAATCTGAGTAACGTTAATGTTATATTTCTTTTTATCTGAAAGCAACTCTGCTATTATAATGTGAATCCCTTTACAGGCTCTAGAATTAACTTACCACTTATTTTCATACTTTGTAATCATAGTATATGGATGGAGGGTATGTATTCGTATTTTAGAGTAATATAAAATTAAAAGGAAAAAATGTGAACTCCTAAACATATTTTGAAGTTAACATATAGTTTATTTTCAGAGGTCATAATTTTGGTATATATGTGATATATATATAGGCATATTTTGGAGCAATACAAATGGGAAGGAACAACAACGACGAAAGGAGTGGGTCAAAGAACTGACTGAAACTGATAACTTCTGCCCAAACAATAAACCTCTGCAGAGAAAAACTTTTAAAAGACTGAGAAAAAGATACAAGACATGTATGGCAGAATGCATGAACTGGGGTGGGGTGAGGGACATGGCAAAGGGAATGTATCTAAATTGGACTCAGAAATGATGTACGAAATACACAAAACATTGATAAAAATATTTTTTAAAATAGTTGTCCAGACATGGCACATGTGCTACTCTCAACCCTGCACACAATAAAATAATAAATGTTATAGAATGTAAAAATAAACATGGCCTATTATGCAAGTCAAGGATCAATGGTTTGTAGATTATGAATTACTTTAATCTTTTCCCATAAGCAACATTTACAAGTAGTGAAATGGTATATCCAGGTACCCTTGTTTCTTGGTGTTGGGAGCTTTGATATTGGAGTCTGCAGTTTTATTTTATTGACAAAACTTATTTGACATGGCCTTCAAAAATACGTTCCCCCAACTTTTGCAGTTCCTTAGAGTGTCACACATAGCAACCGGTTGATTACATGTATTTATATTTTTATTATTTTTATTTTATGTGTATAAGTGTTCTGCCTGGATGTGTGTAAATACATCCATGTCCTGCAATGGCCAATGAGGTCTGAAGAAGGCATCAGATCCCCAGGAACTGGAGTTATGAATGGTTGTTAACCACCATATGGGTGCTGGAGGTCACACCCTGGTCCTCTGCAAGATTGGTCGGTGCTGAGCCATCTCTCCAGCCTCTACATCTATTTTTGAACGGAGAGAATTATCAACTAAAGCAAGAGTACCATAAATATTTTGCCACATAGTATTCCCCTAAAACGGCTAAATTATGAAGAGTCTACATGTAAAATTACATTAGTGTTCTCAAACTACAGGAAGCTTGCTAATAGTGATGTTCATTAATTTTATCTCATTTGGTTCATTAATTTTATATTGTTGACTTCAAAAATTACAGTATGCTTCCAGCCTGAGCATTTTAAGTCTTGCTTTGTATTTTCTTTCATTATCACAATGGGTCCAAGTTAGATTTAACTACATCCATAGAATATCACAAATACTGAGTAAATAAAGTTTGCCCTTATGAATGAATAAAAAGATTAACAATTAAAAATGAACAAGGCACCAGAAAATTCTTCTATGGGGAAATGCTTTCCCCTCTATCTAATGAGACCCAGACCATACACAACAATGCTTTTGTTGTATAATTATCAAACTTGGATCAAATGAGACTGTGTGATGATAAACCATATTAATGTGATTGTGTTTTGTGTATCAAGAAATAGATTTATGGCAAGTTAGATAAATCACAAATCAATAGAGTATTTTGTTAAAGTTAGATGTGCATGCAACATTTTCTTTGTGTTTTTTTCAAACGTCTATCTGTTTATGGAGAAAAAATGTTGAACTCCCCCATATGACAATGACAGAAATGGGCTATAGATATGCATCCATGTCCAATCAGCAGTGATATGCACAGTAATATGTGGCACAGCTTGTGTAATGAAGTTCCCAGTGTGCAGCCTGGAAAGGTATCCTCTAGTGTGTAGGGTGATTTATTTCCTCTGTCAAGAGGCAGGACAGCCAGGACTTGTCCTTCTCCACTTCACCTGCAGAAATATTCTATGACTTCAGGAAGTGGTAATGGGCTCTGCAACGCTGTGCTGGGCATTGTTTTGAACCTTTCATTGAGCTGGGCTCTTTTCCACCCTTTTCATTCTGTGACTGGAGTACTAAAGGGAATTTCTTTGAAAACAAAGCCATCGTTAGTGAGCAAGACTGCCATTGTGCTATTGCTTTGGAAGTAATATTTATAATGAATAAAAACCTTTTGCTTTGGTAAAGGAAAAGAGAAAGCATGAAGAAACAGTTTGCCATATAATTTAACAATGTTCTCAGTGATAGGGATAAGAAAAATGAAGAATCTTGTAAGCTTCCTAAAATTACTGAATTCCTTTTACAGTGACATTAGACATTATTTCTAGTATTTAAATGTACCTACTAGCTGTATAATTTTCTCTGACAATTTTCATTAGCTTTTGATATTGAATTTTAATTTCTCCTATTTTTGATATATGGAAGTTTATCCAATCCTATTTTTTTCCAAACTATGATACTGTTTTTATTTAATAAAACTAGACAGATTGAATTTCATTTCAAGAATATATATATATATATATATATATATATATATATATGTCTCTGTGTGTGTGTCTTTTTGAGACAGGGTCTTCCTGTTGCTCTAGCTGTCCTGGAACTCACTATGTAGACCAGGCTGGCCTTGAACTCACAAAGATCCGCTTGCCTCTGCCTCCCAAGTGCTAGGATCAAAGGCGTGCTCCACCACGCCTGGCTTAAGTATATTTTTAATCTTATATTTTAAGTCCTTAAATCGCAGTATTCAGTAAATTATAAAGCATCTTTTTCAAAGATATCAAAAAACAAGGAGCGTAACATCAAAGGGGAAATCTATTGATAACAGTGATTCCAAGCATCACTGTCACCAAGATATTTAATGTAAAGTATAAATGTTTCTGTTAGGTGTTTCCTTACAGAATTAATTAGAAAACCATCATTGTTTGACATTAGAAATACTTCTTTCTAATAAGTCCGTCTTTGAGAAGTGTGGGAGTTATTTTATCAAACCCCTTAAAGAAGTAAGTACAAAATCTCAGCCAAGATACTGGAGTAGCATGTGTTTGAATTCAACTCATTCAGATCAAGAGCACCAATTTACTTATGTCTTTAGACAAGTTGCTTATTTGATTGTCAAGTTCTTTATCTGACAAACAGGAGTAATAACGTCTTCATTCCTGTAATCCACAAGATTTTACAAGATCAAATGAATTTTTTTCAGGGGTGGCAATTTTGTCTCATTTATCAGGATCGGCATTGAACTCACTGTACAGCTGAGGACAGCCTTAAATTTGTAAGAACCTCTGCTTCCTTCTCCTGAATGTTGGCCCTGGATGTGCTGCCATATCTGCTTTTTATGCAATATTTGAGACTGAAGCCAAGGCCTTGTCCATCGTAAGGAACTACTCTATCAATAAAGTTTTGTCCAGAACTATAAACCATTGACTTTTACACAACCTTTATTAGAGCAACTGGCACTCAGTGAAACTGTTCTGCAAAGAAAAGTGCCAGTTCTAATTTTTGATTTTTGTGAGTTTTTTTTTTTTTTCATTTTGACCACTAGAATGTTTTATTTTCTTGGGGTTCAGGTCTGAGGCCCTAAGTTCTACAATGACATAGGGTATCATTTTACTGTATCTCCAATGTTTTTATAGGTATTTTAGATAAGCTTTCTATTTTGTCTTCAAGAATGACTTAGAGTTTTCCATGTAATGTTTGGTTTAAAACTGTTTCAAAGACTAAGTCAGCATCTCCCATTTGGACAGTGATATTGTTACCCAATGTTTGATAGAGAAAAAAAAATTGTTTTTCTCCACTGTTTCATACTTATTATTTTTAACTAATTTTAAATTTAAGTATAAAGGAGAGGGAAGAGAAGAGTAGAAAACCAGATTAATTGAAACTTCTGTTGTACAGCATTATTTTAAAATGGAAAACAAAACCCCATAAAATCAAAACTAGTTTATTCTTCAGATTCTGGGCTGAGGAGATAATTCAGTGGTTAAAGTCCTTGTTGTGCAATTAAGAGGACAAGAGTTCGAATCCCAGAACCAGCATAAACAGTGGGTGGCCGTGGCAGCCCACCTGTATATAATGCAAGTGTACAGATGGTCTCTGGAATACCAGAGAGTGTTACCAAAGGCCACTATACCGATAAAGCAAATATGGGTCTCCTTTAGTCAAGCAAGACTCCTCCGTCAGCACCAGCTACACCTCACCTGCCTGGAAATACTGTGCAGAAGAGGCAGCCATATGCCTGTATATCCCAAATCTAATTGGCTATTCGCTCTCTCCTTGGAGGAATAACCCACGGCTGATACCACAAGCTTGCACCCTCTAATGGTCAGGAGATGTTATAAGCCACAGTAAGACTCTGTCATATTCAACAGAAAAAAATGTAATTCATGGATTCACATAACATCCAAACATCTGTGTCTATACCAACGTAACCTACGATAACAATTAATACTGTTTAAATACCTATATATCTAATTGCTTGTGCTTCATTAGTAGGATCGAAAGGTTATTCCTGGACAAACTGTCAGCCTATGAAAGAAAACAGCCAGAATTGACCAGAGTCCAAGACAACAGCTCCAGAGAAAGTAGACTGTTTTGCTTCTCATCCACCTGTGCCCCTTTTCTAAGCCTAGGGAAAAATCTGCAGAAGAAGGGGAGCCGGGGTAAGAAAGGTAAAGGCTGTGATTGAGGGTAAATGGTGAACCTACAGCAATATAGCCTGGACACTCATTTGATCAACTTGATTAAACAAAACAACCCCCCCACACAACACACACACTGGATGGTGAGACCAAGGAGCTGTGTGGGTTTGGACACAACTGCTTGCAAATTGGTTTTACATGAAGGATGCTTGTACTCATAAATTATCACTTATTGCTAAAAAATGGAAAAAAAAAAACAGAGAAAGATGCAGGACAGTTATGGCAGAATGCATACCTGGGATGGGTGGGGGTGGGATGGGGGAAGGGAAGGGGAAATATGCCTGAACTGAATTGGAAAATGATGTATGAAATACACAAAGCATCAATTAAAAAAAAGAAAATAAAAAAAGAAAATAAAAGGAATGTTTGAACTGTTAAAATGTATGTTTATATAGTCTATCCCTTATCAGAATATGAAAATCATTTTTTATTTTTAATTTTATTTATTTATTTATTTATTTATTTATTTATTTATTTATTTATTTATTTATTTGTATGAATGTACTGTCTGCATGTAGGTCTGTGCACCCGTGTCATGCAATGCTGTGGAGGTCAGAAGAGGGTGTCGGATTTCCCTGGAACTTGAGTTAAAGACGGTTCTCAGCTGCCATGTGGGTGCTGGGGATCGAACCTGGGTCTTCTGGAAGAGCAGTCGGTGCTCTTAACCGCTAGGCCATCTCTCCAGCCCCTGAAAATCATTTTTAATCATTCTATTTATTATCATAATGTGTATGAGTGTATTGCCAGCATGTAAGTACACTTGAGTTGTGCAATGCCCAAGGAGGCCAAAAGAGGACTCTCCTGGAAGTGGAGCTTCAGTCGGTTACTAGCTGCCCTGTGCATGCTGGGAACTGAACCCAGGTCCTCTGCAAGAGCAGCCAGTTCTCTGAATCGCAAGCCATTTCTCCAGTCCCAAAATCAATTTTAACAACATAATAGTTTTTAACATGCCAATAAATATTATTTTAAGGACCCTTATTTAAGGGTCCTTAAAATAATATTTTGTCATATCCATATACTAATTGATAATGGATTTTTAAACCAAATAATAAGTGCCTCTCAAAATGAAGTAATTCTGTGAAGTAATTCATGAATTAAAATCTTAGAAATCACCCATGTGGTTGAGAGTGGAATGTGAGAGTGCTTTGGGTTCTAGGAAAAGTATTCCGTTATCTTCTACTTCAAATGACACAATATGCTTATGCTCCTCTAACTATGGAAATGTATCAATTAAATTATAAAAGAAGTTATAACTGGATGCTCTAAAAACCTCTATTACAATTTTGAACAATGCACAATGTATCTGTACTGCATGACAGATGTGGTCATATTTGCTGATGAATCACTGATTGAACCACTGTGAGAAGATTAACACCCCAATAGAATCTTACTCATTCATATTCATATCCCCCTTCTTCCTTTTGTGTACTCCAACCTAGCTGCCCATTTGTATTTACACATCACATAAGACCTTCTTGCTCAGTTGTAGAGGCAAGGTTCTGAAAAAGATAGAACTAATTATATAGAATTGTTAGGTCAAGCCACTTAAAGGCTATTATTTACTGACTTTCAAATGTAATTTCAGTTATTTTTTTTACATTTAAATAATAAAATCAAATTTTAGAAAATACTGAAGCATTTTTTTTCCTAGTCTATATCTTGCATATTATACAACCCAGGCCCCTCACCGTCTAAGCAAAGACGGAAAATACATATCCTTGAAAACTGTTGCACCGTTAGCCTTAATCCCTGTTGACTCCAATATCTGTTGTTCCCCACTCTCTCTCCACCATTTATTGGAAATGAAGTATATTTTCACTTATACCTAAAGGAATCCCAAATTTCTGCCTATCAAGTGAGGTCTGATTGTTCTGTTACCAAATTAATAAATAGCAGAAGCCAAAATGCAGAGAAAAAAAAAGTCTCCGGAGTAGTTTATAACAATATGTTAGTTACTTAGCTTTTCAATAAGATAATAAAGCAATGAATAAATATCATCTGAGACATTTTCAAAATACACTTGAATTTCTCTTTTCCCCTCAGGGTTTTTTTCTGGACAGTCAAATACTTTATTAGAAGATGTCTATATATTTTCAATTTAGGAACAATGTATTTAAATTACATTTATATTCTTATTTATTTTAACTCATGACTAACATTTGCAGTTTTTACAGAAAATAAAGAAGGTCAAACTGTAGCTTGGTGGAGATTATTGTTATTTCATAAATTCTAAAATTTAGGTGGGTGTTTATCATTCATAAAACAAATCAAGCCAGGACTTGGGAAGTAGAGGCAGGCAGATCTCTGAGTTCAAAATTGTGGGGCAGTGGGGTTCCTGGGTGTCAGGGTCACCGGTGTCTGCCATTCACTGGAATGCAGAGCCACAGGTGGGAGAGGGAGGGGGAAGAAAAGGCCTGAGGCAGGTAAACCTAGCAGGTCAAAAGACCTGGGAATTGGCAGCAACAGACCATAACTCGTTTACTTGCAGGATTTGGGGGTCTTATGTAGCAGCATTTGGCAGGCTTCTGGATGAGAATGGGAGTGACCGGGTGCACGGGAAATTCAGTGTACTTTCAACAAAAGGCTGTGTTTATGAGAGCTAGCTGTGGCCCAGATTGGTTCTCTAAACCAAGATATGCGCTTTAGATAATGCAGGAATGTGATGCCCTTTGCCTGAATCCTCAAAGCAGGGCTGCAGGGCTGCAGGGCTGCAGGGCTGGTTTTAGCAATTGGCAAACTTGGAGCTGGTTTGGCCCCAGGCCTTTGCAGGTTATTGGGCAAAAAGTCAGCTCCCTTAATGCTCCAGCCAAATGAAATATCAGGCCCCAAACAAAGCCAGCCTGATCTACTACTTAGTGAGTTCCAGGCCAGCTGAGGCTACAGGGAAACCCTGTTTCTAAAAGAACAACAACAACAAAAGTCAAAGATGTTTGACTTTTGACAAATATTTGACAAGATATTGACAAATATTTGACAAGATATTGACAAATATTATAACCTAAGTTATATTTGATTTAAATCACTGTTTAAATTCTTAAAATGTTTTAATGTTCCGTCTCTCCTACAGAAATGAGAGATCAACCTGTTCACTAACAGCATAAGCCTTAATGGTAGAATTTCTATTTTCTTGAAGTCTAAGTTCATTCAATCCAGTCCAATCCTGAAAGCAAGACAACACCAGCCCAGCATGTGTGTGAGATTTAAACACATAAGGCTTGCATTTAAAGAGCTTTTTATATCTTCTTAGTTGCCCTTAGGTAAAAGAAATCCCTTCAATTCATTTTTATTTATTTATTTATTTATTTATTTTTGCATTAGCAGGCATAGGATAATTTAAAATTCAGAGGATTCCTCTGATTATGGACTTCAGGACGGGAGAGGTTGGTTGGGGGTGCACTACATTGACCTCTTTTTCTGCTCCTGTAACAAGGGAAGTCCAAAGGCAAAACCTGTGGAAAATAGCTAAGTGTTCATCCGTTAGCATTTTACCACTCAGGTACCACTAATACAAATTCAAAAAATGCTAATAAAGTCTGAAATTTCCCAGTAGGGGAGTAATGGAACACTTTTAAAAAAGGCACTTTCAGTTAATGACTAAGGCATTTTTTGCTAACAGCAATTTTGGCTTCTTATCCCAGGTGGAGAGAAATGCATTAAACAGGAGATTAAAATGTCCTTTCAACTGCTTGGTAACGCCAGCTGCTGCTGCAGGCTAAGGCATCCATGAAGTGGCATTTAGTTGATGGTGGTTCTGTTCCAGGGATGGAGAAAGCATGAAAATCCTGCTAGGTGGGGGTCTCTTTAAATATGCTGTATTCGCACAAATAGAGAGTGGAAGAGCTAGGCTAGGACGGTAAACTGTACAATCTGTTCGTTGCATTTTGGTTGCTAATTAAGAGGTGACATACAGTATGAATGCACAGAACCTGTTGAAATTCTGTCAGGCTCTGTCTTTGCTTTCACATGTTTGAATGCTATTTAATAAGGCATCTTAATTGAAAGCAGAGAAATACATAAGAGTACAAATATGTTGGATTAGAATTCTGCGACAACATGTGTGTGTGTGTGTGTGTGTTCACGAAACTTCTTAGACAGCTACTCTACTTCACAAGCACAATATGCAAATTCTGTGATTTTTTTTTCTTGCTGTGAGGCTTAGAAGTGGAGTGGAAAGTTGGAAACAGAACTTGCAAACACAAATGTGAACTTAACAGTGACTCTGACATAAAGGAAAAGTGGATTCTCTTGCCAAGAAACACTGTTTTTATGAGGAGTGTTTAAACTAAGAAGGAAAAATAGGAGGTCACTTATATTTTACAGTGTATTATGTGTTATTTTTTGTAGTCAAATGCATATTTTCTCAACCTTTCTTCAGTATGTGAATAAAAATTAATAGTAAGATTTAATTCTTGCAAGAATGAAAATAATGAAAGGAGAAAGATGCAGCTGGATCTAAAGCCAGGAAGCAAGTAACACTGGTGTCGTGCCAACGATCATCATCAGTATCAAAGTACCTGGAACTGACAACTGTGGGTCTATGTCTTAGTTTTCCCATGTTTATTCACAGGAGATGATATGAGAAAAGTTATGTATCATCTTGACTTTGCCTGCTGCATAGCAAGTGCTCAATATTATTTGCCTAATTTCTTGGAAGTGGAAAAGCTACTGGTCATAGTAGTTTTCTTTCATAGAATTCTCATCGAGCTTCCATCTAAACTAAAATCATTTGGATTTGTTGTACTTACATTAAGTAAAACTACTTCTGCAAATGACAGAGTGAATGTTTAATTATTTAAACATATACATATTACACACACACAAACATACACACCCTCAGTCTTCTGGCTTACAGGCTTCCTTAATTTGCAGAGTTGACTAGGTCTTCATTTGATGCTGAGATTCATTAATATTACCCCTCAGATTTCAATAATATCTCAACCGATCACAGATACACAAACTACTGTTGAAACAGTGAGTTACTCTGGAGTATCTGTCTTCATTTGAGGTTCATAAACCATCTGTATTATAGACTTAGCCTGGATTCATACTCCACTGAAATTGAGTTAACAGTGGGATATCAGAAAAAGACATCCATTATTACATAAATAACCGAGAGATAACTTCAGTAAATGACTCCAACAAATGTTCTACTTGGAATTTATTTTTAATCATCACACATATGAAAATGGTCCTAACTTGCACGTTCTTTGACGTAGGAGATTAATAAGTTTTAGAATAGGAAGACTAACCCTTGATCTGTAACTATTTAGGTGAGTCTAGAGAAGGAGAGGAAAGCAAGAAAGGGAACATTCTCTTTGGAGGTGTGTTCCCATTTCTGGAGCCAAGATTCAGACATTTTTACTTGAATATATACTATTAAAAATATATGCATTAGGGGCTGGAGAGATAGCCTAGCAGTTAAGAGCACCGACTGCTCTTGCATAGGACCCAGGTTCGGTCCCCAGCACCCACAGGGCAGCTAAGAACCGTCTGTAACTCCAATTCCAGAAGAACTCCAGTTCCAGGGGAATCCGAGACCCTCTACTGACCTCCGCGGCATTGCACGACACGGATGCACAAGCCTACATGCAGACAGTACATTCATACACATACAGAAATAAATTTAAAAAATAGATGCATTAAATCATTGAATTGTCAGTTCTGACACCATGATTCTCTACAATTCCACTGTATTTTTGAATGCTGGGCATGGAACTGTAAAGAAACACTATTTTTAGGGCATTGAAACATAAGCAATACTTTTGGGGGAACTAAAAATAAGAGGAACAGAGATAGTCTCCCACATAGCTTTGAAATGGTCCACTGTCTAAGCAATGGAGTTACGCAATGAATTCTCTACTGAGATGCTTTGAAATTCTTTCATATGATTAGTAAGAATATAAATATTATTAGAGATCTCATACCCCTAATCACTAAGAAAATAAAAATCATACTAATGCCTTTAATTGCAAGTCACTTTATAATATTACTTACTGTAAGATTTTAATTTTTCTTGGTAAATGACAGTTAAAAACATAGCAATTACATGTTCTTACAGATTGCTTGGCGACTCTATTTCTAAAGTTTCTATGACTTGCCCTCTGATTTTATAACTGAAATCATCTTTTTACCCTATAATTACTTGCTATGTAAATATCCATCAATAGATGATTGACTGGGCATTTCCATTTAATTAAAAGGTCAACATCAACATATAAATACCCTTTATTTAATGATAATATTTGTGCCTATAACCACACAGGTAGTTTAAAATCCAAGACAAATTTATTTTTGCTGTACATGCTGAAATACATGATATTAACTTGATGTCATAGGTATATAACATTAAATTCCCACATGGCATTTGTAAACAATAATATGCAATAAATGCACAAAAAACATTGCATGTAAAAATCATTAGTTCTTATTAATTTTCAGAAATTCTTCATAGATTTGATCATAATGAGTGGGAACAAATCATTCTGGAGATTTTTCTATCCAGGTACTAAATTGTACTTGTCTGTTTGCTCTCCTAATGCTTCTTTGAGCAGAGCAGAGAGAAAGGAAGTAGAGATGAATTGAATATGGTTTACACAATGTATTCCTCTGTTCCTGGGAGACTCTGTGGGGATAGAAAGGTGAAATGGAGCAGAAAGACAGGGGAGGTCTGGAGTAAAGAGGAGGTAACCGAATTTGCAAATGATACGAAATTGGGAGTTGTCAGGGACAGATGGGAAGAGCAGCTCCTGAGTGTCAGTAGATGACTTACTTAAGAAGTCTGAGCAAGTTGACATTCTGGAACATTTAAATATTTGTACTTTGCACATTTTGGCTTCTGCTTTGTTCCTTTCCATAGGATTTATTAGTTGCTGTCCTTGAAACACCCAGTAATCATTCCCATCAAACGTTTAACAAGTATGTACCCAAAATGTTCCAGCTCTTTCTCACCTCAGAGAAGGACACAAAGATTAAAATAAATACGATCCTTATTTTCACAGCTTCCCTGGCTCATAGACAACAACTGCCCTGGAATGTTTTAGTTAAGCATAGGGCACATATTAATGTGAGCTATTTGGATGTTACCTGATTTTTCATGTGAATTTTTTATGAAAGTCAATTCAGAATTTAATCTGAAAGAGAATATCATGTAACAATTTTGCAGATTAAAAGCACACACTAAGTAGCCTCCTTGAAAAGACATCACAGTGTTTGGTGAGAGGGAAACAGCTTCATCCCTAATATAACTGATACTTATTTTATTTGTTACTAATTTATTATTATTAATTGTGTTCTATATGTGGAAGCAGAGGACAACCATAGGATCCCCTTATGGAGCTCGGGTTGTCAGGCTTGCTCAGCAGTTTTACATCCTGATCCATCTTGCTGACCTAGGAAGGAAAAAATACACTTTACATCTCAAAACATTTGGCTTCCTTTGCTGTATACAAAACGCCTCATTCTTGCTTTAATCGAATGTGGCTTTATTTCTGAGTGATGTGAGGTGCTTGGCTGTCACTTGTGGAAGGAGAAGCCCATTTTCTGAAGTGGAGAGTGAATGCAAGGTGGCAGGAGAAGCCTTCCCTCGCTCCCTCATTAACCTCCCTCTGCTTCCCTCTTCTCAGCAGCTTGAGTAGCTCTCAAAAAAAAAAAAAAAATAGAGGAGAAAGAAATGTAGGTCATGAAAATTTCAAGCCTGATAGAAATAGTTAATACTCATTTATGCAATGACCTATGTTGTTTAATTTATTTATAACTTCTAAATGTTATAACATTCTTTTCAAACTTATCTCCTGACAGTTTTCTTACAGTGCCCCGGGGAAAATTTTAAACTTGAAAGTTCCAACATTTTGGATTTATCAAAGTGAAAGAATTTTTCAGATTCTCTTTTCACTGGGTTTCATGGATTTTTACATTGGAGAGTTAATGTAACTGAAAAAAAAAAAAAAACTTTCCCTCATAAAAAAAATCACCTCTAGGCTGAAACCATATTTGGAGAGCTTCTGCTCTGAGCAGTTTTGATTCTATTTACATAAGAGGGGGAAACTGGAATTTATAACTAAAATTATTTAAATGACAAACTTTGCTAAACAGGATGTTATGATAATCTCTGAGGAACATATACATTTTCTGAATAAAATCAGAAAATCCTTCGGCCAAGTAAATCTTGTTTGTGGTGAAAATGCTTGCATCAGGAAATGCTTGCACAGTGTCCTTGCACTGTGAATCCCAAATCTTGATGTTCTTTTTTTTATTATTATTATTATTATTTATTGATGCTTTGTGTATTTCATACATCATTTTCTAATTCAGTTCAGGCATATTTCCCTTTCCCTTCCCCCATGATTTTCAAAGGAACTTATTGATTCTAATGACAGCCATCAAGAAGAATGATCAAAAGAGACAATTTTTGTAGCTGTTTTCTTTTTGTTTTTGTGGATTGTTTGGTACCTAGGATGGACTCAAGCTTGGGATCCAGTGAAGTATGGGGATTACAGAGATGTGCTGGGGAAAAACATTTAACAGCCAAATTGTCACTATTGTAGTAGTCGTAAGCAAAATAGAAAGTATGCTAGAAAAGATCCCTTGGTATCCATTTTAAATAGTACTCGCTACATACTGAATTACCTGTAGTCAGGGTGGTTAGCATCCTTTCACTCTCTGAGCTGTAACTTCAAGTTCCATTGCAGACCTAAACAAAGCACCTTGAAACCAGAAATTTAGCGAGTGCCTTGAATATGATTAGCACTCAGAGTTTAGTAAATCATGCTGTCAGGCATTCTCATGCACTTATATACACAGGGGTCTAAATTGCCACCCACTGATTACTATTTAATTAAACAAGGAAAGTACAGGTAAATTACTCCTGTCACTATAAAGTCTGTGGACATGTTCAGTGACTGTCACTCAGCTCAACTCCTCCCTGAGTGATTAGGTAGCTGGAGGCTATATAGAACATATCATTTATTTCAAAATAAAATACGACTCTTTTTTGGATTGGGGGAGGGGCATTGTGTTTGTTTTTCTCTGGCTTTCTGTAATAATATAATTTAGTTATTTGGAGACAATAGCTTAGTGTGAAATGTACACAAGGAGCAATTTTAGTCCAGCTACATTCCTTGGGACATATTTTTGCATTGTTCACATTTATGTTTCAGACATTGAAACAAATCTGTAACTTGAAGTGCATGTTGGCTTCCCAATGACAAGGAATGTGTCTTTTCAGTGAAATGCTGGTCCGTGCAGTTTCTTCATCTCTTGATCTCATCCACTTCTTCTATATTTCTATTCTACTCATTGTTCAATCACTGGCTTCTAAGCCTGGAGCATGCCAACTGCGGCTCCTAAACTGAGGGTTTTATGCTGATGAAGCCCCATGTGGTTCTCCCAGTCTTTGGCCCTTCTTTGTAGCTAGAAATTATTGTGGCAGTCTGGAGCCTGTAACCCTTGAATAAGAGGACATCACAGCTCTTTTGGACTCTAGAACTTCCTGTTCCAATATGCCTAAATGCACTGTCAGAGCCTCTGCTGGGTGACAATTCCAATGCTCCTCTGCAGAGATCACCACAGGGCTTTACTCCCCAAGGGCAAAAAGAGGTTCAGGTTATATAAAACTAGCTTGAAAATGGTGGTTTAGGAATGGAAAAAACACATGGGTTATGGCTTCCCAGAGGCCTCTGGTGAACTCAGGCATGACTAATATGAGGGCTAACCAAAAGTTCTTTAACCCAAAAGGTCAAATGCCTAGACTTATGCCATAAAAGGTTACACACAACTTTCTATGTGTGAAAAATAGATAACATGACATTAATTAACTGCAAAAATATTATACACAGCCATTTAGACTGATGATCTCTGATTGCTACTCTTTAGAGTGTATTGGTCATTGGACCCAGGCATAGTGTATGAAAGTGAGACCTGGGACTTGAGCTGTAATGGCAGGGGAAAGAGTTTCCCTGGGAAAGAAGCCAGCACAGTGTCCACAGATGGAAGGACACAGTACCCTGATGTCTGTGTTTGAGAATATCTGAGGTTATTATACAGAAATCCATGAAGAGTTGTAAGTTTTTACTTGTTTTATGATTATGTTATTGATGTTCACTTTGCCTCACATACGGGCCTCAATTAAGCCAGAAAGTAGCTTTCATTTTTTAACTACTATATCCTCTTCTACTATGTTCTTAGGACTTATGAATGAAGAGTGAATGAGAACTTTCTCACTAAATAGTATTATTCTGAAAACTGCAAGAACAGTGATCCCATGCCATGTGAATACATGAGGGTTTCTGTATGTTTGGCAAATACTTATAAAATGTGTGTTAACTAAATTTGTGTAACCAGGCTAAAGATCAGTTTTAACAAACATCATTGATCAGTATTTGTGTCCACTCAATTACTGCTTTGCTAGTTTGTTTTGGGAAAAAAAAATGTTCTAACTTATTGATCTATTGGGGCATTTAATGGAAAATTACAGGGGAATTAAGGAAGCTTGTGGATATATGGACCAGGAACTCAAATGCTATCATTAAGACTCTGGTCTCCTTCTTGTTAGGTTATAAAAAAGCATGAAGCCCAATAAAAGGCACTTGAGGCTTAGGTCACGCCAGGAACATGCTTTACTTCCATGTGGGACTGCCAGCATGAGCCACCTGCAGACATGTGGTGGAACTGGACAGCATGGCAGGGGGCAGGGGCAGGACAGAGAGAGGGGGCAGAGAGGCAGACAGAGAGAGAGACAGAGAGGGACAGAGAGAGAGGGAGAGAGAGAGAGAGAGAGAGAGAGAGAGAGAGAGAGAGAGAGAGAGAGAGAGAGAGAGCTATTGTGGCTGGGGTCTACCCATTTATACACATGGGGCAGGGCCTCATGTACAGGGGAAGGGGTCAGAAGATTGACAGCTTCTGGAAGAAGTGGGCATCTCTGTGACCGTTGGGATTCTGGGAAGCCTGGACCTAACACTTCGATGCGTGTATACTCTGCTGGCTCTGTTCCCAGGCAGGTTCTTTCTTTAGTCATCATAGCACAAGCCCCAGGCCTTGTTTTCATACACTGTCCATGGTGGTTTGAATGAGAAGTGTCCCCCATAGGTCCATGTCTTTGAACACTTGGTCAACATTTGGGAAGGTTATGGAACTTCAGGACATAGGGCCTTGCTGAGGGAAGTATGTCCCTGGGTGTGGGCTTTGAGAGTATGTAGCCTCATCCCACTTCCAGTTGCCCATTCTGCTTTCTGTGTGTGGTTGAAGATGTGATCTCTCAGTTTCCTGCCCCAACACCCCTCTGTCATGTTTCCTCTGCCATGTGGACTCTCCCTCTAGAACTGAAGCCAAAATTAACTCTCTTCCACAAATCGTTTTTGGTCATGATGTTTTATCACAACAAGAAAACAGTAACTAATATACCATGCCTGGGTCTCATGGACAATGGATTCAACAGAACAGATATCAGAAATTCTCAATGTGAACATTTCATATTTTGTAGTCCTCTACTTCTGTGTTGTTAATTTGTCCCATACAGAAAGAAGAGTTTTGTATAACTTTAGCTTCAAGTTTGCTTCTTGATGGACTCTTCAAATATTTTGTCTCAATTAGTCTCCAATGCTATAGTACATTTTAGGTTGTATAATTCATAAAGGAAAAATGTTGCTTTTACATTTGGGAGGCAAGGAAGGCTGTGTTCAAGTTCCTGGAATTTTGTGCTTAATGAAAGCCTTCCTGCTTGCTGTAGATCCTCATGTGGAAAGGCTAAAAAACCATTATGGACAGTCTCTTTAACCTTGTTCATAAGAGCTCTATCCCATTCAGGAGTATGGAGCTTTCATAACTTAATCCCTTACCAAAACTCACACTCCTACCTCTTAATAGTATGGTGGGATTGAAGTTCAAATGTATGAACTTAAAATTTAGAGGGAAACATATTTAAATCATAATGAATCCCTAAGCTCAGATCCCAGGATATAGGAAATTTTAGATAGGCTGCTAGTTCTAGTGTACCAACCATGTATTCTCACAGGGCATCTCCAGAGTTAAAGAAAAAAAAAAAAAAAAAAAAAAGAAAAAAAAAAAAAAAAAAAAAAACCAGAATAAAGATCAGGAAGAAAGAAGAGGGAAGAGTGAGTGTACAAGTTTAGTGCAATAAACAGATTTTAATATATAAAAGATAAACATTTTGCAAGAACACAGCAGCGTTTTAATAAGTGTACTCTAAGATGTACAACACTGAAGCATAACATTAGTTGTAGCACGTTCATTTAGAATGAAGTGGTTAAGAAGAACAGGCTGTGGAATCCAGGTTTCTGAGTCCACATGGAAGCTCTAGCATTTATTACCTCTATGTGATGTTATTCAAGTTATTTAATTTCCCTGTCATTAAGAGTCTGCAACTATAAAATAGTTATCAATATTATCTTCCTAACAGAATTGTTATGAAAACTAAATGAGTGATACAAGTAAATGTTTAAAGCATGAATTTGGCAAACAGTAACCATTTAAGTTTGGCATGGACATTAAAATGCATTTGTAAATAAAATAGTTTGCATACATTAAGCACTAAATTATAAAAATGTGCCTTAGTATTTTTATTCATATTACATAATCAATGCATAAAACCTTTAAAAACGACTACTAAGAAGCCAGGGGTGGGGGGAGGAAAGTAAGTGTACCTATTGCCCTTGGTTAATATGAGATCTTGTAAACCAAGAGCTGACCTGTTCCTATAAAAGGTTTAACTACCATTAGACTGAAGCTTTGAAACCCTTGGAAACTGTGTAAAAGCAATGTGGTAAGGGATCAAAAGATGAAAATGTCAACATCAATAAAGGCTGATTTGCGGACTTTAAAGGCGAGTATGCTTGTATAAAATTAGTGTGCAGTAAACAGCCACAACTACTGAGCAAAGACACCAAGTGTGACTGATGGAAATGGAAATCAGCAATATCACAGAGAATGTTCACTAATTTCACTTGTTAGTTTCAACATTTATGTATCAATTCATTTGATGCAATTCTTTTGAGTATTTAAGATTGTATCAAATTGGGCCTGGTGGCACAGCCTTATAATTGTAGCTACTCAGGAGGCTGAGGCAGGAGGATTCCAAGTTCAAAGCTTACCTTTTGCAACTATATGAGACCCTGTATCAAAATAAAAGGTAAAAAAATTAGTCTGAGTTGTAGCTTAGTGGTGGAATACAAGTCTACCAGTATCAGGTATGAAGCCCTAGTTTCAATTCCTAGTAGCAAAAATAATGATATATTTGTATGTATGTATGTATATGTACACAGACAGACAGACATACACACACACACACACCTGCCCCTGATGGGAATGAAAAAGATTAACTAAGGAGTAGGAACTCTCCTACCCTCAAAGAACTTATATGTTTGCAGTTTACTAGTGTGGGATATATCTATTCTACTTATGAGTGAAAAAAACTGTCATTATAGAGATTGTCACCAGGCAGAAAGAGGCATTTCAGAGATAAATGCCTGATCCAAGTCACAAAGCTGAAAACTTCCATGTACTTGGAGGTAGGGAAGTCCTTTGATATGGCTAGAGCCTAAATGTGAGGTACAGTCCGGAAGGACAGGTTCATTGAATACCCCAAATCATATTAAATATTTCCTTTATTATACAGGTATTTAAGAGACTTTTGATCAAGAATAATCAACAGCTTTTCCTTTAGAATATATTTTTAGCAATAGAAGTGCAGGTGTTGTGCCAAAGGACTTGAATCAGGAAAACTAACCAGGACAAGACTTATGGGAAGGTCTAGAGAGAAGTGGTTGTGTAGCTTAAGAGCAGTGCAGTTAAGAGATCTTTCCAGTTGTTGGATTTAGGGTTGTTGTTCTCTCACTATGACTGTGAACAGCAGAGAATATAGATATGGAAAGAAGGCTAATGGAATGTTTTTCAGAAATTGTTGAGTTGGAATGCCTGTGAGACATTCATAAAAGTCAGTAAGATTGGTACCCAGAGACATTGAAGGAACAGAGAAATGGAAAGTGAGTCAAAATTTTGAAAAAAGAAAGCCAAGAGGTTTGAGTATCAAGAAGTTTATAGAAGTTCTCCACACAGAAACTGGAACAAGAAACTGGAGATGATTTTAAAAAGCTGGAAATCCTGGTAGGAAGAAATTAAAGTATCCTAGAAGAGAGTGATGAACAGTGTCAAATGCCAAGTCAAGCAAATATTTCCTTTAAAAGATAACCATTAAAGCATGAACAACCAAGGAGAATGTTACAACAAAATATCCACAATACAGTACACCCAAATCACCTAAAATATCCAATTGATGATCTTAGGATTCATCAAAGTTCTCTTTCTTTTTAAAAANTCAAATTGGGCCTGGTGGCACAGCCTTATAATTGTAGCTACTCAGGAGGCTGAGGCAGGAGGATTCCAAGTTCAAAGCTTACCTTTTGCAACTATATGAGACCCTGTATCAAAATAAAAGGTAAAAAAATTAGTCTGAGTTGTAGCTTAGTGGTGGAATACAAGTCTACCAGTATCAGGTATGAAGCCCTAGTTTCAATTCCTAGTAGCAAAAATAATGATATATTTGTATGTATGTATGTATATGTACACAGACAGACAGACAGACACACACACACACACCTGCCCCTGATGGGAATGAAAAAGATTAACTAAGGAGTAGGAACTCTCCTACCCTCAAAGAACTTATATGTTTGCAGTTTACTAGTGTGGGATATATCTATTCTACTTATGAGTGAAAAAAACTGTCATTATAGAGATTGTCACCAGGCAGAAAGAGGCATTTCAGAGATAAATGCCTGATCCAAGTCACAAAGCTGAAAACTTCCATGTACTTGGAGGTAGGGAAGTCCTTTGATATGGCTAGAGCCTAAATGTGAGGTACAGTCCGGAAGGACAGGTTCATTGAATACCCCAAATCATATTAAATATTTCCTTTATTATACAGGTATTTAAGAGACTTTTGATCAAGAATAATCAACAGCTTTTCCTTTAGAATATATTTTTAGCAATACAAGTGCAGGTGTTGTGCCAAAGGACTTGAATCAGGAAAACTAACCAGGACAAGACTTATGGGAAGGTCTAGAGAGAAGTGGTTGTGTAGCTTAAGAGCAGTGCAGTTAAGAGTTCTTTCCAGTTGTTGGATTTAGGGTTGTTGTTCTCTCACTATGACTGTGAACAGCAGAGAATATAGATATGGAAAGAAGGCTAATGGAATGTTTTTCAGAAATTGTTGAGTTGGAATGCCTGTGAGACATTCATAAAAGTCAGTAAGATTGGTACCCAGAGACATTGAAGGAACAGAGAAATGGAAAGTGAGTCAAAATTTTGAAAAAAGAAAGCCAAGAGGTTTGAGTATCAAGAAGTTTATAGAAGTTCTCCACACAGAAACTGGAACAAGAAACTGGAGATGATTTTAAAAAGCTGGAAATCCTGGTAGGAAGAAATTAAAGTATCCTAGAAGAGAGTGATGAACAGTGTCAAATGCCAAGTCAAGCAAATATTTCCTTTAAAAGATAACCATTAAAGCATGAACAACCAAGGAGAATGTTACAACAAAATATCCACAATACAGTACACCCAAATCACCTAAAATATCCAATTGATGATCTTAGGATTCATCAAAGTTCTCTTTCTTTTTAAAAAAATTTTTATTTATTTTCGTATGTGTATGAATGTACTGTCTGCATGTCGGTTGGTGCACCCGTGTCCTGCAATGCCTCAGAGATCAGAAGAGGGTGTCGGATTCACCTGGAACTGGAGTTAAAGACAGTTTTCATCCGCCATGTGGGTGCTGGGGATCCAACCCGGGTCCTCTGCAAGAGCAGTCGGTGCTCTTAACCACTAGGCCATCTCTCCAGCCCCCAAAGTTTTCTTTCAAAATGTTGCCTGGGCCCCTCCGCTGTCCTGCCTGGGGTGGTTGTTGGCGCCAAAATCAAGGCCAGCCTCGCCCCTAGCTCTGTGCAGGCCCCACTGCAGGAGGCCTAGGCTGCTCCCGTACCATGTCAAAGAAGAAAGGACTAAGAGCAGAAGAAAAGAGAACCCGGATGATAAAAGTCTCTTTTTTTTTTGAGACAAAAGATGTATTTCAATTGAAAGGCATGGAGAAGATTGCTTCCAAAGAGAAAGGCATTACTGCTATGTCAATAAAAGAAGTCCTTCAGGGTTTAGTTGGTGATAGTATGGTTGACTGTGAGAGGACTGGAACTTCAAATTATTATTGGGCTTTTCCAAGTAAAGCTCTTCATGCGCAGAAACGTAAGTTGGAAGTTCTGGAATCTCAGCTGTCTGAAGGAAGACAGAAGCAGACAAACCTACAGAAGAATATCAAGAAAGCTAGACTTGGCCGACAAGAGACAGAAAAACGAGCTATGCTTGCAAAAGAGCTGCCTCATTTCGAGACTTAAGGGAAAAACTTTAAAGCAGAAATAGAAAAATACAAAGAATGTGACCCACAAGTTGTAGAAGAGATACGTCAAGCAAATAAAGTAGCCAAAGAAGCTGCTAAGTGATGGACAGATAATATATTTGAGATAAAATCCTGGGCCAAAAGAAAATTTGGGTTTGAAGAGAGTAAAATTGATAAAAATTTGGGGATTCCAGAAGACTTTGACTACATAGACTAAAATGTTTAATGGTAATAAAGGTGATGGTGAACTTGTCAATATGTCAAATTTTAACTATTATCCCACTAATCCTTGGATTGTCATCTGCCTGTTCATTGTTTATCGTTTTATTAATTTTGAATAAGGTATCAAATGAAAAAAAAATGTTGCCTGAACAAAACTTCCTTAAAGTCCTAAAAATCTCTTAATAAATTCAATGTTTCGGGGCTGGAGAGATGGCCTAGCGGTTAAGAGCGCCGACCGCTCTTACAGAGGACCCGGGTTCGATCCCCAGCACCCACATGGCAGCCGAGAGCCGTCTGAAACTCCAATTCCAGGAGAACTCCAGTTCCAGAGGAATCCGAGACCCTCTTCTGACCTCCGCGGCATTGCACGACACGGGTGCACAAACCTGCATGCAGACAGTACATTGATACACATACCGAAAATAAATTAAAAAAAAATTCAATGTTTCTATTTAAGATAGTCTAATAAATTTTAGATTAGAAATGGAAACATATTACCAAAGAATTTATAGTTGTGTTTCATTATTGAATAACATAATGAATTAAATATACTGTTGCTAAAATTCTTTCTGAGAAGTGTAAACAAAGTCAGCACTCCCCTTTCCTCCTTTGTCTCAATGACAAACAGAGGTATAATTTCACCAACCTGCAGTCTGGGAAACCAGTGAGTTTATTGGGTTTACTTACAGAACAATGGGTCAGTGCTTACTTACAGGGCATGGGAGTCTCCTCCTAAGTCCAAACTGGAAAGTCTTCATAAAAGCATAGATGGTGACTTCCTCACAGTCAAACAAAATGGCAAGTGGACAAGCCTCCCCTAGCCTTCCTCAGTTTATAACCCTAGTCCCTCCCAATTGTGCAACTAGGGCTGACTGGTTGATTGAGAGTGTCCCCTAACTCACCCTACTCTTCATTCCTTGCAGAGTGGGCAGTGAACAACATAGCTCTGATGATTCTAGGCAAGTGGGTTCATCCAACTCTGGGAAGATGGTATCTGGTAATGATTTGGCTGCCAGAGGACAGTCTTATGCAACAAGCATAAAATTTTTATTATCATTAAGGAGTTTTATAGATATTTTTGAAAACTCCATATAATTTTTTTTATTATATTCACCCATTTGCCAAATGCTTCCCAGATCTACCTCCCTTCCTTTCTGTGTCCTTTAACAAAACAACAACAAAAAGAAACAAATAACATAGAGTTTAGTTTTTCTGCCCATGTACTCTGGGAACAGCCTACCCATAGGAGCATGGTTGATCTATCAGTGGTCATACCCTTAAATTAAAATTGATACCCCTCTTCCAGCAGTTATCAATTGCCATTAACATCTCAGCTAGGCCTGGGGCTTCCTGCCTAGCATCTCTCCATGCCAGGATTTTGTCTGTCTTGAGCTTATATAGGTCTTGTGAATGCACTTGCAACTGTTGTGAGTTCATATATGAAACCAAGCTGTTGGGGCCAAAAAATATTTCCTTGCTATCCACTGCCTCTGGACATTACAATCTTTTTTTTTTTCTATTCTGTAAAGATTCCCTGGCCTTAGAAGGAGAGGGAGTGATATAAGTGTCCCATTAAGGGCTTAGCACTCTGTAGTCCCATATTCTTTGAACCTTGGTCAATATTGATCTCTGTATTAATTGTCATATACTACAAAAAGTAGCTTCTGTGATGGGGGTTGAGAGATGCACTAATTTATGAGTAAAGGAATAACTCATTTAGAGTAAGTTTAATATTCTGTCTATCTAGCTAGATAATAATAGTAGGTTCCTCCTTACACCCTATGACCTGAGTAGTCATAGGTTCTTAGCCCTGATAATGGTGCCAAGTATGGGTTGCACCTCGTGGAGTGGGTGTTAAATCCAATCAGAATGTGGTTGGTTACTCCCATGACATTTGTGCCACTTTTGTACATGTGGGCAAGTTTTACAAGGCCAGTCATTATTGTAGATCACAGACCATGGAATTTATCACTTAATCTCTGAGAACATTTCATGCAATAATTCATTTTACAAGTGAAGATAATAGTTAATTACAGAACTAAAAGTGGAAGCAGACTGTGTGGGTGAATGGAGAGATGGCTCAGTGGTTAAGAGCACTGGCTGCTCTTCCATAGGACCCAGGTTAATTTCCAGTACCCATAAGGCAACTAACAACTGTCCTTAATTCCAGTTCCATGGTATGCAACACCCCTTTTGGCTTCTGCAGACTTTACATGACATAGATACACTTAGATACATGTAGACAAAATAGTGATACACTTAAAAATAAATAATTTTTAAATATAAAAATTATCTGTGTGTTCACATGCTCATGGGTGTATGCTCATGTACGTGATTGGAGGTGTACTTATGCCATGGTGCTTATGTGGACGTTAGAGAAACACTTCTGGTGTCAGTCTTCTCCTTATACCTTTTGGAGGAAAGTCCTTTCTTTGTCCCTGCAGCTGGCATCATGGTCCTCTCTGGCTGTTCCAGTATTTCTGCCCACTTCTTAAGGGTGTTCCCTGATCCTTAGGTGTAGGAGTTGCATCCTAGTTGTACCAATAGGATCCTCACAGTTGTTTGTTTTCTGCATTTTTACTAGTTGTGTTCTTTGTGGTAGTTTCTCCTACTTCAAAAAAGAAGCCTTTGATGAGAGATATACATATCTGTGGGTGTAAGGATAAGTATTTAGAATAGAGTTGGAATTTATCAATTTAGGAAAATAGTAGTAACTCACCTCTATGGTCTATCATCTCTCCATCAGTTGGCTAGGTTTACAGCACCAGACACGAATTCCCACTTACTGTCCAGTCAGACATACGTTTGTTAATCCAAAAATATAAGTGCCATTATTGCATAATTAGGGAGATGTTACTGTTACTAGGTTGTAGACTTTACATCTGGGTAAGACTTCTGATTGCTTTGGCATTTTATATAGCACCTTCTGATACTATGAATGTTATGCTTCAGGGAAGAGGCTTAAGATCAATTCCAATTCAGTTCCTTCAAGCTCTGTGTCCAAAATGTGTTGTGTTTTCAGAAATAAGGTCTTAATGTCAAGTTCTTAAGGGTAACTCAGGGCGATGGCAATAGTCAATATCGTTTTGGGAGTTTCTTGGATCTTCTGACCAACAAGTTGAAGGGATATTTCCCTTGGATGACACTGGAATTTTTGTTAGAAAGTCTATGGCTCTTGAGGAAGCACTGTAACCCCTTGTGGAATCAATCATTTATATGTATATTATACATTGTGCCCACATTAAGTAAGCTTATAAAATGATAATTTCATCTTGAAAAGACAAAAAATTATAATTTCAAATGCCCTTATCAAACTTTTTAATGATATTTATGTCCTTTCCCTCCTTCTCCCTCGGTATCATCCCTCTCTATCCCTTCTCCCTCCCTGGCTAATTTCACCTTTTTTATCCTTCATGGAACCTATATCTTACTATCCATCCCTCTCTCTAGACCTCCCTCTCTACTCTTTGCCCTGATGGTCCCTCTCTGCCTTCTTGGCTTGTGCAACTAGTTTATTCCAGATTTTAGTTGACATCTAAAAGTTCAGAGCTAGGATCCACAAATGAGAGAACTTATGGACTTTGTCTTTCCAGATCTGGGTTACTTCACTCAGTATATTTCCAGTTTTAACCATTTACCTGCAAATCTCATGACTTTGCTTTTCTTTACAACTGACTAGAATTCCATTGTGCACTTGTGCCACAGTTTTATTACCTTTTCACCAGTTGAAGGGCATCTTAGGCTGCTTCCCTTTCCTAGATTTTGTGACCAGAGCAGTGATTAGCATGGCTGGGCAAGTATTTGTGTAGCGGGGTATCAAGTCTTTTAGGTATACGTAAAGCAGCGATACAGCTGGGTCATATGGTAGATCTATTTTTGGCTCTTTGAGTATTCTCCACACTGATTTCCATAGTGGCTGCATGAGTTGGCAATCCCAGCACACTGAATAAGGATTCCACCTTCCCCACACCCTTGCCAGCATTTGCTGTCTTTCTTTTTTTTTTTTTTTAATCTAAGCCATTCTGATTGGGGTAAGATTAAATTTCAAAGGGATTAAAATTTGCATTTCTCTCATTGCTAAAGCAGCTAAACACCAATTTTATTTCTTCTTTTTGAAGAAAAATTATTTTCTTGATTCTTTGCTTTTTGAGTTTTTCCAGATTTTTTTTAAATTACACTTTTGGATTACAATTGAATGCCAGTAACTGAAATTATTGAAAGAAAAAGCACACATATGGGTCAAAACAATCACCGGGCTGGAGAGATGGCTCAGCGGTTAAGAGCACCAACTGCTCTTGCAGAGGACCTGAGTTCAATTCCCACCACCCACATGGCTGTTAAGAACCACCTTTAAGCCAGGCACAGTGGCATACACCTTTAATCCCAGCACCCAGGAGGCAGAGGCAGGTGGATCTCTGTGATTTCAAGGCCAGCCTGGTCTACAGAGTGAGTTGCAGGCCAGCTGGGGCTGTTTCTAAACAATGGCTTACTAGTTTTAGAGATTGAACAAAATGAGAAATGCTTATTCCACTTTCTTTTCATTTGTTTACTTTTTATTGAATTTTTATGTATTTCATACAAAATGTCTTAATCATCTTCATGTATAATCTAGAATTTATCCTCTATTGGATGTATGGTTGGCAAAGGTTCTCTTCCACTCTGTGGGATTCCTCTACACTGGATTGTTGCTTTCTTTTAGTTTATTGAGGTTCCATTTATCAATTGTTGGCCTTGATTCCTAAGCAATGGAGTTCTAGTCAGAAAGTCCTTTACCGCATCTAAATCCTGTAGGGTACTGTTTGTTATGTTCTAGCATCTTCAGTGTTTCAGGTTTCACATTGAAGTCTTTGATACATTTGGAACTGACTCAATGATAGATATAGGCCTAATTCCATTCTACACATGAACCTCCGATTTTCCCAGTACCACTTATGGGAAATGTTGCATTTCTTGCAGTGTCTATTTTGGGCATTTTTGCCAAATATCAAGTGGCTATAAGTATGTTCACCTGGTTTAGATCTTTCATTCTGTTCTATTGATCTACATGTCTGTTTTGGTGACAGTACCATGCTGTTTTTATTACTAAAGTTCCGTGATATTAGTTGAAATCTGATATAATAATCCTTCTAGAATTATTCTTTTTGCTCAGAGTTTCTTTGGCTATCTGGAGTCTTTTATGTTTCCATGTGAACTTTAGAGTCTCTATTTTTCTATTTCTATGAAGAAAATCATGGGGATTTCTTATTGAGATTGCACTGAATCTATAAATTGCCTTTGATAGGATGGTTATTTTGACAATATCAATTCTACCAGTCTATGAACATGGGAGTTCTCTTCATCTTCTAATATCTTACTCACATTCTTCAGAGATTTTGAAGTTTTCAGTGTAGAGGTCTTTTGCTTCCTCAATTAGGTTTATTCCTACATCGTTTTTTAGGTCACCGTGAAAGGGAATGTGTCCCTTATCTCTTTTTCAGCATGGTTGTTATTGATGAATAGAAGGGTTACTTATATTTATAAGTTGATTTTGATTCCTGCCACTTTGCTAATAAGTTTGGTAATTTCTAGAAGCTTTCTCATAGAAGTTTTGAGGTATATAATACAGTATCATCTACAAATATGGATACGTTGATTTCTCTTTCATTGCCTTCTCTTGTTTTATTGCTATAGCTAGAGTTCCAAGCTCTATATTGAAAAGGAGTAGGGGTAATGAACAGCCCTGACTCTTGCCTAATTTTAATTGGATAGTTTCACATTTTTCTCCATTTAGCAGAATGTTGGCTGTGGATTTGTCATACATACCTGTTGTTATGTTGAGGTATGTTCCCTGCAGTTTTATTCTCAGTAGGACTTTTATCATGAAAGCCTTCTCTACAGATATTGATAGGATTATGTGATCTTTGTCTCTAAGTCCATTGACATAATTTATTGCATTTATTGACTTAGATGTGTGGTATGTTGAACCATTCCTGCATCTTTTCGATGTTGAATTATCTTTTTGATATATATATATANCCTTAACAACCTCTCTTTAGAACTTGCTGAGATTTATTTCTTGTTGTTGATTTATTTATTTTTATTTATGTGCATGAACCTGCATGTATGTAAGTGGATTCATGTCCTGCAAAGCCTGTGGAAGCCAGAAGAGGGCATTGAATCCCCTGGAACTGGAGTTAGGGATGGTCATTAGCTGCCATGTGGGTGCTGGGAATTGAACCCTGGTCCTGTGGAAGAGCAAGTGCTCTTAACTGCTGAGCCATCTCTCCAGCCCCTATTGTTCTGAGACAGGGTATCTCTGTATCCCCAGCTGGCCTAGAACTCATGCTGTAGACCAGGCTGGACTTGAAATAATAGAGATCCTCCTGCCTCTGTCTCCTGAGTGCTGTGATTAAAGGCATGCACCACCACGCTCATTGTTCTTTTTTTTAAAATAAGGTTTGTAGTTCTTTGAAAGACTAATAGAATTCTGTAGTTAATCCATCTGGACTTCAGCTTTTTTTAGTTGGAATTATTGCACTGTTTCAATCATTTGTTATGGGTCTGTTTAAATTGTTGATTTCTTCTTGGTTTAACTTTGGTAGTTCAGATACATCTAAAAATTACATGTTAATTTTAGATTTTCCAACTTGGCAAAGCAAAAATTTTTAAAGTATTCTGTTACAATATTCTGAATAGTTATAATGTACTCTGTTCATCTCTGATTTTGTAAATCCGGGTTTCTTCTTTCTTTTGGTTAATTCAGAAAAGGATCTGTTGATCTTGTTTATTTTTTTAAAGAACCAGATCTTAGTTTCACTGATTCTTTGTTTTTAATTTCATTAATTTCTGTTGACTTTCAGTATTTCTTACCCTCTACTAAGTTGAGGTTTGGTTTGTTCTTACTTTTTCCAAACTTTTGAGTTATATCATTAAAGCATTTATTTGTGCACTTTTTAATTTGTAATGTAGGGCTTATAAATATAAATCTCCCTATTTGGCCTGCTTTTATGTGCTGTATTTTTTCATTTTCATGTAGTTCCATGGAACTTTTTTTGTTTCTTTCTTTAATTCGATTTTTCTTTATTCTTTGAGATTTCTTTTGTATACCAGTATGTGTTTTATTTCAGAGAAACTTCCATGGGCTGATGAATAGAATGTGTAGTCTTTGATGTTTGGGTAGGAAATTCTCTAGATATCTGTTTGGTCCATTTGATGTATGATGTCATTTAATTCTGATGTTTCTCTATTTAGTTTTTTTCTTTTTTCTAGATGACCTGCATATTCAAGGAACTATGGTGTTGAAATCACCTACTATTACTGAATTGAGTTTAGTCTGTGTCTGGAAGTCCAGTGTATGCTTTTCATGAAATTGGATGTGCCAGAGTTTTGTGCATATATTCTTTGTATTGTAGTGTCTTCTTGGTTGTTTCCTTGAGCTGAAAGAAGTGTCTTTTATCTTTTATGATTAATTTTTGTTTGAAATCTACTTTGTCAGATCTTCAGCTAGTGATGCTAGGTTGTTTCTTGGTCTCATTTGCTTGGCATACTTTTTCCATCCTTTTACTCTAAGGAGGTGCGTGTCCCTGAAAGTAAGATAAATTTATTATATACAAAAAAGACAGATTTTTGATTCTTAATGAATCCTATTTTTCTGTAGTTTGGGATTAGAAGGTTGAGGCTACTAATATTTAAAGTTGTTACTGAAAAGCCCTTTTGGTAGCCATTATTTTGTTGCTTTTTGTTGTTGTTGTTTGTGCTCTTATTCTTATCTTGTGTTTCATTACAAACAGCTTCATTTGCTTTCTTTCTGTGGCCTCCTGCCTATCTATGCTTGTTCTCTTCAGTTCTCAGTGTTACTTCCAGTACTCTTTGTAGGGGTGATTAAATTCTTTTAGCCTTTTTATATTATGGAATTTCTTTTTCTCCTTCAATTATGGCAGACAATTTTTCTGGGTCTGGGTTTGCATCTATGACCATTTAGAACTTGGAGTACATTTTTCCCCAGGCTTTTCCTTTTTTTTTAAGTTTTTGGGGAAGGACATAGTATCTTGTCATTTTATATGTTTATCTTTTGAAATGCAGCCTGACCATGTGGCATTATTTCATTGGTTGAATGTCTGAAATGAGATTCTAGTCAGGTCTTTTGATGGGTTCAAACCAACCCAATTTTGGACAACAACAAAAACTTCCCATCAAAAGAAGCTGACTAGAATCTCATTTCAGGCTAGCTGGGGCTACAGGGAGACCCTGTCTCAAAAAGACAAACAAACAAACAAACAAACAAACAAACAAAAAACAATTGATTGGTTCAGATCAAGTAAGAAGAGTTTGTAGGTCATACTTATTTGTGATTGAAGGGACTGCGTTGATTTCAATTTCGTGGTAACTGAAAAGCTTACAAATCTGTCTCTTGCCTGTGTGTGAACATGGAAAGGTAGTGCTAGATAAGGAATATGGGGCAGACTCACTAATAGAGTATGCACATGTGATCCCAGATGAGCATGGAAAGGTAGTGCTAGACAAGGAATATGGGGCAGACTCACTAATGGAGTATGCACATGTGATCCCAGATGGGTCTAGGCAGGACAACGGGAGACTCATCCAGGTGAAGGATGCTGTAGTAGAAACGTGGATGGGGCTCCCTGGGGTCCAAGTTGAAGTGTTCTATTAAACCACGCAAAAAAATTATCATTTGGTTAAAGATTGATATATCACTAATCTACTTTACAAAGCAAAATTATCATGCAGAATAAAACTGACGAATCAATGACATCTCCAGAACAAAGACTACGGTAAACTATCTACTCATAGTGTTTATTTGTTGTTTTCTTCCTTCCCAGTTACATTTTCCCCTGCCGCTATTAGTTTTCATTAGAACCAGGCTGCTACTTTCCTTTAATCTTCGTTCCATTGATTAGTCTCTCCTCAAAACTAATTTGAAAGATAATGCTCAAAGCACTTGAAATATTGAGTTCATCAAATTTAATTTTCCTCATTTTGTTTCTTATTTATATTCTGTAAATAAATATATGTATTTCAAATTGAGACAGACCTTGAAACATAATGTGTCTTTATATAGCTGTGATCCACCCACTCAGAAGAAAACAATTCATGAACATAGAGTTTAAAATATATCATAAATTTCACACTTCATGCTGTGCCAATTTAACACAAACATGCCACATCCCTTGCATTAATAACTACAGATGATGACTGATAGAAGAGGTTAATAAGATTGCAATCTTTAAAAAAAAGCATGTGGAACTGAAAATAATTTGAGTAATGAAATTCATATATACAAGAGTACAATATCTGCACTAATACACTGATGACCACCAGCCTAAAATGCCACAAGCTCATACATAACACCTGTCAGTAATTAGAAAATTATGCCATTTTAATTCTCAGTCTTTTAAAGATTATCTGAATCATGTATACCATTATGTGTGTATGCAAGTGTGCAGTTTTTCCTTCTACAAGTTCATTAAAACAATAATTCAATAATATTAATGAGATACACAAATAATCTTATTTAATTCTGACTCTCTATAAAGGCCCATTGTTTATTCATCACCAGTGATTTGTGGTTGTGTTTGAGACAAGTGAAAATGCTATAATGTAAAAATTCCATGAATTAAAAAATACTTTGCGTGGCATAGTATAAAGTCTGGTTGGTACTACTCAGTAGTAGTAAAATGAAATTTTGCAGTTAGAAAAATGGATGCTGGGACTGGAGAGATGGCCGACTGCTCTTGCAGAGGACCCGGGTTCGATCCCCAGCACCCACATGGCGGCCGAGAACTGTCCGAAACTCCAATACCAGGAGAACTCCAGTTCCAGGGGAATCCGACGCCCTCTTCTGACCTCCGCGGCATTGCATGACATGGGTGCACAGACCTGCATGCAGACAGTACATTCATACACATACAGAAATAAATAAAATTAAAAATAAAAAAAAGAAAAATGGATGCTCATCATTCTATGTAGGTTATATTATTTAATATTATGCAGCCAAAGTATTAAACCAAATCGTATTTACGTTTTTATTTATTACCGTATTCTCTGAATTATCTTCCCTTCTAATCACTACATGCTGCTTTTAAGATGTTCCTATAGTGAATCCAGTAACAACTAGTTTCCTTTGTGTAATCTGGTGCATCTGAATTCGGAGAAGGAAAATTCCTAGAGCAGAATCCAGCTAGAATATAAATATTGGAAAAATGGACTAAAATACCATTTAAAGTTCATCCATATTCTTTTAAATGTGGAGCTTTCCTAACAAAGCTCATCAATTTTTCCCCTTGAAGAGACAAACAACTGTCAAGAGATGTAACAAACTGTAATAATTCTGGATGATAATATCATAGGTGAATGTTGTGGATAAGGATATTTTTTTAATCTTATTTATTTTTGTATGTGTATGAATGTACTGTCTACATGTAGGTTTGTGCACCTGTGTTGTGCAATGCCGTGGTGGAGGTCAGAAGAGGGTGTCGGATTCCCCTGGAACTGGAGTTAAAGATTGTTCTCAGCCTCCATGTGAGTGCTGGGGATCGAACCCGGGTCCTCTGCAAGAGCAGTCGGCGCTCTTAGCTGCTAGGCCAACTCTCCAGCACGGATAAGGACATTTTTATCAATGTGCTTCAAAATGATAAATTATAGCAGGATTATTCACAGGAATATTGTTTTGCCAAAATTAGCAAGGACTTGTGGCTTATTTTATCTTTATTCATTCTTTTTGAATTGTCTGATGTCTAAAGCCCCAAATTCTAATATGTGGTAATTAGTGTCTGTTATTATATTTACTCTGAGAGTAAGAAGCAGACAGGTGGCATTTCACAAATTGCATTTCCCTCCTTTCCTTTTTTTAATTGAATTTTTGTGATTTTCAAATAATATAGTTTGATGGTATTTAGATAACCTGCCTCATCATCACCCTGCCCTACCCTCGCCCTGCCCCATCCTCACCTCTATACTGTCCCTATCCAATTTAATGTACACTCATATATATATATATATATATATATATATATGTGAGATATAGCCTATAAAGTTTGATTTTTTTTTTGTCCCCAAATGTCCTTCAGTATAGGTCCAACTAAGAGTCCCTTCAGTGTCTCTATTTCTTCCAGTAACCATCAGTTGCCAAAAATTCCTTAGTTGGGCCAGGACTTCTTACTCACTTCCCCAGGTCTAAGCTGGGATTTTATCTGCTTTGGACTTGCCTAGGACTTGTGTATACTGTCACCATTGCTATGAGTTCATATGAGTAAATGATCAGCTATCTGAAACACTCTCTTTCCTTGTTGTAACTCAACCTGGAGATTTTGGGATGGTTTATTAAAGCACGTATAGATATTCAGATGGAAGGGACTTGCATCATAAACCAGCATGTACTTTTAAATCTGTGTTTTTATGAGAAAGAGTTTCATGGGGCTGGAGAGATGGCCTAGCGGTTAAGAGCGCCGGCCGCTCTTGCAGAGGACCCGGGTTCGATCCCCCGCACCCACATGGTGGCCGAGAACCGTCTGAAACTCCAATTCCAGGAGAACTCCAGTTCCAGGGGAATCCGAGACCCTCTTCTGACCTCCGCGGCATTGCGCGACATGGGTGCACAGACCTGCATGCAGACAGGGCATTCATACACATACAGAAATAAATAAAATAAAAAAAAGAAAAGAAAAAAAAGAGAAAGAGTTTCATGTAGCTCAGGCTGGCCTCGAATTTGCTGTATAGCTGAAACAGACTGTGAACTCATGATTCCCTGGCTCCACTTCCTAAGTACTGAGGTTACAGACATGCATCACCACACCCAGCTTCATTTTTAAGACTCTTGAGCAAGAGATAAATTACCACTGTATCAAGAAACTAAAATTTCGGTTCAGTGGCTACTTGCCTTTCACTCTATTATTTAAGTTGAGGCACAAATCAAATTAAAGTTAATGCCTCAATTACATAGTGTAAGTCTTTTGGCAGATTTATGATATAAAGATATGTAGGTGTTCTAACACACCTAAAGGTCACTTAGTAGCCAAAACACCTGATTGTCCCTGTTCTAATCTATCCTCCATTGCTGTGACAAAACACTCTGACCGACACCGACTTGAGGAGGAAAGGGTTTATTTAGCTTACATCTCCTGGGTCACAGTTTATCATCTAGGGAGCCCAAAGCAGGAACTCAGGGCAGGAACCTGGAGGCAGGAGCTGAAGCACAGGCCATGGAGGAATGCTGTTCAATGGCTTGCTCCCCTGGCTCATACCCAGCCTGCCCTCTTATATGATACACAACAACCTGCTCAGGGCTGGGCCCTCCCACATTGCTAGACAATCAGACAATACTCCACAGATGTGACCACAGGCCAATCCAATGGAGCCAATTCCCCAACTGAGGCTCCCTCAACCCAAGTGTATCAAGTTGACACTAAAGCTATCCAGCACAATTGACCCCTTGTCAACTTGACACACAAAGCACATCACTATTAAACCACCACCTTTCCAGTTCTTATCCCCAAAGTGTGATGTTAACATTAATCACAACCTAAGACAGTAGAACCTTAAAAGCCCCACAGTCCTTAAAATGTCCAAACACTTAAAAGTTCATAGTCTATTAAAAGTCTCTTAACTGTGGGCTGCTGTAAAATCCAAAACAAGTACTGTCTTATTTCAAAGGGAAGAATCAGGCACTCTCAAACAAAACCTAAGTCCAGCAAGTAGCTCAAGGCTGGACACCTGGGATTCACTCACAATCTTCTGGGCTCCAAAGGGTTTCGGCAGCTCACCCTCTCCGACTCTGCCGTCCACAGCACACACAACTCATCTTGAAGGCCCAGGCCAACTCCATTCCACACCTGCCGCTGCTCTTGGTGCTCTTGGTGGTCATCCCATGGCCCTGGCATCTCCAAAAAGCTGGGGTTGCCACTGAAACTGAGGCAGCACCTTCACCAATGATCTCTTCTGACCTCTCCTGGTGCAAAGCCTCAGCTTCTCTCCATGACCCCTGCAATCCTGGAGTCTCCACTGCAACCAAGGTGCACTTCCACCAATGGTCTTTCCTGACCTCTCAGTGCCAAGCCTCGGCTGCTCTCTGTGACCCCCTCAAATTTCAACACCAGAACCATATAGGAGATTCTTACACACTTCTACATCCTGCTTCTGGTTTGAGATGGAGGCTCAGGCCCCTTCTGGAACACAGCTTCTGTGTGCTGACCCTGAAGAAATTCTTCCCAGAAGATTTCACCACAGTGATGCTGGTCTCTTGTTACTTACAGCTGATTTTTCAGCCCCAGCTAACCAGCATCAATTGTCCCAGTACAATAAAGGATTCACTTCAGGTTCTGGTCTCTTGTTACTTACAGCTGATTCTTCAGCCCTAGCTGACCAGAGCCCACAGATTAAACCGTCCTGATGATCTCTGCTTCCCTTTGAAACTTCACAAGCCAGGACTCCATCTTCTACAAATCCTTCAGCAAAACTGCTCCAAGCTCCACAGCAACAATCTTTAGGCATTCAATGATCTTCCCAACCCAAAGTTCCAAACGCCTCCACAATCCTTCCCCCAAACACCAAGATCAGGTCTGTCACAGCAATACCCCACTTCTGGTACCAATTTCTGTTCTAGTCTGTCCTCCATTGCTGTGACAAAACACTCTGACTGACACCAACTTGGGGAGGAAAGGGTTTATTCAGCTTACATCTCCTGGGTCACAGTTCATCACCTAGGGAGCCCATGGCAGGAACTCAGGGCAGGAACCTGGAGGCAGGAGCTGAAGCACAGGTCATGGAGGAATGCTGTTCATTGGCTTGCTCCCCTGGCTCATGCCCAGCCTGCTCTCTTATACGGTACACAACAACCTGCCCAGGGTGGCACTACTCATTGTGGGCTGGGCCCTCCCACATTGCTCGACAATCAGACAATACTCCACAGATGTGACCACAGGCCAATCCAATGGAGCCAATTCCCCAACTGAGGCTCCCTCGACCCAAGTGTGTCAAGTTGACACTAAAGCTATCCAGCACAGTCCCATTCTGGGCTGCTTTATTTTACATGGATTTATATAGCATGCAGAGTTTTCAGTTGCTTGGCATATACATTGTCAGCTCATCAATGTCAGTGAATGGATCAAATGTCCATTCCTTTTTGATGGGACCATCATGCTCTCTGCAGAAGTACCACAGTTTAATTTCACATCACTTGGATGACATTTAGGTTCTTTGCAGCTTGGGACATTTGTGTATAAAGCCACTGTAAACATTTATGTAGAAGTTTATGTGTGAACATACAGTTTTCATATTTCTCAAAATATTCTTAAGCAAAGGATTTCTTAGTCATATGGTCAGTATAATACATCTTTATTAGAAGCTGTCAAATCTTCTGTGAATTATTTGTGCAGTTTTGCATTTTCCTCATTAATGTGTCATTTTCAGTCACTCTGCATCACTGCCAATAGCCCTTGTTAGTACAAATTCTTGTCTGACCACTCTCATAAATGTGTTGTAACATTCTGTGTTAGTTTCTGTGCCTTATAACAAATTACCAGAAAATTATCACTTAAAAGTCACTCATATCTGCTACAGCAAATTCATTGTGAGTCCAAATCTGAGTAAAATAGCAAGCACTGTGCAGAGATTTCACTAGACTGGAGCCAGGGTGTCAGTAAAACTGCAATATCACAGGAAGCTCGGGTTGTTCATGCTCATTCCTGTTACTGGAGAATTTACCATTTTGGTTTATGTTTCCCATATTCCTTCTTCATTGCTGGCCATTACCTCAGGTCACTCTCATTTGTTGGTAGTCTTCTAACTCCAGACCTTCTCTGAAGATGACAGTTTCTTCTTTGAAGGTCTTGGGAACATCTCTTAAAAATTTTATCTCTAACCTCCCTTTGAGTGGTGGTAGCCTGTGAGACTCCCAAAATATCAAAGGCTATTGCCAAGGCTCTTAGTTATCCCCCAGAATTAAGAGATAAGTCCCTACTGCTGAAGATAGGACATACTTCAGAAACAGGACGTGGAGCAATGAAGGAGGAACTGAACTATAAGCCTTTCAACAAAGTTAACTCTTATAAACCTAGATGATAATATGCAAACTGCTGGCATAGCAAGCTACTACTATTGGTGCAAAGGTGGCACTGTTATCTGGGGGATAATCAAGAGCAAACTAATTGGACTTAAAGCCCACTCAATGGCTCTGTAATTGTGGCCAAATCCACATGGCTACAGAAAACATAGATCCCAGAGAAAATCCTACCTCTGTCATAACTCAGACAAATGAAATTTTTACCATAAGCTAAACATGGATCCTTACATTTACAGACAAGCATACTGTGAACCACTCATCAAGGAAGCTTCATATTGCAACAGATGGATGATACTGCAGAGTTCCACAACTGGTCAGAAAGAGAGAACATATGACTGAGAGATGACCATCCTGGGTGACACATCTACAGTTGAACCTCTATACCTAAAATTAATGCATTCCTCAACCCTCACCAGTGAAGCTTCCTTATACAACAAAGTGCCATGCACACAGAGGGTCACACTGGCAAAACTTTAGAGACTGCAGACTATGAATCTCTGTATTGAAACTTTTCCACCCACTACTCAGAGACCATTGCCGAAGAGAGGGCAGAAAGACTGTGAGAGTCAGGATTGGTTCATGAACACAGGAGGCAGAGGATTTCAGGCCACTGGAAGCTTGCTTATGTGAACTTTGGGCAGTGGTAACATTGAGCATAGGACCCATGGCAACTCAGTTACACAAAGATCCAGAGGGTGGAGAAACATGGGTGGCAGGCCAGCCATAGAATGAAAAATATTGAGGACTGCTGCTTGATGAGAGAGAGTAGACCTTACTATGATCTCTAGATGGACTGACTGGACTGTAGTGGATGAATTTATCTTTAAGGACATTTGGGTATAAATGCTTGCCTGGATAGTTCAAACCATGTATGGCAGAATATATGAGGTTCAGTGGGGGTTGGAGAGGCAATGATGGGGGAGGCGGTTCTAATCTTGACTGAGAACTGTGGTATGAAACTACAAAAGCTTAATTAAAAATTAAAAAAATAAAACGTTTTGGAGACCTTAACATTTAAAGTTATATCACAGATCTCCTTCCAACAAAATGGATAACATATGCCTTGCTCAATAATACCCATGAATTTCCCCCGTGGCAGACAATTTTACAGATATCTATAATTCCCTAGAATAGTAATTTCAGTACAAATTTCTCATATATTTCATAGAAATATTCTATACATATAAAATATTGATGTATGTAATCTAATAAACTGCAATATATAAAATATAGGTAATAAAGGAGTAAGATACACAAGTCATGAGGATTTAGAAGCATGGTATATGGAAGAGTCACTGTCAGAATTTCTTGTCATCTGAAAAGTCCTTTAGACATGCGGGGCCTACATCCACATGCTATTTGTTGTTCTTCTCTCCTTGGCTTTGCTCCAAGACTGTCCTCTGCCTACAGACAGACAGTCGCTAGGCTTAGCTCTGGGAAGGAGAGGGGAGGGACCTCCAGGAATTTTACCAGAGGAAATAGATAAGTAAAGTAGAAAGATATACAGACATACAAACAGGCACTCAGAGAAAGCCTGAGGGAATAGACTCAATTTTAATGTTGGAACTCAAGGCTTATATACTAACCCAGGCATACACCTGGAAATGCACACACAATTGGGGGCTGGGGCAGGTAACTGGGACAAGGGAACCTCAGGCTAAAATCCGGATCAAAGTTCTTTCCTGAGAGATCAAAGGACAGTCCAGACATTCACAGGTCTGTGAGAAATAGCAGGGTTCAAGGCTGTCAGGTAACTGCTTTTAAGTGCTTCTACCAAAAGGATACCCACATCCCCCCCTTCCCTTTTTTATTTTTTAAAAAAAAAGGCTCAGTTGTTACAAACTGCTGACATTTATCTGTTGGGGAAATATTCCAGAATAGTGTGGCCCAACTAGGTTCCCCCTGGGGACAACAGAACCTAAGTGTGCATACACTAGGCATCTTGGCTTCTACCTGGGACAGTAGAGTTCTCATCTGCATATACAGCAAACTGGAGATGTGACACTTTGTTCAATACATCAAAGGAAGATGCCAACAGGGTCTGGAATTTGCAGAAATAGGCGAGGCAGGGAAAGACTGCTTACCCAGGACCTCACGAAGAGGCCCTGGGGCATAGTTTTGCAGCTTCATACCTAGAGTTAAGCAAAATCCCATCCCTATAGGTCACATAGCCCCAAACAAAAAAATGTAGGCAATGGGAATTTAGCAAGTATCTCCACAAAATGCTGAAAGCAACATGGACAGATAGTCTCTGGATGAAGCAATAAGGTTTATCATAACAATAACAACCAAATAACCAGGCTCTTTGGGAAGCTAAGAGACAAAAGAATCAGAATAACTCTTACAGTATCAGCTACTGTCATTATCTAATGAGCATCCCATTTAAACATCCAGCATATAAATGACTAGAGGGAATCTCTATTGCTACATTAGTATTCTTGGGATCCCATTTTCCCTCAATAAATGATAATAATCAACATCTGTAAGGTGCAAAAAATAGTCTGTCTCTAACCATTAACCCTTCTTTTCATTTTTATTGAAATTTTTTGATATTTTGATCATATTTAGGCCCCTTCCCTTACCTGCACCCCCAATACTCACCATATTATTTCATATACTTTGCTATAGATATAAAATATATATATATATATATATATATATATATATAGAGAGAGAGAGAGAGAGAGAGAGAGAGAGAGAGAGAGAATAAACTCAAGAAAAACAGAGAAAAGTTAAGTAGAAAAGCAAGATAAAATCTGTGAGTTAGTGGAGAAAAAAGCCTGGAAAATGTAAGGGGAAATGTCCCTTAAAAATAGAAACATTGCTGGGCTGGAGAGATGGCCTAGAGGTTAGGAGCCCCGACCGCTCTTACAGAGGACCCAGGTTCGATCCCCAGCACCCACATGGCGGCCGAGAACCGTCTGAGGCTCCAATTCCAGGAGAACTCCAGTTCCAGGGGAATCCCGCTTCTATAGACTGCTGGCCTTTAACTCACCAGAGATCTGCCCCTGCCTCTGCCTCATAAGTGCTGAGGATTAAAGGCATCTGACCACCAAATGCCGATGAGGTCTTTAAATGTGATTTAGTGGCAGAGCCCTAAATATTATATATACTATATTATATATATATACCACTAGTATATATAATAATTTTCATCTATAGCAACAGGTATAATGAAATAAATATTTCGAGCTGACGTATGGGCAGTGCAGATAGAAGGAAGGGCCTAAATATGATCACGAAATACAAAAAATTTCAATAGAAGAATGAAAAGAAGGGTTGAATGGTTAGAGACAGACTATTTTTTGCACCTTACAGAATGCTTGAGATTATATTCAATTTTATGAGGGAAATATGCGACGCATCCCAAGAATACTAATTGTATCAATACGAGATTGCCCTCTAGCTCATTTAATATGCTGTGCATAGTTTGTAAAAATGGTGATTGCTTCATGTAGATAATGGACGGGAGTAGCTGAAACTTCGTAAGAGTTACTTTCTGATTCTTTTGTCTCTTAGTTCCAAAGAGCCTGGTTATTTTGGTTGTTCAGTTGTTAATGATAACCCTCTATTGCTTCATTCTCAGAGCCACTATCTGTCCATGTTGCTTTCAGCATTTTTGGAGCATTCTTTGTAAATCCCATTGTCCTACATTTTTGTCTTGGGGGCTATGTGACCTATGGGATGGGATTTGCTTAACTTAGGTATGAAGCATACGCAAAACTATGCCCCAGGGGCCTCTTCTGGAGTCCTCCTGGTATAAGAGTTCTTTCTTCCTGCCCTCGTCTATTCCTGCAAATCTGCACTGTTCATCTATATGAACCAAGGTCAACTCCGTTTGGCTCGTTATATGAGAAAAATGAATAAACAAAGATAACAACATAGTCCAATAGGATAATACAGTAGAACTCTATGCACCAAAGTAAGATGCGAAACCATAGTGTATGACGACAACTTAGATGTCTATTGACCCCAGGATGAGAACCATAGAGTTGGAGCACACACTAAATAATCATGAGTAATTTTCCCCAAAACAGATAAATGTACAGCCAGATTTGTAACAACATGAAGAGCTGAGGGGCCCTTTTTTTTTTTTTATATAAGTCAATAAAAAGGGCGAAGGGGGGGATGATGCAGGTATCACTTTTGGATAGAACACTTGAAAAGCAAGTTTACCTGGACAGCCTTGAACCCTGTCTTATAATCTCACCAGCACCTCCAGTAATGTTCTGACTGTCCTTTGATCTCTCAGGAAAGAAAACTTTGATTCAGATTTTTGCCTCGAGGTTGCCTTTGTCCCAGTTACCCTGCCCCACAGGCCCCCAATTGTGTACTTCCAGGCATGCTGGTTAATATATAAGCCTTGAGTTCCAACATTAAAAATTGAGTCTATTCCCTCAGGCTTTCTCTGATGATAGTCCTGTTTGTATGTCGTTGATATTATCTTTCTCCACTTACCTTCTTACTATGTAATTTCCTCTTGGTAAAATATACCTGGAGGTCACCTCCCCTCTCTCTTCCCAGAGCCTAACCGGTAGCGACTGTACTGATCTGTTAGCAGAGGACAGTCTTGGAGCAAAAAGCCAAGGAGAGTGAAAACAACAAATTAGCATGTGGATGTAGGCCCCGCATGTCCTAAAGGGACTTTCGAGATGATCAAGAAATCTGACAGTGACTCTTTCCGATCTTATACCTATGCTTCTAAATCCATCCATGACTTTGTATCTACTCTTTATCCTATATTTGTATATATTGCAGTTTATTAGATACATACATCAATATAATTATATGATATAAATATTTCTATGACACAATATCCTAGAGAGAAATTTTTGTACTGAAAGGATTTACTATTTAAGTGGGGACAATTTAAGAATCTGTAAAATCTCGTCTGCCAGGAGGGAGAATTCATGGGTATTATTGAGCAAAGCATATGTCTATCCATTTTGTTATGGAAGGAGTCTGGTGATATAACTGTAAATTTTAAGGTCTTTTCCAAAACGTTTTTGTTCTCTTTTAATTTTTAACTTAAGACTTTTGTAGTTTATCTACCAGTTCTCAGTTCAGATTAGAACGCCCCCCCCCATCATTGTGCCTCTGCCAACCCCCACTGAACCTTCATATCATATTACCTGACCATACATGGTTTGAACTATCCAGGCAAGCATTAATATACCCTATAATGTCCTTAATCAATTTCATCCACCTACAGTCCAGTCAGCCATTCTAGAGATGTAGTTAATGGTCTACTCTCTACTCATTCAAGAGACAGTACCTCAATATTTTTCATATCTATGTGTGCCTGCCACCCATGTTTCTCCACCTCTGGATCTTTGTGTAACTGAGTGTGCCATGGTTCTATGCCCTCAATGTTGTCCACTGCCCAAAGTTCACATAAGCTAAGCTCTACAGTGCGGGCTGATAATCCTCTGCCTCCTGTGTTCATGAAACCCCAATACTGGACTTCACAGTCTTTCTGCCCTCTCTTCACAAAGTCCTGCTGAGTACTGGAAGGGCAGAAGTTTGATACAAGTCATCTGCATCTCTAAGTTCATCTGCACAGCTGTGATCACCTCTGTCCGTGTGTCATGTGCCACCTTTGTATGTAAAGGATGTTGCACTGGTGAAAGGGTTGAGAATGCATTAATTTTACGGTTATAGAGGTCAACGTAGAATGTGATCACCCAGGATGGTCATTCTCTCACGTCATATGTTCTCTTCTTTTCTGACCCAGTTGTGGAACTCATGCTGAGTATCATCCATCTGTGCATATTGATAGACGTTTCCTTGAACGAGTGATGTTCACAGTGATGCTTGTCTGTAAATGTAAGATCCATGTTTTAGCTTTATGTAAAAATTACTTTATTTAGTCTGATGTTTATGACATGACGGATAGGGATTTTTCTCTGGGATCTATGTTTATCTTAGCCATGTGGAATTGGCCACAATTACAGATGCTCAATTGAGTGGCCTTTAACGTCCCATATTAGTTTTGACTCTTAGATATCATCCCCCAGATAACAGTGCCACCTTTGCACCAATTAGTAGTAGCTTGCCCATATGCCAGCAGATTTGCAATATTAATCATCAAAGGTTAATATAAGAGTTAAACTTTGTTTTGAAGGCTATATAGTTTCAGCTTCTCCTCTCATTCTCCATCGTTGCAACTGTTTCGAAGTCATGTTCCTGAATCTTCAGCAGAGACTCCTTATCTGGGGAACTAGAAGGATCCCTGCATTAACATTCGATATGGGGAGATAATACCCACAGAACTTAAAGCCAATAGCACAATCCAGATAGATGGAAGAAGTATAAGTACCCAAGGGCATAAAAGATATTTACGAGATAGTTCAACCAAAGACCTTCAAAGAAGAATACTGTAGCATCTTTCAGAGAGGTCTTGAGTTAGTAAGACTACCAAACAAATGAGAAGTTGATCTGAGTAGGATACATGGGCCAAGCAATGAAGAAAGTAAAATGGAAACATAAATCCAAAATTGTAGACATTCTACCTAAAGTACGGAAATAGAGCCATGTCAACAAACCCGAGCTTCCTGTGATATTGCAGTATTATCACATGACCACCAAGCTGACCGTCATCAACCATCTACGGAATCTCTAGCACAGATGACTTCGACTATTTTACTCAGATTTGAGACTCACAAGAATATATGCTGTAGCAGATACATGAAGTGAGTCTTTTACGTGATTTAATTTTCTGGTAATTTGTTATAAGGCACAGAAACTAACAACAGAATGTTACAACACATTTATGAGAGTGGTCAGACAAGAATTTGTACTAACAAGGGCTATTGGCAGTGATGCAGAGTGACTGAAAATGACACATTAATGAGGAAAATGCAAAACTGCACAAATAATTCACAGAAGATTTGACAGCTTCTAATAAAGATGTATTATACTGACCATATGACTAAGAAATCCTTTTGCTTAGGAATATTTTGAGAAAAATATAGGAAACACTGTATGTTCACACCATAACTTCTACATAAATGTTTACAGTGGCTTTATACACAAATGTCCCAAGCTGCAAAGAACCTAAATGTTTCATCCAGTGATGTGGAAATTATAAACTGGTGAGGTATCTTCTGTCAGAGAGCATGATTGGCTCCACATCAAAAAGGAATCGAGACATTTGATCCAATTCACTGACGATTGATGATGCTCTGCACAATGTATATGCCAAGCAAACTGAAAATCTACTTGCAGCTATTAAATTCAATGTAAATAAAGCAGCACCAGAAATAGGGACTTGTGCTGGAACTAGCCTTTAGTGTTCAACTTGACCCCTCATTTGGAGACGAGGGCTCTCTTGAGTTGGAGGAAATTGTGCCTCCATTGGATTGCCTGTGGTCACATCTGGTGGTGGACTATTCTGATTGCTGAGAAATTGGAGGGCCCAGGTCCCACAGATGAGTAGTGCTACCCTTGGGTCAGGTTGTGAGGCAATGTGACCGACTAATGAGAGCAAGCTAGGGCAGACAGGAGGAGCAAAGTCACTTAATGAAACAGCATTCCTCCTTGATGACACATAGTATGCTTCTAGTGCGCTGCTGCGTCCATGGGTTCCTGCCCTTGTGCAAGTTCCTTTAGCCCATGGTGCGTACCCTTAGGTGACTAATACTTGTGACCAGGTTAGACTGTAAGTTGAATATAACCCGTTTCCTGCCCCAAGTTGGATGTCGAGATGTCAGAGGTGTTTCAGGTGAGTTACACAGCAAAAGTAGCCCGCGGAAACAGACTAGAATGTCAGAAGATTACATATGGTATAGTCGGGCGAGCGAAGTGATATGGAGGTTTGGTGTCGAAGAGGAACTTCGTTCTGTGACAGACTCTGCTAGCTATTTTGTCTCCTTTGTAAGGGTAGGAAGGACTATGACATATGCGCGAATAGGAGAAGAATTTAGAATACTGCTCTTACGTGCGACAGAGTGAAACATGAATTCTACTTGAATAAGTGATATGTTAGCTGTAGTGGTAATCTACTGTTGAGCATTGACAGTGTTTTGATTATATGATACTGAAAGAGAATGTTATTTGAATACTAGAAGGAGTTTTGTGGAAGAGGACCATAAGGCACTTACTCGCAAGAAAGAAAGTATCTATAAAAAGAAAGACAAAGCATTTGTATCATACAGAGCTCAGGAAAACAAGATCGCAGGATATTGGATTATCTGAGCTGAGTTGCTAGCTTGGTCTAGGTGTGAGGCTGGAGATTAGGTGCGAAGGCTGCTCATTGAAGGGAATGATACAATCTAAGATTGAAACTCGAAAAAGAAACCTAGAAGTGAATCCTTTATAGATCCTATGGTAAATACAGTGTGGACAATTTGATGCTAGGATTAATGAGACTGAGAGTCATAAAGATAATACACATAGACGTGAGTATGGGTTGTCTTTCTCAAGTGGAAGCCACACAATTGGAAATATTTTGAAGAACCAATGCATACAAGCCTGTTGCCGTCCTCGTGCACAAGATCTTTTCTAAAACGAGTTGAAGAGAGACCTTTCGTGTAGCAGAGGTCACTATCACACATAAGAAGCACGTCTTGCTGCCTCTCATCTAGCGAAACAGTTGCTGAGTGAGCCCTGGTCACACCACTCTTGGCAGCATGATTGGCGTAGTAGAGCCAGTGGTACCTAGGTAGGGAACAGAGGCTTGTCTGTGTAACAGAGTGACAAAGTCTCCCTTTATAACTGGACTGTTTATTAGCCATGTGGATAGTTTCCGTATATTTGGAAAGGAGCGAGTGCAACAGAGAAAGCAGCAATCCGAAGTTAACCTCTGGTCAATACTGCCATACGATGGTCAAACCGCGCACAGAAACACCTCTATTCGGAAGTGGTAAGCTGGTCTCTGAGTCAGAAAGGACTTAGCGAGACTCGCATTTGTGGTTACCAGAATTTCTTAAAATTGTTCCTAGCCATATACAGAGTGGTCTGCTTGCCTGTACATCCCTTGTCGAGATTTCGGACTCTCTTCAACTTTGCAGCGGAACGCTGCTCTATGTCAGAAGAGAGAAGAGCTTTCGAAGGCTTTTTCAGTTATAGTTTTCTGAATGGAACAAGGAGCCAGATAAGCGACCAGCTCGAAGGGGGGGAAGAAGGAAGAGAGTGTCCAGAGAAAAGAGGAGGAAGAGTAGCCGAATATGGGATGCTTATATGTCGTCAACCAGGCATCTGCCCAAGTGTGGTGTACGGATGGGCCACGGGCGTACAGGACCAACTCACTGGATATCTTTATCCCGAGTTGTACAGGGGAAGTTAAGGTTCGGTTCTCAAAATCCACTCCACAAGCTATGTTGGCTGAGAAGTAGGGATCACTGGATGCAGCGTGCCGCCCATTCAGGCAGGGCGCCAATTGGTTAGTAAGAACCCATCCTCACAGTGTTGAGTTTGGTGGACGAGTCAGCTTCCAATGGGGTGAAACTTAAAGTGTGATGCGCCAATGAGCAACCATTAGTATTGATGATAGCACTCACAAGAAGAGCCACGTGTCAACCGCCTGCTGAGAACACAGAGCTTAGCGCCCCAACTGGCAGGTCCTAGGAGGCGTGGTGGGTTCGTGGGGGCGTAATGGAGTGGCCTGAGCGCTCTATCAAATGGAGTCTGGGAGATCTAATTTAGAAAATTGCATTTTTGTGACAAGGGGTTCTGCCACCAAGGGGTTTCTTTTTGGTTGTGGTACGCGATGGGCTTGGTGGGGATGGGGAACGGGAGGCAACAGCATGTCTGGAGAGGGTTGATGGCTGCCCGAAACCCTTTTGGTATAGTATAATTGGTTGGCCATGGTAGAAACGCCAGAGTAAGCAATCAAGCCGTGGTGTATTTGGTGAACACACGCTCTTTAGATGCAGTCAGAATCCCCAACTTAGGTGCTATGATGCCCGATTGCGCCTTGAGCTAGCATTCTGTCCGTCAGTTCACAGAACCTCTACGCTTTTTGGTCTTATTAGTAGAGTGAAGAACTGTCGCAGGCCCAGCTTTCTAGGAACTATAAGGTTGCAGACCCGGTCTCATAATAGAGAACACCATCCACACCGACCCAAAAATAAAACTAGGTGGTAGCTGCAACCCCATTTAGGAACACAATGCAGACCGAGGCACATAACGATTGATGAGCACACTTGTATAACTATGAGGGATTGAGACTAAGTGTCAGAGGCGTTCTTGAAGGGGACGGGATTGGTGTCCTCAGTTCTTGGATTCTGGAGCATTATTCCCTAAGGCATGTCGGCTGTAGAGCAGGGGATCTTCCTTACATAAGGCGTGTTTTGATCTTTATTCTGTCATTAACAGTCGATTGAGGTTTTGGTGTGCTTAATCTGAATGATAGTATACTACCATCTCCATCTTGGCTTATGGTAACAGTAAAATTACATATTATGAAAAGAATCGTGGGTCTGACTTATGATGTGGGTGTAGCGACTCATTGAATAGTTGATGTGCTTTGGTGAGGGAAACTCTTTAGCTCTTTTGAGGGTGAGCATGTCACAAGGGTGTAAGACAAACAGGCAGGGGGAAGTTACAGGAAATGCATGCTCCTCAGCTGAGGGGTGATAGCTTGGATGACAATGTGCTCAAGAGGCTATGGGATTACACTGTGGGAGTTGAGGGAGTGGCGCTCTTTCGTGGATGTCAGGAGAGGTGGCTCACAGTGTTCTGTACCTTGGCGCTCCTCTGCCCTCCACTTGTCATGATGGCGTCAAATTTGTTCTGGAAGATTTCAGCCCTTTCAACATTGCCAGCAAAAGTCGAGACTCCAGGGAATCACGATGCTCTGTAGCCAGAAAAGGAGGGAAGCAGGTTTTAAACAGCCGGCCCCTCTGAGCACATAAGCACACACCTATAATCCCTCACGACATGGCCTCCCTATGGGTGCTATCAGGTCATAAAGCGAGGCACAGGGCTAGCCGGCTCTCAGGGAGGTACCATGCAGCCATCGGGTGTGGCGCGAAGCTAGAGCCATATGAATCAGGCTCCTTCCCTTGCCCATTTGGGACGCGGTGCTTCACTTGCTTCAGCTACTGCCTCCATGTTCCTGCCCTGAGACAGTATGTACCTAGCTTATGCGACATGACTCCTCTATGAATGCAATACAAACTCTGGTTTGTCCCGAGAGAGATGTCAGTGCTGCAATATAGCCTCCTTTCCTCACTTCAACGTCACATTTTCTGTGATCAAGGTCAAGCATTAGCTTTTCAGGGTGAGCTGCTCTAACTGGCTTTGTGTCCTGTTAACCTTAAGTGCACTCGGCTGCACTTCTCAGATAGCAAGCTGTGCATTTAGGGGACCCCAGATGTGAGGAGGGCACCCTGATAGTGTGGAGGAAAGTTGGTGGTGGAGCCTGGACTTAGGGCAGCCTAGACAGGAGCCCTAGGAGGAGTGTGTGGCCTTGGTCCTGATGATCGTGCTCCTCCCAGGCCCCCAGGGGTATTCTTAGAGCTTTTCAGCAAGGCATCTCTGCCAAAGAAGGTTGCTAGTGGACAGATTTGATTTAGCTTTGAGCAAGTTTGATGGCTGGGTTGGGATGCATCTTCAGTAGGTGAACAGCTGAATTTAGTGGTCGCTGAAGCTACCTCCCAGTCTCAAATTCTGCAGGACTGGACAGTCCATGCTATGTTGTAATTTTAGAGCTGCTAACATATGGTTTGGAGATGGGTTCATCATTATAATTTGGGTTATGTAATACTATAAAAGGAAATGGTGATACGGCTGTCCCTTAAGTGGGAAGCTCAAGAAAGTTACAGAGAAGCAAGAGAAACCACAAATGTTGAAAGAGGAGAGAGAAAAAGAGAGAGAGAGAGAGAGAGAGAGAGAGAGAGAGAGAAGAGAGAGAGAGAGATTGCATGTAATTATGAGAAAAAACCTTTGTTCCTTGAAATGTTCAGAAAGAGAAGAAATTGGAAGCTTGCCGAGTTTAGGATAGATGCTCAAGAATGCATCATGCATCTACCAGCAAATGGAATATTTCACATGCAGCCATCTTTGTCCAGTGGGTAAAGACAAGAATTAAACACAAAAAAGTCCTTCCTCCCTCTTGGTGATCCTTTTCAAGCATTTCCGCTTTCCAGTAATCATAGCTTTGTTTAACCCCACAAGCTCTCCTCTTGGGGGCCTGTCTTTTACAGAGCGGTTGATTACAGCTGCGGAGGAGCAGCAGGCCGAGGACCATCAGGACTCCGCCATCCTGGAGAGTGTCTTCAGAAAGAGACCCTGATTGCTCTTTATTTTTGCCCATGTTTTATTCCAATCTGTAATTTAAAATCCATTATACAAAGAATCCACAGTGCCAGCTGGATGCTATTAAGACTTGGCTCTTCTCGTCTTGCTAAGTTGTGGTGTGTGGTTTGGTGCGCGTGCGGTGTGCGTGTGTGCGTGTTGTGTGAATATGTGTGTATGCCGTGTGTTGGGTGGTGTGTGGTGTGTGTATGTGTGTAAGTAGATAGGTAGGTAGTTAGAAGATCAAGTTTTTTTCATCAGTTACATTCCACACTTGGTTTGGTACAGAGTCTTCTCAGCTAGCTAGAAGCTCCCAAATAGGCTAGGCTTGCTGGCCCAACCTTCTGTCTCCCCAGCCCTGTCCAAGTACGGACTGGATACGAGGTATGCCACCCACACCAACAGCCTTTACATTTTTTATTTATTCATTTAAAATTTTATTTTATGGTATATGAGTGTTATGCCTGATGTGTGTAAGTGCACCATGACATGCAGTGCCCTGTGGGGGCCAGAAGAGGCATTGGATCCTTCTGGAACTGAAGTTAAGAGTTGTTGTTAGTTGCCATGGGTGTGGGTTTCAAACCTGGTCTCCTGCGAAGAGCAGCAGTCTCTTAAGCCATTTGAAGCCATCTGCTGCAGCCCACACCACCCAGCCTTTTGAATTAGTTCCAAATTCCAACTTCAGATCTTCCTGCTTGCAAAGAGGGCATGAGCTATGTCTCTATCCCTCTGTCCCTTTCAAAACTTTTCATTAGGACTGCTGATGGTAGTGTTTGTGATGAGAAGTTGGTGAGGGGCTGAGAGAGCGCTCAGCGGGTTGGTGCTTGCTGCTCTTGCAGAGGACTCAGGATTTGATTTCCCAGCATCCGTCAGGTGGCTCACAGCTCCTGTAACTCCAGCTTTCAGGAAAACCCAACACTTCTGCCTCTCCACCTTGAATGTCATGCATAGCAACACATAGACACACACACACACACACATTATGATTAAAAATAATTCTTTCTATTTATGAAACTGAAGTGTCTTGGGGAGGATTGAAAACAAAATCATCAATGTAAAACTAATATTAGAGACCTTTAAAAAATACCCTATGAAAGGGTCAGGGAGCTCTTTGACATCTGCATCTCAGGTTTCTGAGATGAATCTTCTAACGACAACCCAGGAGGCTGTGATCTTGGGACAAAGCATGAGTGCCTCCTCCTGCATGTCCTGCTCTGGGCTGCATTGGGCTCACACCGTGGAATGGAAGAAGGCAGGAGGGTGACCAAGACTGTGCTGTGTTTACCGGCAATTCACTGCCAAGGTACACCACACGCATGCAGTTTAGGGGCTGTGATCGCCTTGGAAGCTAGAGTACAAAATGATGTTACCCACCAAGTAGCCATTACAAGTGGAACCAAAACTGGGTCCTCTGGAAGAGCAACAAATGTCTTTAACGCACTGAGCAATTCTCTCATTACCGTTAGATTTTTTTTTTTGGCTGATGAAATAGGATACATGCTCGAATGGTGGCTAGTACATAACAGAGTGTTGGATGGAAAAGATCAAATAAGTATGATTAACACTACTGGAGATAAAAGAAGGAATTTAATATATAGGAATAAAAAGAAATGCTATAGAAAGAAAAAGGCAGATATGCGAGAAACAAATAGGAGGTAGAAGCATTAATTTAAAGATTCAAATAGACAAATCTGAAGGAAGAATTTTATACAAGTGGATCAAGAAATTACTAAAAGATCAAGAACTGCACAACTCTACAAAATTTTTCTGGATTTGCAAGAACAGACATAGCTACAAATTTAAAGCTACAAATTTTTCTAGCAGCAATACCTTTAACTGCAGTTTTTATTTCCCAATTTATAACTTGATAACAAAGCTATTTCTGAATCCTTGCTCTGTGTCAGGCCCATTTCAAGCTTTCCCTTATATGAAGAGAGAGGTTCTCTGCAATTTTTACTGGTCGGCTATCCACATACTATCTGGGAGCAGTATTTGCTCTTCTTTTTGGGGACTACACTTCCTTGGGGCCTGGTGTCCTGGGGAAGTTGCAATGTGTGCTTGTCTGTGAATCAGGTTGTACCAAACCTCCCTGGCTCTGGATTCTGCTGGACTCTTGTCCTTGAAATCCTCATGTTAAAGGGAGGGATGCAAGTACCAAACCAATTGCTTCAACAGGAGCCCCTGGAAGAATCACCTATAGTACCTGATCTCCAAGAGCCCAGGGATGCTCTGCTTTGGACCCTCCCCCAGAGCCCAGGAATTAGCTCTTGTGGATCAGAGAGCCACAGTGGACTCCAGCCCTTTCCCCGTCGCTCATTTCAGCCAGGCAGTCCTAGAGGGGCATCCATCTCATCTCTCTTTTCCAGAAAAATGGAAGTGGGAATGCAAAAATTATTCCTTTGTAATTCGAGGCTGAGGTAAAGCCAGGACTGACTGTGTCAAGCTACTCGTCAACAGCCTTCTTCTAAGACTTGCTGCTCCAAAAATCCGTTGCAAGCCCTACACCCAACCAACTGTTCCCCTCTGTCTCTGTCTGAGACCTTCCCAGGTGGCACCTTTTGTCAGATCAATAAAATATGGCTAATGTCACAAGAGGCTCAGGACATCATCTACATTGACTCGCCATTACATCGGGAGCCTGGTTCTTGGTTCTGCCTGGTCTCACTGGCGAAGTAAGTTACCTGGTCTACCTTTTCATCTGAGACTCCAGGTTCTCTTCCAAACTGCTTGATTGCTGGCTGATTTTAGTTCCTTGAAGTTGTTAGACCAGAACTCGGCTCTTTCAGGCTGCCTGCTGTCCCACATGTGGCCCTCTGTTTACCATGACAGTCGCTTCATCAAGGTGGCAAGGAGCATTCCCGTGCTGCTGCTGTCTCACCTCTTACTTTCAGACCCTCTCGTAGAGGCCTGGCTAGGCTAGCCCACCTGGGATAACCTCTTTTGAGCATTTCAGTTCCAGTGATTTGGGACTTAATTACATGTCCAGAATCACTTCTTTGTCACACAGTCCAACCTAATCACCAGAGCACTGCCCCATATTCTACCTCATAGGTCTTCACCAGGGTCAGCAGGGGATCATGCACATGCTTAGGAAGGGAATCTGGGGGACCTTTGACAACTCTGCCTATTACACTTCTCTAAACATTGACTCACTTAAACCCCAGAAAATAGCACGGANTGCTTGACCATCAGACAATACTCCACAGTTGTGACCACAGGCCAATCCAATGGAAGCAATTCCCAACTGAGGCTCCCCAACCCAAGTGTATCAAGTTGAGCCTAAACGATCCAGCACAATTGACCCCGTCTCAACTTGACACGCAAACACATCACTATTAAACCACCATCTTTCCAGATTTTCCCCAGGTATGATGTTATAACATTAATCACACACTAAGAAGTAGCTACCTTAAAAAGCCCCACTAGTCACTAAATGTCCACATTTAAAATTCATAGTCTATTAAAAGTCTCTTAACTGTGGGCTGCTTGTAAAATCAGAACAATATGTTTATTTCCAATGGAAGAAAATCGCGCACACTAAAACAAACCTAAGTCCAGCAAGTAGCTCAGGTGGACACCTGGGATCTCCACAATCTTCTGTGGCTCCAAAGGGTTTCAGCAGCTCACCCCCCTCTCCTATCTCTTCCTGTCACAGCCACACAGACTCTCATCTTGAACCAGGCCGACTCCAATTCCACACCTGCCTCTGCTTGGAGTGCTCTTGGTGGTCATCCCATGGCCCTGGCATCTCCAAAACGCTGGGGTGTTGCCATAACTGGAGTAACGAGTAGAGCGTTAAGTGAGCCTTGTAAACTTCAAATGTTCTCTTCTACCTATCCTGGAAAGCCTCAGCTTCTTCCATAAACCCTGCAATCCTGGAGTCCTCCACTGCAACAAGGTGCACTTCCACACAATGGTGCTTTCGCTGACACTCTCAGTGCCAAGCCTCTGGCTGCTCTCTGTAACCCCTCAAATTTCAACACCAGAACAATACTGGAGATCTTAACACACTCTAAATCTTCATGATTTGGCTGGAGACTGGAGGCTCAGGCCCCATTCTGAACAACAGCTTCTGTTGTGACCTTGAAGAAATTTCTTCCAGAAGATTTCAACCACAGTCGATCGTGCTGGTCTCTTGTTACTTAAGCTGATTTTATCAGACCAAGCTAACCACATCAATTGTCCCGTACATAAAGGATTCATCTGCAGTTTCTTGTCTCTGTTACAGCTGATTCTTCAAGCCCCACTGACCAGGGGGAACCCAAATATGTTAAACCGTCCTGAGGATCTCTGCTTCCTTTGAAACGTTCATAAGCCAGGCCCATCTTCTACAAATCCTTCCGCAAAACTTGTCCAACTCCACAGACAACACGTTAGGGCATCAAATGTTCTTCCCACGCCAAAGTTCCAAAACGGCCTCCACAATCCTTCCCCAAAACACCAGGTCCAGGTCCTGTCACAGCAATCCCCCACTTACTGGTACCAAATTTCTGTTCTAGTCTGTCCTCTTGCTGTGGACAAAACACTCTGACTGCACCAACTTGGAGAGGAAGAAAGGGTTTATACTAGCTTCATCTCACTGGTCACAGTTCATACCTTAGGGAGCCCATGGCTAGGAACTCAGGGCATGAATCTGGAGGAGCAGCTGAAGCACAGTCATGGAGGTAATCTGCGTTATGCTTCTCCCCTAGGCCATGCACCAGCCTGCCTTCTTATACGGTACACAACAAACCTGCCCAGGTAAGCACACTCATTGGTGCTGGGCCCGCCAACATGTGCCGACAATCAAGACCAGTACTCTCACAGATGGTGTACCACAGGCCAATGCCAATGGAGCCACATCCCAAAACTGAGGCTCCCTCACCCAGTGCGTGTCAAGGATGACAATTAAGAACTATCACCAGTCCCATTGGGCTGCTTATATTGTACATGGATATATATAGAATGCAGAGTTTCAGTCTGCTTGGCATTATTACATTGTCAGCTCATAATATGTCAGTGAATGGATCAACATTGTCCATTCTCTTTTTGATGGGACCCTCAGCTCTCTGCAGATATACCACAGTTTAATTTCACATCACTTGGATGACATTTAGGTTCTTTGCAGCTTGGGACATTTGTGTATAAAGCCACTGTAAACATTTATTAGAAGTTATGTGGAACATACAGTGTTTCATATTTCTCAAAATATTCATTAAGCAAAGGATTCTTAGTCATATGGTCAGTATAATACATCTTTATTAGAAGCTGTCAAATCTTCTGTGAATTATTTGTGCAGTTTTGCATTTTCCTCATTAATGTGTCATTTTCAGTCACTCTCCCGCACAATAGAGCCTGTTAGTACAAAATTCTTGTGAACCACTCTCATAAATGGGTATGTAACAAAATTTTTTTTCTGTGTGCTAGTTTTTGTGCCTTATCAACATAATTTCCAGAAACATTATCACTTAAAGTCCACTCTATCTGCTACAGCAAATTCCATTGTGCAGTCCAAAATCTGTAGTAAAATAGCAAGGCACTGTGCAGAGATTTCACTAGACGGCAGGTCCAGGGTGTCAGTAAAACCTGCAATATCACAGGAAGCTCGGGTTGTTCATGCTCATTCCTGTTACTGGAGAATTTACCATTTTGGTTTATGTTTCCCATATTCCTTCTTCATTGCTGGCCATTACCTCAGGTCACTCTCATTTGTTGGTAGCTTAACATAACTCCAGACCTTCTCTGAAGATGACAGTTTCTTTCTTTGAAGGTCTTAGGGAACATCTCTTAAAAATGTTTATCTACTAACCTCCCTTATGAGTGTGTGGTCAGCCTGTGAGACTCCCAAAATATCAAAGGATATTGCCAAGGCTCTTATTATCGCCCCTAGAATTTGAAGAGTAAGTCCCTATGCCTGAAGATAGAGACATACTTCAGGTAACAGGATTGGAGCAATGAAGGAGGAACTGAACTATAAGCCTTTCAACAAAGTTTTAATCTTATAAACTAGATGTAATATGCAAACGCTGCTGCAAGCATTACTATTGTGCGAAGGTGTGGCACTGTTATCTGGGGGGATAATCACAGAAGCAAACACTAATTGGAATCTTAAAGCCCACTTCAAGTGGCTCTGTAATTGTGGCCACATCACACATGGCTACATGAAAACCATAGATCCTCAGAGAAAATCCGTAACCCTGTCAAACTCAGACGACAATGAGATTGTTACCATAAGCTAAACATGTGATCCTACATTGTACAGACAACTAGCTGTGGAACGCACTCATCCAGGAGTCTTCAATATTGAAACATATGGATGATACTGGCGAGTTCCACAACTGGTCAGAAACGAGAGCACATATGACTGCGAGAGACCATCCTGGGGACACATCTACAAGTTGAACCTGTAAACCATAAATTAAGCATTCCTCAATCCTCACCAGTGATAGCTTCCTTTCACGTGGTTACACAAGAGCCCAGCTACAACGGTCAACATGGCAAAGACTAGAGACTCAACTGAGTGCAACTCTTATGGAACTCTTTCCACCTCTACTCTCAGGACATTGATGAAGATGGAGGCTAGAAAGACTGTGAGAGTCAGTGATTGGTTCATGAACACATGGAGGCAGAGGATGTTCAGGCCACTGGATAGCTGCTTATGGTGTGAACTTGTGGCGCATGGTAACCATTGAGCAAGTAGACCTTGGTAACTCATTACACACAAGACTCCATGAGGTGGAGAAACATGGGTGGCAGCGACAGCCATATAGAATGAAACAATATGTGAGGATGCTGCTGATGAGCGGAGAGGAGACCTTTAAATGAGCTAGATTGGACTAGACTGGTACTTAGTGGATGAATTTATCTTTAAGGACATTTGTGGTATAAACTGCTTGACTAGTCAAAGGACAATATGATGTGACAGAATAAGGCATGGGTGAGAGCAATGCAATGGGGGAGGGGTCTATTTGATTAGAACTATTCTATGAATGACAAACGCTATAATAAAAAAAAAATTAAAAATTAAATAAAACGTTTTGGAGACCTTAACATTAAATGTTATATCACTATGATCTCCTTCCAACAAAATGGTTAATATGCCTTGCTCAATAATAACCCATGAATTCCCCCGTGGGTCAGACAGTTTACAGATATCTAAATTCACTAGACATCGTAATTTCTAGTACAAATTCTCATATATTTCATGAAACTTTCTATAACATGATAAAATATTGATGTATGTAATCTAATAAACTGCAATATATAAAATATAGGTAATAAAGGAGTAAGATACACAAGTCATGAGGATTTAGAAGCATGGTATATGGAAGAGTCACTGTCAGAATTTCTTGTCATCTGAAAAGTCCTTGTAGACATGCGGGGCCTACATCTACATGCTTTTGTTTCTTCTCTCCTGGCTTTAGCTCCAAGACTGTCCTCTGCCATACAGAGAGACAGTCGCCTAGGCTTAGCTCTGGCAGAAGGAAGGGGAGGACCTCCAGGGCAATTTTAACCAGAGAGAATAGATAAACAGTAGAAAGATATACGACATACAAACAGCACTCAGAGAAAGCCTGAGGGAATAGACTCAATTTTTCATATGTTGGACACTCAAGGCTAATTCTAACCCAGGGCCAACTGGGCTGGAAATGCTACATCATCAGTTGGGGCTGGGGTAGGAACTGGGACGAGGGAACCTCAGGCTAACATAGCCGGATCAACAGTCTTTCCTGAAGAGTCAAAGGACAGTCCAGACATTCACAGGTTCTGTGAGAAATAGCAGGGGTCAAGGTTCTTCAGGTAACTCTTTTAAGTGCCTTCTATCCAAAAGGATACATGCCCCCATCCCTTACTTGATACATAATAAAAAAAAAAGGCTCAGTTGTTACAACCTGCTGACATTTATCTGTTGGGGAAATCATTCCGAATAGTGTGGCCCAACTACAGCTCCCCCTGGGGAAAGCAGAACCTGAGAGTGTGATCTATAGGCATCTTGGCTTCTACCTGGGACAGTAGAGTTCCATCTGCATATACAGCAAACTGGAGATGTGACACTTTGTTCAATTAACATCAAAGGAAGTGCACCATGGGTTGGAATTTGCAGAAAAATAGGCGAGAGGCGGGAACTGACTGCCTACCCAGACCTCACGAAGAGGCCCTGGGGCATAGTTTTGCAGCTTCATACCTAGAGTTAAGCAAAATCCCATCCCTATAGGTCACATAGCCCCAAACAAAAAAATGTAGGCAATGGGAATTTAGCAAGTATCTCCACAAAATGCTGAAAGCAACATGGACAGATAGTCCTGGATGAAGCAAATAAGGTTTTATAACAATAACAACCAAATAACAGGCTCTTGGGAAGCTAGAGACAAAAGAATCGACATAACTCTTACAGTATCACGCTACGTGTCTTACTAATGCGCATCCAGTAAACTTCCAGCATATAAAGGGCTAGAGGGAATCTCTATGGCCTCTTAGTAATTCTTGGATCCCATTTTCTCCTCAATAGATGATAATAATCAACATCATGGTAAGGTGCAAAATATCCTGGTCGCTAACCATTAACCACTTCTTTTCATTTTTATATGAAATTTTGTGTATTTTGATCATATTTAGGCCCCTTCCCTTCCCTGCACCCCCCACACTGACTCCACCATATTATTTCATTACTACTTTGCTTAAGATATAAAATTAATATAAAAATATGATAATATTTATAATGTATCTATAACACACTATATGTAAAGACCCTCACGCCATTGGCAGATGCCTTATCTGGACACTTAGAAGGCAGAGGCAGGCAGATCTCTGGAGTTCAAAGCCGCCAAGTCTATAGAGCGAGTTCCAGGACAGCTGGAACTCCCTGGGGGTAGAGGGATACCCTGTCTCAAAAACAACCCCCTGCTCCCCCACAAAAACAACTTCATCAAATTTAAATCTTTCCACCAGATAATCTCATTTACAATTGCTTAAAAACAATTGAGGATGGATCTTCATTATACTTTCAAATTTTTCACATATACCTTTTAATAGGACCTAAACATATACCTACACCAAAATAGTTACAGGCCCACCCACACTGCAGGAGACAAGAGTATACTTGTCTAAAGGACATACATTATTGTAGATCACTTGACAAAAATATAGAGTATATTTCGTGAATTTTTTTCAACAGAATTTCTTTTCAGTGAAATGTCTTTTGAAATGCTTTGCCTGTTTGCCTGTTTTTATTGTTTTGCTTCTCTTTAATACTGCATGGTGGCACACACCTTTAATCCCAGCACTCTGAGGCAGAGGTAGGCGGATATCTGTGAGTTCAAGGCCAGCCTGGTCTACAGAGAGAGCTCCAGGCCAGCTGGGACTAAAGGGAGACCCTGACTCAAAAAAATATCAAAAAACCCCCAAATATTTTATTTATTATTTCTATTTTATATGTATGAGTGTATTGCCTGAATGTAAGTAAGTACACCTGGTGTCATGAAATGCCTGCAGAGGACAGAACAGGGTATCAGGTCCCCTGGAACTAGAGTTATACATGGTTGTTAGATACCATATGGGTGCTGGGAACTGAACCCAAGTCTTCTTCAAGAGTAGCCACTGCACTTAGCCACTGAGCCGTCTCTCTTGCACTTTGTTTTATTTCTTATAATTCAGCTTTGAGAGTTGTTTTTAGTTAAATATTCTAGATGAAAGTACTTGAACACTTGGTCAGTTTGTGACATTATTTGGGGAGGATCATGGAACATTCAGAAGGCATGGCCTAGCTAAGGGAAGCGCATCACTGGGAGCAAGCTTTCAGAGTTCACAGCCTTGGCCCACTCCTTCTGCTTTTTGCTTTGTCAGCCTCCTACCATACCTCTTCTACTAGGATGGACTCTATCCCTCCGGAACCATAAGCTCAAATAAGCCCTTCTATAAGTCACCTTGATATGGCATTTTATCAGAGCAGTAGAAAGTAATTAATCTAAAGGTCAACCAACGTTTTTAAGTACATTTTAGTGTATTTTACCTTTGTGTTTGTTTATTATTGTCACATATGTAAGAAAGACTAGCCTAACTGATTGTCTCCTATGTTTCATTTAGAAGTTTTCAGGTTTAGATTTTATGTTTATGACTATGATTCATTTTGTGATTAGTGTGGGGTAGAGTGAAACATGAAACATGGGGTTAATTATTTTCATTCTCATTGTTCAATTGTTCCAGCTTCGCTTGTTGAGAAGACCATTCTCCATAGTCTCCACACAACTTTCCCAAAACCAGTCCACCGTAGTTTCAGCATCACTTGTTGAGGAGAGCGTTCTCCACAGTCTCTACAACTTTCCCATAACTAGTCCATCATATAGATATTGCTGTCTTTCTGGATTATGTGTTCTTAAAAATGGATTTATGTTTCTCTTCTTTCTACAATACATCAGAATTTTGATTGCTGCTATTTTAAAAGAGCTCCTAATGTTGGATACAGTGAGTTGCCTGACTTTGTGCTTCTTTTATGCTTATTAATATTTCAGTATTAGGTAGGTTTTCAGGGTTTTTCCTTTGAATGTCTTTGAGCAGACTGAGAAAGTCGCTCCTAGTCCTAGTTCTCTGAGAGTTTTTATCATGGTGAGATGTTAAGTTTCATCAAATGATTCATTAACATTGAGTGAGACAATCCTGTGTTTTATTTCTCTTCTTTAATCTCTTGTTCTAGTGAAATAGCATTGATTGATCATGATGTATTAACTTTTGGATATATTGCTGGATTTAGTTTTGTTGAACATTTGCATTTATATTCATGAGGCATGCTATTTTACAAGGTTGTTTCTTGTAATACTTTTTGCTGATTTGGGTTTTGTGGTAATGCCAGTCTCAAAGTAATATGTAGAGAATTACTTTCTTCTGCTTTCTGGAAAAATTTTTTTATACAGAATTATTATTACTTCTTCAGTAACATCTTGATAAAATTTTCTGATAAAGAGATGTTATAGAAGACCTATAAATGGTTTCCTATATTAAAGGTGTTTAGAAATGAAATTTCTCTATTAGATAGAAGACTACTCATGTATTCTTCTTGAATAGGCTATGGTAGGTTTATTTATTTTTTTGTCTTTTCAAAAGTTTGACTAATGCTTCTGTTGCCAAATTTTGTAGGCATGTGTTTATTTCTATCATTTCTAACATGGAAAACCCCTTAATATTAAAGTAATATGCCCAGAACATCTATCATTTTTTTGTATTCTCTCTAGATAAGTTTGACTAGAACTATATCCATTTTATTATTTTTCACACACACACGTACACACACAAAGTGGTTTCAATAGTTTTCTCTGCTGCTTTTTGTTTGAGGTATTAATGCTTTCTCCTTATAGTGTTGTAGGACTGAAATATCCTCCCAAAGCTTATGTGCTAGAGATTTTGTCTTCCATGAAGCAACATTCAAAAGTGAGAGACCTTTGGGAGATGATTACATCATGAAGCTCCAGTGTATTCCTAAATTCTCCTCTTTAAATCAGGTGGCCAAAGTTGTGTGGACTTACATTCAGGTCTTCAATTTTGTTTCAGTGATCAATGTGTTTGTTTTTATGCAAGTACTATGCTGTTTTTATTACTATAGCTCTGTAGTATAATTTGAAATCAAGTATGGTGATACATCCACCATTTCTTTTACTGTTAAAGATAGATTTAACTATGCTGGAATTTTCATCTTTACAAATGAAATTTAAAATTAATTTTGTAAAAAAACCTAGCATACAACTGTGGAAATGTGCAGTAGGCCCCAATCTTAGATGAAGAACTATTGGGCAGCTGATTACTACTCGGCAAGAAAGAGCTGATCTTTAAGGAAGTGACTCTAGATAAGGTGATTACACCCCAGTGGATGAAATTGCACTAAGGGACATCAAGGGACACTAACTTGACTCCATAGGCCTTAACACAAATTACAGAATGCAAGATAGCCAGTGTGGGGGTGAGTGGGAGCTATATGTGGGTGCTGACAGGGAAGGGGGACTAAGATATTGGGTATGAAATACGCAAATATTCAATAAAAATTTATTTAAAATTAGCTCAAGAATTACAAAATTTCAATCAAGAATTACATTATTATTTCTGTGGGGATTGCTTTGGATCTTTTTTTAATCAATAACCGTTTACATAATATTCATTCTACTGATCTATGAGCATAAGAGGCCTTTCCATCTTCTAGTATATTCTTCCATTTCTTTTTTCAATGTCTTAAAATATTTATTATATTAATCTTTTATTTTTCAGTTAGAATAATTCCAAGATATTTTATTTGTTATTGTTTTTCCAGATTCTTGAGTTGTACCATTATGTCATTTATTTATGTTCTTTCTGATTTACCAATGTAGGTGCTTTGATCTATAAATTTTCTTCTTAAGACTATATTTAATATGTCCCAGAGGCTTTGAGATATTGTGATTTCATTTGCATTTAGTTATAAGAACAGTTTTATTTCTTCCTTGATTTCTTCTTTGACCCATTCTTCTTTCAGGATTGTGTTGTTTAATCTCCGCAAATTTTGTAGTTACGAGAATTTCATTTCTTATTGATTTTTAGTTTTATCTAATTGTGCTCTGATGGAATAATTTCATTTTTTGCATTTTTTGAGGTTTGTTTTATGACCAAGTTTATGATGTATTTTAGAGAAACGTCTATAGGCTGCTGAGTAGAATGTGTATTCTTTGGTGCTTGGGTGGAATATTCTGTAGATGTCTGTTAGGTCCATTTGATATGTCATATCTTTTAATTCAGTTGTTTCTCTGTTTATTCTTGTCTAGGTTACATGACTAATGGGGAAAGTGGGGTATTAAAGTCACCAGGTATTACTTAGTGGGAGGTAATCTGTGCCTGGAAGTGCAATTATAATCTTTTATGAAAATGAGTGCACTAAAGTTTGGTGCATATATAGTCAAGATTACAATGTCTTCATGATTAAAATTTTCCTTGATCAGAATGTAGTGACCTTCTTTAGGTCTTCTGATTAATTTTAGTTTAATGTCTGTTTTGTCAGATAGTACTATAGCTTCTTGTCTCTTGGTGACATTTGCTTCAAAGCAATTTTTCTCCATTCTTTCACCCTAAAGTGGTGCCTATCCTTATGGTTAGATGAACTTCTTGTAGACAATAAAAACTTGTATTGAATTTTGTTTCTTATTCCATTCACCTAGCCTGTGTCTTTTGAGCGATGGAGTTGAGGCCACTGATAGTTAAGATATTATTGAAATATGTGATTGGTTACTTTCATTTCCCCTTTGTGTTCTTGTACTATTTTGTGTTTCTGAAATTAATCCTTTATTTGTTTTCCTCCTGTAGTTTTTTTGAATATAGTAGTGCCTTTCTTCAGTTCTTCGTATTGTTTTGAGTATTCTGTGTAAAGCTGGCTTTGTGGACATGTCTTTTTCAAGCCTATTTGCATCATGGAAGATTCTTCTTTCTCCTTCAATTATAATAGTCAGTTTTGCTGGATCAAGGTGTGTGTCTTGGCATCTATGGTCATTTATATCCTGCAGTAGGCTTTTTCGGGCATTTATAGTTTTTCCTTGAAAAATAAACTGTTATTGTTATGGGTTTGTTATATTTTTAACTTGTTTTTCTCTTGCATCTTTCAGTACCTTTTCTTTGTTTTATATATTTAGTGTTTTTACTATGATATGCCATAGGGAGTTTCTTTTATGACGTATTCTAGTTGATGTTTTGTTTGCTTATTGTTTCCACATTAGTATGTCTTTACTTTAGGGAAGTTTTCTTCTATAATCCTCTTGAAAATCTGGTCAATGAGTTTGACTTGAGACTCTTCTCCTTTCTCTATGCCTATAATTCATAGATTTAATCCATTCATGGTACCCTGCCACTCTTGCATATTCTACATGTGTGTATTCTTTTAATTTTTCCTATTCTTTGCTTGAGTGATCCAAGTCTCCAACTTTATTTTCAAATCTTTATATACTGTTTTCCATTTGACTCATTATGCTGGTGAGACTTTCATGTCACTTCAGATTGGTTTATTTGGTTTTTCCCTTCCATCTTCATTTCAGCTTGAGTTTTCTTTAATATATCTATCTCACACATTAATTCATTTTTCAAATACTGAAGTGTCCCTTTCATTCATTAAGCAATGTAATTGTATTTTATTGAGCTTTAGTCAGGGGTTTATTCCTACACTATTTGTGTTCTTGGAGGGTTTAGTGTGTTCTTTAAAAATCTTGGAATTCTTTGATCATGTTTATGATTGATCATTTAAGTTCTATGCCCTGGTTTTCTTCTCAGTATTTTGCATTATAAAGCACTTCCATGCAACTGGTGGGATTCTGTCATATTTTATCTTGGTTTTCATATTATTTAGGTATTTGCATTGTGGCCTGAGCTTATGGACTTGTTTTGTTGGATGTGCGTTTGATATGAATTTCTGGCCCTTGATGCGCTGAAATGTGATTCTTTTCTTGTTGATTCTGGTTGATTTTTTTTTATCAGTTAGCAATCAATAGCTAATTGGTCTGTGCATCAGGTTCTCAATTTGAATTCTTATTGGGAGGAGGGGATTGTTCCAGGCTGATCTGGTATGGGAAGTGACTAATCACAGCTGAAACCATGAATGTAAAGATGGTGGTGGAGTGGACTGGTTCTAGCTAGCTCACCAGGTTAGTCTAGAGCCAAGCAGTGCTTTCAAGGCCTAATCTCAAACTCTTTAGCAACACCTTCCAGGCCTAGTCTCAGAGCTGGAAGATGAGGATGGAATTGGCAGGTGTTTCACTAGATGTACGGGGTATATCAGAGCCCATGATCAGCTGGCTCTGGGCCTTGTCCCAAATAGTAAAGATGATAAGCGAGTGAACAGGTTCTAGGCAGGTAAATGGATGCCCAGGAGCTTCAGGATCCTGTTTTAATTCTGGAGCAGAAAAGTGGCTATTGATTAGACATTTCACTATCTAGGCTAGGTAAAAGGGAGCTGATGACCAGCACATTCCAGTACTAGTTCCAAATATGATGTCAAACGAGTGGGTAGTTTCTCATGAACTTACCAGGCTATTCCTGAGGTCTTCAACAATGCTTGCCAACTTTGTCAAGGAGTAGGAAGATCCCTTTTTTTTTTTTTTTAATTTTATTTATTTTCCTTTGTGTATGAGTGTACTGTCTGCATGTAGGTCTGTGCACCCGTGTCGTGCAATGCCGCGGAGGTCAGAAGAGGGTGTCAGATTTCCCTGGAACTGGAGTTCTGGAATTGGAGTTTCAGACGGTTCTCAGCCGCCATGTGGGTGCTGGGGATCGAACCCGGGTCCTCTGTAAGAGCGGTCGGCGCTCTTAACCGCTAGGCCATCTCTCCAGCCCGGAAGATCCCTTTTTTAAAAATTCTTATTTCACAAGCGCAAGAGATTGCCCAGTGGTTAAGAACACTTGCTGTCTTGCAGAGGAAGATGGTTCCATTCCCCAGCTCCCGCTTATCAGCACCCACATGGCAGCTAACAACCATCCCAACACCCTCTTCTGAGTTCCACTGGCATTGCATGACATGGGTGGACTTACATCCATGCAGGCAATACACTCATGCACATAAATTGTTTTTGTTTTTTTGTTTAAATTTGTTTAATTGTTTAAATTTGTTTCTTGAATTGTTTTTCTTCTCAACTGTTTGTTTTATAGTCTTCATTCATTCCTGTGTTCATATCATCTTTGAACATATTTATAATTGCTATTTTGAAATCATTGCCTTGTACATCAGCTTTTTTCATGAAACATTACAATAGAGGTGCTAATTTCTGGAGGAGACATATTTATATTGCCGTGGATTTCATGTTGTTTGTGTTTCTGTGATGAGACCTAGACATCTGATGTTATGTCATTGGTGGCATATCTTTGATATGGGTTTCTGATCTTGCTTCAGTGGTTGTTTGCTGTTACTCATCTTGTCCAACTGAATGGTGCTTGGTGTTCAGCCTTTGGGCTGCTCTATGTTGATGCGTTTAGAAGTAGTCTCAAGTTCAGCTAGGGATAGGTGCAACTTCTGTCCCTACTGTTCCTAGTTGGGCTCCACATGGCCCAAGAGCTACTTAATAGGTGGAGTGGCTGCCAGGGATCCAGGGGCAGGGAATGGAAAAATTGGTCTGGGGGTCGCTATCTGCGGCTCCAAGTTGGACTCCAGACATTCTCCCAGTGGCACAGTGGACAGAAAGGCTGCTAGGGGCAAGTTCCTCAAATTTATCCAGCTTATATAAATAATGAAGTAAGCATTAGAACCCAGTTAAAAACCCCAATGAAAAACATCCATACTTGGAGATCCCAGGTTAGGTTAGCCATGTGTTCAGAAAGAGAAGGAAGAAAGCTTTCTAATGACCAGTAACCTCATTTAATATAAGATTCATTTTCGTGGAGATACACTTAATTAGAATTTTGTATTTTACTTTTTCTCTTACTTGTTTAGTCAACAATAATCAGAAATACTCTGTCATTGTTGCAATGTACACAGTCTTCTATTAAGTTTATGCATAAGGCCTTAAAGCGATAAACCACAGTTCACACATGATTCCTTGAGAGAATTTTTCATATAACCTTGCTTTGAAAATATTTTATGTTGTTTTCATTCCCATGACTCATGAAAAATGTATAAAAGTTTGTCTCATAATTACATTTTAATTATTGCATTTTATCTATTTTTAATTGAAAGCTATTTAAGTAATAGTAACTTAAAACATAATTAAAATATTTTACTTATTCTTCAATAATTTTATATAATGCATTTTGATTACATTCAGAACCCCTTGCCCATTTTTATCCCCACCCTACTATGAAATGTGAAAATGTATTTTAAAAAAAGCATTCAGGAAATTTGGGTGGTGGTGATAGGTGTATTTTCTTTATTGGCAAATATATGAAGGCCTTTTCCTCCAGAGGAGCATAGTTTATTACATTTGGCTTTCATTTGATCAACCTAAAATTTATTTGTGAATATTATTTTAGAAATTAAAATGAATTTGAGCGTAATACAAATCAAGTCTTCAGGAGCATTCTCCATCTGCTGGGAATTTTGCTCCCACGGTCCTCCATCTCTATGAACAATGGAAGAAAATAGACCTCGGCATCTCTCTGGGCACTAATATATCTCACCTACAACCTAAGATGTCCAATGAGTGTGTAAACTCCAAACCCAATTAATACCATCAAAATAAAAGCCTTTGAATATTTTTTTTTTTTTTATTGTTCTTTTTGAGGAACAGGGTCTCCCTGTAGCACCAACTGTCCTGGAACAGCTCTGGCTGTCTGAACGCACTCTGTTAGACCAGGCCTGGCTCGAAACTCACAGAGATCCGCTCGTCTCACTGCCTCCCAAGTGCTAGTTAAAGGCGTGAGGCCACCACCCCAGCATTTATTTTATTTCTGTATGTGTATCAGTGGTACTGTATCGTGCCATGCAAGTTGTGGTCACCGTGTCCTGCAATTCCATGCGGAGGTCGAAGAGGGGTTGCAGATTCCCACTGGAAGTGAGAGTTCTCCTGGATTCGGGAGTTTTCAGACGGTTCTCTCTCGGCCGCTGGGATGCGGGGGAGCGAACCGCCCCGGTACCATCTGTAGAAGCTGTCATCAGCCGCTCTTAACCGCTAAGCCAGCTCTCCAGCCCAAAAAGCCTTTGAATCTTAAAAAAAAAAAGTTATACTTTTTAGGCATGAATGGTCATGAGGAGACCCTAACTCAGTCGTTCTGAAAACAAGAGAAAAAGTAAAGTACAAAATTCTAATTAAGTGTATTTCCACGAAAATGAATCACTACAAATAGTGGAGGAAATCTAAATATGACCAAAATATATTCTGAAAATGTGCAAAAATCCAATGAAAAATAATTTTCAAAATAAAAAAGAATGTCATTTATCTGTTTTTGTCATATTTTGTGACTCAATTAGGCATCTTTTATTTGTATGTACATAGATCCCTGTTTTGCTAAATTTGAGATTCTTTTTTCACATATGCAATGAGGGATTCTTTTTCCAAGGTACTTCAAGTTTTGGAACTTGAAGTTCTAACTACAGTGTAGTTTATTTGAATTCTAAAAAGAAAGTGAAGGATTTTAATATTGGCACATGTAACTGACCCTACTGAGGCAGGGTCAGTGCTACACAATGAGGGCAGACAAGAATACTCTCAAACTCAGTGGGTATTAAGGTTTTCATTTGATGATTCAGGACCCAGAACCTTGAAACCCACTTCTTTTTCCAAGTGAGTCATTGTATTAAGAGAATGTGGTCCGAGAATAATAGATACGGCCACTCATTTGATCATGACTGTAGGCTATATTTTAGTATTAAAAAGGTACATTTATTCTGACACTGTAAATATTCCATATGATTCAGCAATCCATATATATATATATATATATATGAAAGAATTTAAATTCATACTTTAAGCAGACATCTGCATAGTCATGTTCATTGCAGCACTGCTCATAGAAGGCACAGAACAGGGAATCACCTGTGTTTGCCAACTGATAAATGGTTAAAAATGTGTACATATACACAATGGAGCACTGTACCACCATAAAATCCATAGGAACCTGTCATCTGCAATAACATGGAGATGAAACTGGGGAGTACAGTGGGTACAAGAGAGAAAAAGGGTTGACTTGGGCAACAAGCTACAAAAAAATTGGGATAAAGTGACTCTGATGTGCTCAACAGCTATAGATAATAATAATAAGATACTGTAGATTTCCAAAAGCTTGAAGAAAAGGTCATGAAACTTTTCATCATATAAAAGTGGCAAGCAGTTGAGGACACAGATATGTTTAAACTTATTTAAATGGCAGGTGCTGTATATGTGTATAAAAATCACATTTACTCCAATTATATGAATAACTGCTGTTTCATATATATCAGTTAAAAGCTTGTGTGTGTCTCTGTGTATGTATACCATATATTCATATGTATATATGTATATTGATATATTATGTATCTAATACATATATAGGGAGTTTACATTGCACACACCTTTTTATGTGAAATTTCCCCATCTTTATTTTTTTATTTTATATTATTCCAAAATTTGCATAGATACACTCTACAAGTAAGTCAAAATTACAAATTCTGAAAATAAACTGTAGGTCGATTCTTAAACACATTTAGAGATTCACATTTTAACAATAAAGTTGCATGAGGGTATAAAGATCACACACCTTTCTTAAATTAATAGTAATACAGTAGTTTTTTTTTTTCCTATGAGGAACACAGGTGTTCTTACAAAAATATCTTCCTTTACTGAAATGAATTGGTTCACACAATTTATATCAAGTTACAACTTCCATTTTCAACAAAACGTCAACAAAAAAGTTTTAAAAGCCATGCTCTCCTAGCTTAATTTCGAGCCATTTTAAAGCTTTTAATGCTAACATATTCTGTAGTCTAAGGAGACAAATTCTGAGGTCAGCATGAATTCATTACTGGACAGCATAAACTAGCATGGCCCGCATGTGAGACCAGTAAGGTTGTTCATACTGAGAGGAGACAAAGATCACTGGCTGCTTTGTTCACTACCCACTGCTTCAGCAGCTACTGCTGTTCGTGACCTTTAAAATAAGTCCTTTTACAATTCTGAATCATACTATACAAAGAAAATGAGGTATATTAGAAAACCCATTTAAGCTACTATTGTTCATAAGATACTGTGCAGGATTCTAAAAAAAATCACTGGATAGAGGAAATAGGGAATACACACTAGTCCTGACCTTCACAGGTCAAAGAAGGCCATTTGCATATCTAATAGGTACACAAAGCATAAGACTACTTAAAATATATAGGTCATGTCCACACCTTTATTATAGTTTTTAATTTCATTACTTAAATTTATATTTTAAGACTTAACAGGCTCTACCATTATTTTTCTAAAAGGAATTTTTAAATTAATTATTGTAATGTAACAAGGCATTTATGTTTAGTGATGATCTCTTTCACACACATATCATGTATATGAAAAGGTTTAATAGAAGAACATCTAACTATTGCATCTTTGAAATTAAACAAATCAAAAAAAACAGTAATTACATATTAGTACTGTCTTATTGAATGCTTATCAAGGGCTAGAGAGAAGAAAAGTATACTTAGTAACAGTTTGATGATTGGAGATGATAGTGAGAAAGGACTTTAGTACAGAGATGGGGGACTAGTTTAGTCACAGTACATGATTTGATATATGCAGGTATGGTCAGGTAGAATGGGAGAAGAGTTGAAATTCTGATATACAGACATTTGTCAGTTAACCTGCATTATTTTATTTTATTAATTAATAACATTTTTATTGTATTTTTATGTGTTCCATACATAATTTTTTAGACTGTCTTAATCGTCATTATACCTGCTTCTCCTTTGGCACCTTCTTGCAGCCCCCCTCCCCTCCGAAGTTCACACTTTCTGTTATTCGTGCTAGAGTCCATTTTTCCAAATTACTGTCCCCTCTCACTCCCTAGTCCCAGCTCATCCCCTGAGCTCTAGTTAGCCTATCCAAAGTCTTTATTTATTTATTTTATTATTTTTTTAATTTTCATTTTTATTGATGCTTTGTGTATTTCATACATCATTTTCCAATTCAGTTCAGTCATATATCCCTTTCCCTTCCCTCCACCCCACCCCACCCCATCCCAGATCATAAATTNCAACCTATCTTGCTCTGATGCACCTGCCTCCCCAGCCTGAGGCTCTGAGCTTCTTGAGGTATCAAATAGGACTAGAAAGAGCAGAGTTTAAACTCAGGCAGACCATTTGAAACCCACATACCGCATAGCAGCTCTGGGACCCTGTGTTGAGCATGACGCAGAGTAGCTCTGGATGAATGGATGGGTAAATGAATTTCACTTTCATCTGACTGCTATGAGCATCATTGTGGACTTTCATAAAAGTTTATCTTGTTTCATGGCTGTCCCTAAAGTCCTTTGGTACCCTCCTGCAAACAGGCTTGTGCACATGGTATAGCTTTCAAAGTTGATTGGGCCTCAGTGCCCTTGGTGAGAGCTATCGGGGCTACCAGTTGAGCAGCCAAATCCACAGAAAACCTCACAGATACCTGCTGACTTGTACCCCCGAATATATACCTAGTGGAAGGCTTTAGAGGAAGGCTGCTGGAGGAGAGAACAACAGTCCTTTAAGCAGGCGACCCTAACCAGACGTCATGTCTCTGGCTCTCAGACATGGAGGGTAATACCATGGGCTGGGAGTTAGGCATCACAGAGCAGTCACTCAAAATGAATGTGTTCTTTTCTTCAAAGTAGATTCAACAGGATGTGGTCCTAACATTGGGGTGGCTGAAGCAGGAAGACTTTGTGAGTTGAAAACCAACCTGGCTCATACTGAGTTCCAGGCCAACCTGGACAACTGAGCGGCAGCCTATTTAAAATAACTAAAATGAACAGCAAAAAAATTTCAAAAGAATTTACAGTGATGATTGTTATTCATCAGTTATTTCCATAATTATATGTTCATAACCTTTTTTCCCTACCAGGGGGCCTAGGACACACAGTTGTTGCTTAATAAAATTTCCTTCTTAAAATTGTGTTTGCTAGCTGGGTGTGGTGGTACACGTCTTTAATCCCAGCACTCGGGAGGCAGAGGCAGGTGGATCTCTGTAAGTTCAAGGCCAGCCTGGTCTACATAGAGAGTTCCAGGTCAAGTGGGACTACAGGGAGACCCTGTCTCACAAAGACCAAAAAAAATTGTATTTGTGCATGCACATGTGGTGTTTGTGTGGAGGTCAGAAGATAACTTCAAGAAATCAGTTCTTTCTTCCCTTCACTGAGCTTCCAGCCCATCTTGTTGTAAGAGTGCTGGGATTCCTGAGGCATACAGCATTTTTATTTTTGGTCTTTTCGAGACAGGGTCTCCCTGTAGCTCCAGCTGACCTAGAACTCACTCTGTAGACCAGGCTGGGCTTGAACTCACAAAGATCCGCCTGCCTCTATCTCCTAAGTGCTAGGATTAAAGGTGTGCGCCACCACACCCAGCTGCCACTGATTCCTTTTAAGATAAAAGTACCACTATTGCACCAATATTGTGTGCTGTGTTGGTCATTAACTTAGATATTTGGTCTTAAGTCTGCTGCTGGACCATCAATTGATGTTCTCCCTTAGTGGCTTGAGCTCTCCACAGCTATGAGAGCTAGTCTTCAGGGGTGATGGCTTCCAGATCAGATTCTGCTCCATTTCTCAAGATCTGGTCTCTGAAGTATGTACTGTCTTCACCAATAAGGTCTTTCCTTCATGTTCTGGGAAACAATCAAGTGCTGTGGCAATACCCTGTGTAATTTTGGGATTCTCTTGGAATACCTTGGCCAAGGACACAAAGGAAGGTTTCTCCTGTCTGGTACTGTTTCTTGATGTGGAGTCTTCGTTTGCATATGGACTCATGTAAAGGTATTGTATGTGTAAACTGTCAATAGATTGTTAGAGTAATATGATTCTCTCAGATTTTTTTTTTACTGTGGCAAGGCATTCCTTATCTCTCTTCTCTCCCTTTACCTGCCTAGCCCTCCCTCCATTTACAGTATCCCCACTGCTCCCTTGACACTGCCAGTCTCCTATGCCCCCACTTCTCCAGGCTCTCGGGCTCCTTTTTCCCCCTTTATCTCTCCTTTTCCTTCTATGACCCTTCCTCTCCCCTCCCATTTAAATACCCTGATTTTATCCATGCCTCCCTTATTAACACCTGTCTCCTACTAACCTTCTGCCTCAAGTTCCTTCTTTTCCTTTAACTTCCTGGTTCCTTTTCATTCATTTGGTTCCTGCAGTTACATCCAGATATATACTTACTTATAAGGATTTTGTGCTAGGATCCACAAATGAGGGACAACATACATCGTTTGTTTTTCTGAGTCTGTATCACTTCACTTAGCATAACAGCTTCTAGTTCCATCCATTTACCTGCAAATTTTATGATGTCATCTTTCTTTACTGCTGTGTAGAACTCCATTGTGTAAAGGCACCATGTTTTAATTATCCACTCAACAGTTGAAGGGCACTTTGGTTGCTTCCACTTCTTCACTATTGTGAAAAGAGCAAAAATAAATATGGACGTGCATGTATCTCTGCAATAGGATGAATCCTTTGGTTATACTCCCAGGAGTGGTATGACAGGGCCAAACAGTAAGCTCATTTTTAGTCTTTTAAGAGTTCTCTATACAGCTTTCCATAGGGGTTGCAAGAGTTTGCAATTCTCCCAGCAGTGAGTGAACATTCCCCTTTCCCCACAACCTTGCCAGCATTTGGTCTCATTTGTTTTCTTGAACATAGACAGTCTTATATGAGGATAAGATGCAATCTTAAAGTGGTTCTAATTTGCATTTCATTAATTACTAATGACATTGAACACTTTATCATTAATAAATATTTTATTTATTATTTGTGATTTTGGATTTTTTATTTTATGTGTATGAATGTATTCTCTGCATTTAGGTTTGTGCACCCGTGTCATGCAATGCTGCGGAGGTCAGAAGAGAGTGTCGCATTCCCCTGGAACTGGAGTTAAAGATGGTTCTCAGTGGCCATGTGGGTGCTGTGGATCGAACCCAGGTCCTCTGCAAGAAGAGCAGTCAGCGCTCTTAACTGCTAGGCCATCTCTCCAGCCCATAATTTTGGAGTTTTGAACATGGCTAAGTAAATTAGAAATAGAAGTTAAATAAATTTGTTGTCTCACTAACAAAGTTGTGAATTTCAAACTACAGTTTCCTTTCTTTCTTTCTTTCTTTCTTTCTTTCTTTCTTTCTTTCTTTCTTTCTTTCTTTCTTTCTTTCTTTCTTTCGAGAAAATAACCATGACTGGCCTGAAGCACAGTAGTACGTAGACCAGGCTTGTCTTGCACTCACAGTATATCTGCTTGCCTCTGCTTCTCTAGCACTGCCTATTTTCTTCACTAAGTAAAAATTACTCATTTTTAATGAAAAAAATTAGTAACAAGTAAAAAATAAGAGCTGATTTGATATAATTTAGCTGATACTAGCATTTATTAGAATTACTAAATCAGACAATTCTTCACCCAAAGATTCCCATGGTGGATGGTTGGCAGGTCTGCCTTGAGGACAAGATGCAATTTTCTGTGTGTGTATGTGCACTACTGCTTCAGGGTAGTGCAGAACAAATGGTTTATATTCTGACTATTGCTGTGTTTAACTATGGGTAATATTTAATATTTTCAATATTATAAAATTTATGATATTTTTTATGACATCATAGTATTTTATAATGTCTTATTCATTTTATTCATTAATTTTTATCCTCGTAGAGAATGCTAATAGTAATATAAATTTCCCTATTAATATGTCATAAGCTTCTTTTAAAATTAATTTTAAGTTATCATACAAATTCATGGTTTGCAATATGCTTTTTCATAGACACGTGTCATTGAACATTGTTCTTATCCTGTCTCCTTCTCCACTGCTTTCTCCAGTGCCCATGGCTACCTCTTGCCATGGTCTCCTTGTTAGACATATATAGTCCCTACTTCTGATTTCTTGCTGTTTCTATTGTGTTGTTCTTTCTTTTCCTCTGTCTTTCTCCCTTAAGGTTTCATTTTCTTCAGTTTTCTTTATTAAGTTCATATCTTTCTTACACATACTACACACACACACACACACAGACACACACACACACACACAAACACACACAGAGCACATGGCGGGGGGGCACCTAGACTCCACATATGAAAATGTGTTATTTATCTTTATGAGTCTGGCTTATTTTACATAACAATGATGTCCATGTCCACCCACTTTCCTGAAAAATCATTATTTTTTAGTCTTTATGTCTGAATAAAATTTCATTGTATATATAAACATATTTTCTTTATCCAATAGTGATTGATGTGCATTGAAGCCAGTTCTATTTCTTAGCTATTGTAATGCAGAAATAAACATGAGTATGCACATATGCCTTTAGTATGTTCATTTATAGTCATTTGTACATACATCCAGAAGTAGTACAGCTGGGTCACATAGTTCTGATTTTAGGTTTGGAGTAACCTCCATACCATGTGTTTAGTGGCTGCACCGGTTTACATATCCACCAGCAACGCACAAGGATTCCTCCTTCCCAGCATTCTCAACAATGTTTGCGGTCATTTATTTACTTGATAGCCATTCTAAGTAGCTGAGAAGGGATCTCAAATAGTTTTAAGTTCCATCTACCTGATGGTTAAGGATGTTGAACATTTTTCAAATATTTCATTGGTCATTTGTATTTCTTCTGAAAACAGTATGTTCAATTTATTGCTTGAATGATTTGGAATTTTCGTATTTAAATTTTTTTTAATTTAATTTTTATTGATGGTTTGTGCATTTCGTACATCATTTTCCAATTCAGATCAGGCATATTTCCCTTTCCCTTCCGTATTTAAATTTTTATAGTGCAGTATATTTCCTATGTATTTACCCCAGTCTGATATATAATTGACAAAGATCTCCTCCCACTCTGCAGGTTTTCTGTCCTGTCATTGTGGATGATTGTTTCCTTTGCTATGAAGAAATGTATTCAATTCATGTAGTCACATGTGAAAAATTTTAGGATTATTTCCTGTGTTTTTAAAGTCCTTTTCATAAAGTCCTTGCCTACACTTACATCTGGAAATGTTTCCCCTATATTTTATTCAAAGTTCCAGGTCTTATATTAAGGTCTTTGTTTCCACTTGAATAGATTTGTTTTTTGTGTATTTTTTTTCCTTTGAAAATGAGATATTGATCAAACTTCATTATTCTACGTGTGAATATCCAGATTTTCTTACACCATTTATTGAGGAGTGTGTCTTGATTCAATGAATATTTTTGATGATCTTGTCAAAAATTAGGTGTCTATATGTGTTTATTCTTATATCCTCTAGTCTATTAAATTGTTCTATATGTCTGTTTTCCTTGCCATATCATGATTAAATAAACGTGGAAGTCAAAAGCAATGGAAAACTTTGAAACGTGAGAAATATTTGGAGACTGAATGCTAGACCGAATGCTAAACTCTTAAATGATCAATGGATCATTGAATAGACTGTAGAACACTAATGAAATAAATGATTCAAAGCAACATGAAAATATAATTTACCAGGACCTTTGTGACACAACATAAGGCAAATCTAGAATGAATGTCTATGAGTATTGCCATTGAAAACTCAGATCTCAGGTAAATAATGTATTAATATAGTTCAGTGTTTTAAGAAAACAAATACGAATAAAAATTAAAGCAGTAGAGAGCAAGAAATAAGAGAGAAAGGAATGAAATAGAGATAAAAGTAACAATATATGAAATCAGTCAAACAAATAAGATTGGCAAACCCCTCTCAAAACTAAAAAAAAACAAAGAGAAGAGCCAAAATTAATAAAATTAAAGATGAAAAAGGGAGTGTTATCACAGATTCCAATGAAATATATATCATTAAGTCATACTTCGAAAATTAAATCCCACCAAAACTAAAAATCTAAAAGTGAATAACTTTTAGACATATCTGACCTATAAAAATTAAATTTAGAATATATAAACCAACATACATAATAAGTAAAAATATTGAAGTAGTTAAAATTTATCTCCTCACAAAGAAAGTCCCAGGAATATTTGGATTCAATATCAAATTGATAACACCAATACTCCTCAAAATATTTCACAGAGAAAAGGAACACTGACAAACTCATTCCAGAAAGCCAGTATTACCTTAATACCAAAATCAGAGAGATAAATAACAGAAAAACTAGATAAATTTCCAAGATGAACCTAGTTAGAAAAATCCTCACTAAGATGCTTGCAAATGGAATTAAAGAGCACATTAAAAAAATCATAGATGAGGACGAGTTGATTTCATCCCAGTACTACAAGAATGGTTCAAAATAAAAGTTAAAAAGTCTTTTCCTATGACTCTTTCTTGTAGGTTGTTGTTAACTTTTTCTTCTATCACCTTCAGGGTTTTGGGTTTCATGTTGAGATCTTTGATCCACTTGGAGTTGATTTTTGTACAAGGTGAGAGGTAGGTGTTTAATTTTGTTCTTCTACAGACGGTGATGCAGTTTTGCCAGCGCCATTTGCTGAAGATGCTATCCTTCCTCCATTGAGGTTTTATTGTCCCTTTGTCAAATATGAGGTGGCTGAAATTTTATGAATGCAATTTTTTAGATCTTCAATTTTGTTCCATTGGTCAATGGGTCTGTTTTTGTGCCAGTACCAGGCTGTGTTTATGACTATGGCCCTGTAATATAGCATGAAGTCTGGTAGAGCAATCTCCCTTTATTGCATTTTTCACTCAGGGTTGCTTTAGTTATGGGTCTTTTGTTTTTCCATATGAGTTTAAAGTTTTTTTTCCCAAGTCTGTGAAGAAGCTCATGGGGATTTTGATTGGGAATGCATTGAATCTGTATATGAATTGGGTTAAATGGACATTTTATCATATTAATTTTTCCAATCCATGAGCATGGAAGGTCTTTCCATCTTTTGATGCCATTTTCAATCTCCTTCTTCAGGAGTTTAAAATTTTTGTTGTAGAGATATTTGGCATTTTTGGTAGGTTTGTTCCCAGGTATTTTATTATTTTTGAGGCTATTGTGAGTGGGAAGGACTTCTTATATTTCTTTTCCACTTGTTTATTGTTGGTGTAAAGAAAAGCTATTGATTTTAGGTGTAGGAAATGACTTTCTAAATCAGAATGCAGCTGCGCAGAAAATAAGGTCAACAGTCGACAAATGGGACCTCATCAAACTCAAAACCTTCTGTACACTGAAAGAAACAATCAAGGAAGTGAAGAGAAAGCCCAAAGAATGTGAGGAAATCTTCACCAGTGATTCATCTGAGAGAGTATTAACATCAAGAATATATAGACTACTCAAAAAACAAAGAAGAAAACAAATGCCCTACTCAAAAGATGGAGTAAAGAGCTGAACAGAGACTTCACCAGTGAGGAATTAAAGATGGCTGAGAAACATCTTAAAAAGTGTTCATCATCATTAATAATTAAGTAAATGCAAAATAAAACCATTCTCAGATATCATCTCACTTCAATACGACTGGCCAACATCAAGAAACAAAAGACATCAAATTCTGGAGAGGTTGTTGAAAGAGGAACACTCATCCACTTTGATGGGTATGTAAACTTGTGCAACCATTATAGAAAGCAGTGTGGAGAACCCTTAAAAGGCTCAAAATGAGCTTAGGACCTGACCCAGCCATACCAGTCCTGGGTATTTATCCACAAGACTCATCTTACTGCAAAGATATATGCACATCCATGTTTATTGTAGCTCTCTTCACAATAGCGAAGAGCTGGAACCAACCTAAATGCCCCTCAGTTGAGGAGTGTATCACAAAAATGTGGTACATCTACACAATAGTGTACTATTCAAAGGTAAAGAAAGAGGACATCATGAAATTTTCAGGTAAATGGATGGAAAAACAAGCAAGGAATGGTTTCCGTCATTTGCGCATGCTAACACCAAGTCCCCAGATGAAAGGCAAGCTGAACAAATTTATTGTTATATTTCTATTTATCTGAAAGCAACTATGTTGTTATAATGTAAATTTCGTAATGAGCTCTAGAATCAATCCACCACTTTCAGATTCTGTAATTACTGTATGTGAGTAAAAATTATGTATTCATATTTTATTTTTTTTAATTTTATTTATTTCTGTATGTGCATGAATGTATTGTCTGCATGCAAGTCTGTGCACCCATGTCGTGCAATGCCGCAGAGGTCAGAAGAGGGTGTTGGATTCCCCTGGAACTGGAATTCTCCTGGAATTAGAGTTTCAGATGGTTCTCGGCCACCATGTGGGTGCTGGGGATTGAACCCAGGTCCTCTGTAAGAGCAGTCGGCGCTCTTAATCCCGAGGCCATCTCTCCAGCCCTATATTTTAAAGTAATATAAAATTAAAGGAAGAAAATGTGAATTCCTAAACATAAAAAAAAGACTGAGAGAAAGATGCAGGGCAGTTATTGCAGAGTGCATGATCTGGGGTGGGAGGGGGGAAGGGAAAGAGGAATATGTTTAAATTGAACTGGGAAATGATATATGAAATACACAAAACATCAATAAAAGTATTATAAAATCTAAAAATTAATAAATGTAATGCAGAACATATAAATAGACTTAAGGACAAAAATCATGTGATCATCTCAATAGATACATAAAAAGCTTTTGATAAAATTCACATTCCTTTCTGATAAATCCCAGAAATTTATGATAGAAGCACATATATCAGGAGCTGGTGGCTCAGTACCTAAGAGTTCTTACTGCTCTTCTAGAGAACCTGAGTTCAGTTCTCATCACCCACCTACAGTGCCCCACAATGACCTTTAACTCAAAGGATTTTACACCTTCTTCTGGCCTACATAGACATCTTCACATATGTGACATACACATGGACACATACACATAGATACAATAATTTTTTTGTTTTATTACAATGTTTCACCAATAAAGGCTATATATCCAACATGTTTCACCAATAAACGCTATATATCCAACAGACCTATAGGCAACATTATGCTACACGGGGAAATTTTAAATCATTTCTTCTAAACTTAAGAACAAGACAAGAGTGCTCACTCTTAGCTGTCATACTCAATATAATGTTCAAAGCCTTAGTTAAAGCAAACACATAAGAGAACCAAATAAAAGTGATACAGATAAAGAAAGGATGAAGTTAAAGTCCTCTATTTACATATGACATACTCCTATACTTCAAAATCCTGAAGTCTCTACCAAAAAACCTTTGGGACCAATGAATACTTTCAGCAAATTAGAATAAAATAAGAAAACAAACCAAAGTCAGTAGCATTGTAAATGAACTTCCCAAAAAGGAAATCAGAGAAGAAAATATCATCCATAAGAGCTTTAAAATTAAATGCCTAGAACTTAAATAACTCAACAATGCAAACTTCGAAGACACTGGGGAACAAATGGAAGGCTCTGGAAGATAGAAACACCTCTCATGACTATAGATTGGCAGAATTAATGTTGTGAAAATGACTATATTACTGAATGCTCTCTGCAGATTCAACATAATCCATCAAAATTTCCATTATAGTCTTCATAAATTTCTTAAGAAAATTCATATGAATAGAATTACTCAAAGATAAAAGAAGTACCTTCCCTATGTCTGCCATTCTCCTACAATCTTAGCTTTGTTCCTTCTTTTTTAAGCATAAAAGAAATTTGTTGGAAGAATACTGTGTAATGGATCCAACAAAAGTAAGAGTGTAATATACAAGCTTTGACAGCAAGAGAAATCCCTGTTTCCACGGCAACAAAATAACTGTAGTTATTTTTAATAACTGTATGCGTTGGCCATAGCAGAACTCCATATCAACTGCATTCTGTCTCTGTATGCCTCCATTTTAGATTCTTTTTGTTATTCTTTGTAAATTTCATCCATGTATATACTACCTTCTTGTTCCACTCATCCTTCCACAGTCTTGTCTTCCCAACTCCACCAATCATTCCTCCTTTCAACAAGTCCTCTTCTCATTCTTGTTGTTATTACTGTCTTTACTTGTGCATACCCCCTCTCTAAGGCTCAGAGAACATTGCCGAAGAGTAGGCAGAATGAATATATGAGCTAGATGAGAAGGGGAAAACTGTGAAACATTGTCTCATGAGCATGACATGGCCAGGGCATTCATGAACTCAACAGCCTTGGTATGATATTGAGCCTTCAACATTCAGTCATAGATGGGGATGGCTCATCAGGCACCACACAGGGGAATGAAGTTCAGTCCACTGCCACTGTGGGAGAGGCAGTGGTTTCTCTTTAGTGATGTAGTTACTGGTGAGTTAGTCAAGCTCTAGTGAATAGCTTTACTGCCACATCCAGTTTGGATTCTCATTTCCAGAAAACTATTAAATATGTTGGTATATACTTTTAATGTTAACACTTGAGAAGCCAAGGCAAGAGGATTTCCATGAATTTGAGGCCACCCTAGACTACATAAATAAACCTGAGATACATAGCAAAAGTCAATTCAAACCTCTTCCTCCCAAGACTCGGGGTTTATTGCAAAAGCGAAAGCAGAAAGATTATAAGAACCAAAATAAGCTGTAAGTAACAAGAGACCAGCATCATTGTGGTGAAATTTTCTGGGAAGAATTTTCTCAGGGTTAGCACACAGAAATTGTGGACCAGAGGGGCCTGAGCTTCCCTTGCAAGCTGGAAGCAGGACTTGATAATGTGTAAGAGTCTACTATACAGTTCTGATATTGAAAGTGTGATGGGGTCACAGAGAGAAGCTGAGGCTTGGCACTGTGAGAGGCCATAAAAGGCCATTGGTAACAGTACAGGCTCAGTTGTAGTGTAGACCCCAGGATGGCGGGGGTCATGAAGAAAATCTGAAGCTTTGCAACAGGAGAGATTAAAAGAACCCAGTGATATAGGCGTACCCTCAGTTTCCATGGAAACTTCAGATTTTTGGAGATGCCAGGACCATGGAGTAACCTCCAAGGGCAGCAACAGATATGGAATGGAGCTGGCCTGGGCCTGGGAGAGGAGCTGTGTGTGCTGTGGATGGCAGAGTCGGAGAAGGGGAGCTGCTGAAAACCTTTTGGAGCCCACAGCACCATGAATAAATCCCACATGTTCAGCTTTGAGCTACTTTGCTAGACTTAAGTTTTGCTTAGGTGGCTGATTCTTCCCTTTGAAATATAAGAAAGTAATTGTTTTGGATTTTTTTTAGGAGCCCACAGTTAAGAGACATTTAATAGACTGTGAACTTTTAAGTGTTTGGATTATTTTTTAAGGACTTCGGGGACTCTTCAGTTTGTACTGTTTTAGGTTGTGATATTAATGTTAACATCATGTCTTGGGGAAAATTAATGGAAAGGTCATGGTTTAACAGTGATGTGTCTTGTGTGTCAAGTTGACAATGAGTCAATTGTGCTGGATAGCTTTAGTGTTAACTTGACACACCTGGTCTGAGGGAGCCTCAGTTGGGAATTCCCTCCATTGGACTGACCTGTGGCATGTTTTATTGATTGATGGGTGATGTGGGAGGGCCCAGCACACTGTAAGTGGTGCTACCTCTAGGCAGATGGTCCTGTATTGTGGAAGAAAGTAGGCTGAGCATAGGCCAGAGGAGCAAGCCAGGAAGCAACATTCTTCCAAGGCCTCTGCTTCAGCTTCTGCTTCCAGGCTCCTGCCCTGACTTAACTACCTTGGGCTCCCTTAAGTGATGAACTCTGACCAAGGAGATGTAAAATGAGTAAATGCTCTCCTCCCCAAGTTGTTATTGGTCAGAGTGTTTTATCACAGCAATTGAAAGCAATATGAGTTTACATTAGTACTTTTGTTGCTACTCAGAAAATAAAACATGAATTTAAACAACCTTTTTGCCATTTAAACACAGGAGTTCCTAAAATACTACATATCTTATCTGTACTTCACATTTCATAGACACTTGTAAACTTTTGTATAAGATCATTACTTACTATATGACTGAAAAGAAGATTAGAAGCATTTTCCATATAAAAGCAAAGATAAAGTTAAAATAATGGGAGTTTACACAATACATTGGTAAATTCAAAGGTGAGAAATCTAAACTGCTCTATGAATGACAACATGTAAAAATAATATAAAATACAAACCCACAGTAGTATGTACTATTTTTTTTTAAATATGGAGCGCTTCATGAATTTGGATGTCATCCTTGTGCAGGGGCCATGGTATGTACTATTTTCTAAGCCTTGCTTATGAATGACTTCTATGTAGTGGTTTCAAAGTGTCCTGAAAGTCTGATTCCAGAGAAGAGCCTAGGCTGGGGAAGTGACACCAAGAAATCTGAGGAGGAGCCTTGCTTTAGCTAGTCAGGAGCTTCTAATGCATAACTGTAAGTACTTTCTGTGTCTTGCTGATGTTGGGAGCATACCATGGATCAACAGGACATCCTTCTCGAGCTGACTGTCTTCTTCATGTACTTTCTGGTTATCAATCCTTAAATTAGAGCCATGGGCTGACATTTAATCTTGCGATCCCTTCTTTGTATTGAATGATGCAAGTGCCATCAGATGTAGAAGTTAGGATAATAAGCCTTTCAGGAACATTATCTATCATCCTTGCAGTTTCCACAGAGGGGGACTGAAGTTATCAACACACAAAACTTAACATTTGATCATGAGTTAATTCTTTCACTTTCAAAAATAATCTAAAGTAATAAAAAAGTAATCAAAATTAATAAAAACACAAGGTATTGAAGGCATTGAAATAACAAAACAAATTTGAGTAAACTGATAGTTGCTAAAATATTTTAACTTAAAATACCTGAAAATAGTTTCCTTGTCATTGAGTCAAAGATAACATTGTTTGTATTACTATAATAACATTTTGTAAACACCACCATATTTCATGATGGTGTAGATGAGGTTTTAAGACTTTGTTAGTACAAGTACTGCATGCATAAGACTCTTGCCTGAAACAAGAGATGGAGTAAAGAGCTGAACAGAGACTTGACAAGTGAGGAAATAAAGATGGCTGAGAAACATCTTAAAAGTGTTCAACATCACTAATAATTAAGGAAATGCAAATTAAAACCACTTTAAAATACCATCTCACTCTGATAAGACTGGCCAAGATCATGAAAACAAAAGACACCAAATGCTAGAAAAGTTGTGGGGAAAGGGGACCACTCATTCACTGCTGGTGGGAATGTAAACTAGTACAACCACTATGGAAAGCAGTGTGGAAAACCCTTAAAAGACACAAAATGAGTCTACTACCTGACCCAGTCATACTGCTCCTGGGTATAAACCCACAAAACTCATCCAACCACAAAGATACATACACATATATGTTTATTGCAATTTTCTTCACAATAGCAAAGAGCTGAAACCAACCCAAGTGACCCTCAACTAATGAGTGGATAGAGAAAATGTAGTACATATACACAATGGAGTTCTATGCAGCAGTAAAGAAAGACATCATGAACTTTGCAGGTAAATGGATGGAACTAGAAGACATTATGCTAAGTGAAGTAACACAGTCCCAGAAAAACAAACGACAAATGGTATCCCTCATCTATGGATGCTAGCACCAGATGCCTACTGGTAAGGCAAACTGAGTAATGTGCATATATATTTTTTCTTTTACCTGAAAACAACTGTACCATTATAATGTGAATACCTTAGTGTGATCTAGAATTAACCTACCACTTATTTTCAGACTTTGTAATTGTGGTATATGAGGGGAGGGTATGTATGCATACTTTAGAGTAATGTAAAATTAAAGGGGAAATGTGAATTCCTAAACATGTTTTGGAATTATTATACAGTTTACTTTCAGATGTCATTATTTTGATATACATTTGGAAAAGCATATACACATGATGATACAAATTGGAAGGAACAACAACAAAAGGACTGGGTCAAAGAATTGACTGAAATAGTAAACTTCAACCCCAAACAATAAATTTCTGCATAGAAAAACTTTCAAAAAACTGAAAAAAGAAGATGCAAGACATGTATGGCAAAATGTATGAACTCAGGTGGGGGGGGGAGCATGGAAAGAGGAATGAGTCTAAAATTGGACTGAGAAATGTTGTATGAATTGCACAAAATTTCATTAAAAATGTAAAAAATTGATCTCAGAAAATTGGTGAATGAATAAAAATGGACTCTTGCCTGTATAATGAGCAGTAATTTTTTAGTATGATTTGGTAAATAATAGATATCACATTCATTAATGGCTGTAGCACTTTCAAGAACAGATGACAGGATTTGTGCTTTGTGTGTTTTAAAAACATCAAATGCCTAGATATACTTCATAAAACTTACACTTTATAAACCACCATTCTTTTTTTATTATTTTTATTTTAGTGTACTGCCTGCATTGGTGTAAGTACACCCATACCATGCAATGCCCTCAAAGGGCATCAGATCCCATGCAACTGGAGTTATAGTTTATTGTTAGCTGCCATGTGGGCACTGAGGCTTGAACACAGACCCCCTTCAAGAGCAGCTACTGCTCTTAACCTCAGAGCCATCTCTTCAGTCTATAAATCAATTTTTTTTTACAAATGAAGGATAAGTTTCTGAATAATTGTTATATACATAAATATCAAGCAATGATTTATATTTCAATACATAAAATCTGATACTCATTATTTTTATTTCTGTTTCATTATTGCAGAATAAAAATGAACTTTAAAATGGATCTGAATATATATATATATTTTAAGCCAATATTTGACTTTAACAAACATAAAGAATTAGCTACAACCTTTGTATTCTGGGTTATAAAAGAGACATCATTTAGATCTTCAGATTTTGAATAACACAATACAGTCTTTATTGTACTAATTATAACATAGGTTATATAATTTTAATTTCAAAAGCATGTGTTACCTGTTGTTCTTTTTAATGTCTTGGGCTTGATAGTAATTTGAGGGGAGATGGTAGGCCAAATTGGGAGAAAATACAATGCTAACTCTATTACCAGTATGTATTAACATTCAAGTTTTTTCTTCTTCTGTATTTTAAATTATCACCCTGTCAAAATTAAATGTGTAATTCATAGAAAATTTAAAGGCTATTTAATATGTTTCAATATATTTAGTGCCTTTGAATTTCTGGATATATTATTATTCAACCAATATTTAAAAATGGAAAAATTAGTCTATATTTGTACTGCATTCTTTTTACTCTTGTTGTTCTCAAGCACTAAAAGCCTGTAACACAATACTTTATTTTATTTTATTGAATTTTTGTGATTTTCATATAATATAATTTAATGTTATTCATATCACATCCCCAACCACATTTCCACTTATTGCCCCATGCAAATTAATGTCATATATATTATTAATTTAATAGCTATATTAAATTAATTTAATATATATAATTATATATATATATATATAAATATAAAAGCCTATAGAGTCTAATTTGTGTACCTAAATATCCTCTAGCGTGGGTCCATCCACTGGAGTCTGGTTAAGCTAGCAGGAGTCCCATACTTGATAAAGGCTGACCCTCCCACTTCCAGCTGCCATTCGTTGCCTGTAGGAAGTTTTCTTTTCTTTTTTTTTTTTTAATTTTTTTTTATTGATGCTTTGTGCATTTCATACATCATTTTCCAATTCAGATCAGGCATTTTTCCCTTTCCCTTCCCCCCCACCCCCACCCCATCCCAGATCATGTATTCTGCCATAACTGTCTTGCATCTTTCTCTGTTTTTTTTTTTTTTTTCTTTTTTAGCTATAAGTGATAATCATGAGTATAAGCATCCTTCGTGCAAAACCAATATACAGGCTGTTGTGTCCAAACCCCCACAGCCCCACCATCCAGTGGGGGGTGACATGTTGTTTGTTCAATCAAGTTGATCAAATGAAGTTTTCTTTTTATGCCGAACAGGGACCACGCCGCCCTGCTAAGGGGAACGGCATCACAGTGCCCTATTTGCGGACAATGTGGGGAGCTGACCCCTCGGTGCAGAGGCCAGCCAGCTACTTCCCTTAGCCCAGTCTGAGTGGTACTTCCAATTTGGGCCCTTAGCATGGACCCACGAGACACGTGTTCCACTCTTGGCCGTGACTTCCCACTTGCCCAGAGACTGCTGAACCCTGGACAGGAATTTCAGGTTGATGGCTGTTGGCCTCCCTTCAGCCAGTGTCCACTTGCAACACCAGCTACCCAGCTTGGTGGTCCACAAGGAGAACCTATTCCCAACCCACTAGCCATCTGAACGAAATGCAGGCCTACCTTAGCCTTTATGCACTCAATAATTAATAAAAAAGTAACGGCTGGGAATTCTGTGATGATGTTACTATGAAATTCAAATTTATTCCTTGCTACAGCCTGCTTTTATAAACTAAATGACGTTAGTTCCCAGGACCAATCATAAGTCCCCCAACTCCATGCCACTGCACACCATTGCCCCCACACAGCATCAAACACCTAGGCCACATTGCTTTTTCCTCCGTGGGGCAGGGTCATACCCTTGGCCACGCGGTGCCCTGAGGCGTGCTAGCTGGAAGCTAGCCTGCAATTTACAAAAGTTTCTTAGGTTGGGTTGGGGTTTCTTACCTCATGTCTATGCTGGTATTTTTTCTGGCTTGAGCCTTCATGGTATTTGTGCACTCAGTCACCATTGCTGAAAGGCGTATGAGTATCTGACCAGTTGTCTGAGAAACTTTCATTCCCTGTGGCCATCCACCACCTCCTGCTCTTACAGTCATTCTGCCCCTGCTCCACAATGATCCTTGATCCTTGGGTGGTAGAAGTTTTATATAGGTTTCTTATTCAGAGATAAGCACTTTGTAGCATCTTGTTCTGTGCACATTGGCTACTTGTGGGTTTGTATATTAATCATCCTCTGCTGCATAAGGAAACATCTGGTGAAAGTTGAGTAGCACATTAATCTATGAGTATAACAATATGTCATTAAGAAGTCAGTTTAATATGATAACTATTTCATAGGGAAATAGCATTAGGCTCTCTATTCTATGTCCTTTGACCTGTGTAGTCTCAGTTTCCTAAGCTTGACATCAATGTCAGGTATGGACCTCATACTATGAAGTAGACCTTAAGTCCTATTAGAAAGTGGTTGATTGTTTTCATAATATAATATTCATGCTACTATTGCACCAGTGAGCATATCTTTTGGAGAGTTATTGCTGCAATTTACAAGATTCACATCTGGGTAAGTTAATGACTATTTCTTCTGATAGCATGGATAGTACCTTCTAGCACTATGAACACTAACTAGTAGAGACGAGGCCCTTATTTCAGCACCTGCTTGTTCATTCTATAGCTCCTGAATGTATTGTCTCCAAAAATAGTGTCATTGCTGCCCTTTTCATAATGCACAGAAATTGGAAACTACTTAGAAGTCCATGATGAATAGATAATGATAGTATACTAAATATATACTATACAATATTATCTAGCTTTTTAAAAAATGAAATCATGAAACTTATAGGTATATGATGGAACTAGAAACAATCATCCAGAGTGAAGTAACCCAGGCTCCAAAAGAAAAACATGTGTTCTGAATCATAGCTAGATGCTAGTTTTGAAATCCTGGATATTCTGTTTCAATTTGAAAATCCAGAGAGGTCAAGAAACTAATCAATTGCTATGGGACCATCAGGGAGGCTTCTTAGGAGGGGTGGTATAAGGTAATGATATAAAGGGGAATGTGGACATTAGAGTAGGAAGGGTTAAACAGGGGCTGGGAATGGGAGGGTATGGCAGAGGAGGGAGTATGGGAGATGATAACTAACAATAAAGGCCTTTAGAAGAAGCCATATGGAAATCCACCACTAGGGAAGCTTCTGAAATTACATATGTAATTTAATAATAATATATGATAAAAAGAGGTTAAAGGATTTACCTTCTAACTAGTAGGACATTACTTCTTCTAGGCATCATTGATCAATGAATAAAATGCTAATGTCAGGAATGATCTCCTTCTCTAAAAGCTGACCAATGATCTCATAGACCCCCCACAGAGTGCTGACCTTAGCTCTGCTATTGGTTACCTGACAGAACTGGATGGTAAGACCCGATTACTTCATTTTAATTCAAGAAGAACATCTGAATTTTTTAGCTTGTCATTATCATATTTTCCCACTATTATGGATACTTGAAGTTCAATTTTACCTCTTTATAAACAGTCTTATGTAAGTTAAATTAATTCCAAGTGCAACATAAACAAAGGGTAAAGAACATAGTAAGGATTAGCAATTTGCTTAGAAACTTCAGGCAGAGATGAAAATGGGAGCTCTGTCTATAGTTAGGATCTAAATATAAAGCACCGGAGTCCACTTTCTACAGGGAACATGAAGAGAAAAGAAGTTAAAAGTCATGCCTCATCCATATATTCAAGTTAGAATTTTTTTGTTCACAAGATATAAAAACATTCTGACTAGTTTAAGACAAATTGTAGGTGAGAAGAAGAAAAATAGCTTTTGAAATTAAGAAAAATAAGCAACTGATATGTAACAAAGAGACTAATATTTACAAGGATTCTCCCTCCAGAGTAATATTTTTGTTGATAATTTACTACACTGACTCGACTTAATATTTTTGTTTTGTTTTGTTTTTTGTCTTTTTGAGACAGGGACTCCCTGCAGCCCCAGCTCTCCTGGAACTCACTTTGTAGTCCAGGCTGGACTTGAACTCACAGAGATCTGCCTGCTTCTGTCTCCTGAGTGCTGGCATTAAAGGTGTGCACCACCATGTCTGGCTCAGCTTAATGTTTTTAAGAAAAACCTAGGAAGAAAGACTTAATTGAATCTATGAAAATAAGGTGCATCAATTATCAATGGCCAATTTTCAAATTCAGGAATGATGAATGGAGCAATGGAGAACAAATCCCCACTTCTGCATAGGTGACAGTTCATGCAGGAGTAACAGGCTCACACATCCAGGTCTTAATATCAATATTCACATCTGCCATGAAGAGAATTAACTACTGAAATAGAAGACTTGATTATGGCAAAAGCAATGTGTCCACTGATGAACACAGACATTTGTTCATCTACTCATTAATTTACATACATATTAATGGAACATTTATTAATAAATGGACACTATGTTATAAAATTTGGACACAAAGATAGTAGATGTAACTTTCTAATTTACAATTTTAGGTCTTAGATCCTAGAGAAAAAACAACATCTGTCGCATCTCAAGACAAATGTAGTTTCTTACTGTATATTAAATATGGGTCCTTATATTTGCAGACAAGTATACCTCTCATCACTCATTAAAGGAGCTTTTGTTTAGTGGAGACTATTACAGAGTCTGTGAGATGTCCAGCCCTAAGTGACACATCTACAATGGAACTTCTACACCTAAGTCTCACAGAACATAATGGAATGGGAGCAGAGAGAACACTAATGTATCCCTTAACGCAGCAGATGGTGATTGACACAGAAAACCACAGCTGACCAAAATGTAGAGAATAAGAGACTATAGAGTATGTGTCATTGCATAGGATTCATGCCTTAAACCTCTGCCATCCAGGGCTCAGGAACCATTGCAGAAGAGGAGGTAGAAAGAGTGTAAGAGCCTGCGTGGTGGTGCACAACTTTAATCTTTAATCCTAGCACTTGGGAGGCACAAGCAGGTGGATCTTTGTGAGTTCAAGGCCAGCCTGGTGTACAGAGTGAGTTCCAGGACAGCTGGGGCTACAGGGAGACCCTGTCTCGAAAAGACCAAAAAGAAAAACAAAACAAAAAAAAAAAGAAAGCGTGAAAGAGCCATGGTGGTAGATGACCAAAAGGAAACAGAATTTTCCGGCCAGCCGGGAACTTGTTCATGTGAACTTACAGCAATGGTGGCAACATGTACAAGACCTATGCAGGCTCAAAGCAAACAATATCCCAGCATAGGAGTAGGGAAATATGTAAGAAACCCAAACTTAGCTGAAGAAATGTTGGCCGCCGATCACTCTGAAGGAGAGTTGGTCTTCTTTATGGGAGTGATGCTAGCTAGATAGGCTGACCAGGCTCTAATGGATGAACTCACACCAAGGGACATCTGGTGACACAAATTTGACTTTATAGGCCTCAACATATATGACACAATGCATGAAATCTGGTTGGGGGTTTTTAGGGGTTGAAGATAAGGTAAGGAGTCCAAATATTGTATGAAATGTCCAAAAATTCAATAAAATATACATTTGAAAAAGTGATAAAGCAAGAATGTGTGAAACAAGTAATTGTAAACATTTTCAGTACTAAGAATAATTAAATTTAATAAACCACATTTAAGTTGAAGGAGAATAGAATATAAATTTTCTGAGGGCTGGAGAACCAGAGTTTAATCCTCCATTGAACAGAAAACTGGGTGAAATGGTGCATGCTTATAATCTCAACTCTTGGGAGGCAGATACAGGCCATGAATTGGGACTTGCCAGCTGGCCTAGTGTAACCAGCAAGTTTCTAAGGAAAATCCCTGTCTCAGATAACAAAGTGCATGCCATCTGAGGCATGGAATCCATGGTTGACCTCTGGTCTCCACATGCATCTACATTTGCAGACACACACATGTACCCTGCACACCTACAAACACTCAAATGGATATGTGTTCTTGATCGATATTTTCTTCTAGTCAATAAGAACAAGGCTCACAATCCACATTATGGAACAAACAGCTTCTGCCTCTTGTATTCCATTTCTATTTTAGTGTGTTGTGGTTTTTCCTGCCTCTCTGTTTTACTCATGTTTATTTTTAATAGAAGATCGTGAATATCAGAAGAGATTTCATTGTTCTAGTGAAGGGTCTTTTATATAAGTTACTTTTTTTCTGTTACTGTGACAAAAATACCTGATAAGAAGCATTTTAGAAGGATTTACTCTGGCTTACTGTTCAAGTGGATGCATCCCATCACGGTGGCAAAGTACAATGGCAGGAATAGGAGATTGGCTATTCCTATCACATGTACAGTTAGGAGAGAGAGAGAGAGAGAGAGAGAGAGAGAGAGAGAGAGAGAGAGAGAGAGAGAGAGCTGGAAATGAGACTAAGATATGAAGCAGGAACCATCCCAAGTGGCCCACATCCTCCCATGAAGCTCCAACTTCTAAAGGCTCCAAAATCTTTCCAAAAAGCATCAGTGACTGAGAACCAATTCATCAGACAAATGAGCCCATGGGGAAAGTTCACATTCAAAGCACAACACTTTCTGCATTTGACAGCATTTTCACCCAAAATTTCCTGGTATCTCAAATTCTCCCATTGTGATTTCACCTGTTGTACTTTGTAAGCTTCTGTCACTATGAATCCTTGACATAAGAAGCCATGTAAGAAAGATGTATTCTAGATGTATTCTAGATGTATTCTGGCTTATGGTTTCAATGGTTTTAGTCTGTGGTTAGCTGACTGCATGGCTTCTAAGTGGTGATGATACAGGGCATCATGACAAAGAGGTCTCGATGAGCAGAACTGCTTACTTTACCGTGCTAAGGAAATACAGAGAGGAAGGTAACGGGGATGAGATATCCCTTTCAAAGACATGTTACCTACAGCCTTCCTCCCCCAATAAGGCTTCACAACTCAGTAGTCTATTCAACCATTAGTTATCAATAGACAAATCCTTTTATGAATTTAGAGCCCTTATGATCCACCACCTTCTAAAAGCACATCATCTAGCAAACAAACATTTAATAAATTGGCTTTTAGGGAACATTTCTGATTCAAACCATAAAACATGCTATCTTCAAGATGAAAATAGAATAGAATGAATAATCTAGTGATAACATAATCTTCTTATTTTTTCACATTTTTTTCAGAGCTTTTGTAGAGCTAAGAAAATGTGGAATGTGAGGATTTTACAGTCCCTTCTTATATCTGGGATTGTACCCAGTTAGGGCTTGTATAGGGGATAACAGAAGTTAAAAATTAAGGCTTTTTTTCATAAGTATGGTGTTTTAATTTTTTAAAAAATTATTAGGCCTATTTCCAGCATCTTCAATGAGAAGTATGTAACATTCCAGGCTTATATGCAATCATTTAATTCCTTTAAAGAGGGATGTTCTGTATATCTGAAGTCATACAGGGACATAGCCTTATTCAATAATGACTTTATGTCTATAAGATGAAGTGTCTATACAATGGAGTTATACAATCTACTAAAAATTTAGGATTACTGGACAAAGAATAAACAGAGAGACATCTGAACTGAACACTATAATACAGCAAAAGGACCTCACAGACATCTTCTGAATAGTCCACCCATGCACCAGAGAATACACTTTCTACTCAGTAACCCACAGAACAGTCTCCAAAATTGACCACATACTTGGACACAGAAAAAAAAAACTCAATAAATACAAAAACGCTGAAATAATTTCATGCATTCTATCAGACCACAGTGCAATAAAGCTCAATATCAACACCATGATAAGCCCTGCTACCTACATGAACACATGGAGACTAAACAACACACTCCTGAATAATGAATGGATCAAGGAGGAAATAAAGAAAGAAATAAAAGCATTCCTGGAACTATGACAATGATAGTACAACACAACAAAACCTATGGGACACTTTAAAAGCAGTCCTAAGAGGGAAGTTTATAGCCCTGGGTGCCTACATTAAAAAAAACAGAAAGAGCACAAATAAATGAGCTAACCCTGCAGCTAAAAACACTTAAAAGACAACAACAAATGAAACCTAAAAGCAACAGACAGGAAGAAATAACAAAAATCAGAGCAGAAATCAATGAAATAGAAACAAAGAAAACAATACAAAAAAAATCAACAAATCCAAAAGTTGGTTCATTGAAAGAATGAACAAGATTAACAGATCTCTAGACCAGTTAACCAAAAGAAAGAAAGAGCAACTCCAAATCAATAGAATTCATGATGAAAGGGGAAATATCACAATAAACAGTGAAAAGATCCAGACAATCATATGCAGATACTTCAAAAACCTATACTCTACTAAATTTGAAAACCTAAGAGAAATGGATGAATATTTGAAATCTGGGGAATCACCAGAGCTAAACCAAGAAGAGACTGACAGCTTAAACAGACCCATAATATATGAAGAAATTGAAAATGTAATAAAAGACCTCCCAACTAAGAAAAGCCCAGGCCCAGATGGTTTCGCAGCAGAATTCTATAAAACATTTAAAGAGGACTTACAACCATTATTACTCAAACTGTTCAGCAGGATACAAGCAGAGGGCAATATTTCAAATTCCTTCTATGAAGCCAGCATCACTCTAATGCCAAAACCAGGCAAAGATACAACCAAAAAAGAGAACTATAGACCCTCCTCATTAATGAACTCAGATGCAAAAGATCTCAACAAAATACTTGCAAACCATATACAGATCCACATCAAAAAGATCATCCATTATGATCAAGTTGGATTTATACCAGAGATTCAGGGATGGTTCAAATACAAAAATCAGTAAATATCATAAAACACATAAATGGACTGAAGGACAAAAAAGACCACATTGATGCAGAAAAAGCCTTTGACAAAATCCAGCATCCCTTCATGATTAAAGTCCTAGAGGGAATTGGACTGGAAGGATCGTCCTCAACATAATCAAAGCCATATATAAGAAACACACAGCCAGAATCATCTTAAATTGAGAAAAGTGAGGATTCCCCATAAAGGAAGGAGCCCAACAAGGATGCCCCTGTCACCACTCCTCTTCAATATAGTGCTTGAAACACTAGCTAGGGCAATAAGGCAAGAAAAGGAAATTAAAGGAATACTAATTGGAAAAGAGGAAGCCAAAGTATCTCTTTTTACAAATGATATGATAGTTTACCTAAGGGATGCTAAAAACTCCACCAGAAAACTCCTAGAAATGATTAAGAGTTTCAGGAAAGTGGCAGGATACAAAATTAACCTAGAAAAATCAGTAGCCTTTCTTTACACCAACAACAAGCAACTGAAGAAGGAATACAAGGAGACTTTCCCAATCACAATAGCCTCAAAAACTATAAAATACCTAGGAACAAACCTATCCAAAGACACCAAAGATGTCTACAACAAAAATTTATAAACTCCTGAAGAAGGAGATTAAAGAAGATATCAGAAGATGGAAAGACCTCCCATGCTCATGGATTGGAAAGATTAATAGAGTAAAAATGTCTGTTCTACACAAATTAATATACTGATTCAATGAAATTCCAATTAAAATAACCAAGACATGCTTCACACACTTGGAAAAAATCTTAAATTCATATGGAACAACAAAAGACCCCAAATAGCCAAAGCAACCCTGACTGAAAAGAACAATACAGGTGGGATTTCTATACCAGACTTCAAACTATACTATAGGGCTATAGTCATAAAAACAGCCTGCTACTGGCACATAAACAGACCTGTAGAACAATGGAACAAAGCTGAAGATCCAAACTTGAGCACATACAATTTCATCCACCTCATATTTGACAAGGGAGCCAAAAAGACTCAATGGAGGAAAGAGAGCATCTTCAGCAAATGGTGTTGGCAAAACTGGATCACCACTTGTAGAAGAATAAAATTAAACCACTACCTCTCACCCTGTACAAAATCAACTCCAAATGGATCAAAGACCTCAATATGAAACTCAAAACTCTGAAAATGATAGAAGAAAAAGTTGGCAGCAACTTACATGACATAGGTGTAGGTGTAGGAAAAGACTTTCTAAATCAGACAGCAGCTGCACAGGAAATAAGGTCGACAATTGACAAGTGGGGCCTTATTAAGCTCAAAAGTTTCTGTATAGCAAAAGAAACAGAGAAGTGAAGAGAAAACCCACAGAGTGGGAGGAAACCTTCACTGCTGATACATCTGACAGAGTATTAACTTCAAGAATATATAAACTACTCACAAAACAAAGAAGAAAGAAAACAAATGACTCACTCAAAAGATGGAATAAGCTGAAAAGAGACTTCATAAGTGAGGAAGTACAGATGGCTGAGAAACAACTTAAAAAGTGTTAACATCATTAATAATTAAGGAAATGCAGGTCAAAACCACTTTAAGATATCATCTTACTCCGATAAGGCTGGCTAGGATCAAGAAAACAAATTATACCAAATGTTGGAGAGGTTATGGGGAAAGAGGAGCACTCATCCACTGCTGGTGGGAATGCAAATTTGTACAACCACTATGGAAAGCAGTGTGGAGAACCCTTAAAAGACTCAAAATGAGCATACCACCTGACCTAGCTATACCACTTCTGGGTAATTATCCACCAGACTCTTCCTACCACAGAGACACATGTACAGCCATGTTTATTGCAGCTCTCTTCGCAATAGCAAGGAGCTGGAACCAACTCAAGTGACCCTCAACTGATGAGTGGATAGAGAAAATGTGTTACATCTATACAATGGAGTTCTATGCAGTGGTAAAGAAAGATGACATCATAAAATTTTCAGGTAAATAGATGGAACTAGAAGATTTTATGCTAAATGAAGTAACACAGTCCCGGAAAAACAAAAGACAAATGACACCCCTCATCTGTGGATGCTAGTGCCAAGTACCTAGTTGTAAGGCAAACTGAGCAACATTAATGTTATAGTCCTTGTGATCTGAAAAAAACTATGCACTTATATTGTGAATCCCTAGACAGGTTCTAGAACTAACCTACCATTTATTTTCAGACTTTGGATTTTGGGTATATGATGGTGGGTATGTATGCATCTTTTAGGGTAATATAAAATTAAAATGGAAAAATGTGAATCAAGAAATATATGGAAATAACATACATTTTGTTTTCAAAAGATACAATTTTAATATAGGTACGATCTATCAGGCTGTTGTAACTTAGCCTTTCTGGGTGATTAATGACTATACTTAACGCCCATACCAATTTGGCCGAGGGACCTAATGGATAACTTTGTTCCTTTCACTCAGAAGTCAACTAAGTCTTAGGGGACTATGCATGGGGCATCTCCTGAAATGTCCTGCAAATGTAGGTCACCAGTCTTCCTGTTCAGGGAGGTCTTGGAGAACTACTAATGGGACTTCAGCCAGTGTCCAGTCTACAAATAGGAAAGTCTGTTCATGTTTCAAAAAGGGAAGCCTGGTCTAGCAAGACCTGACTTTTGTCCTTGAGTGTATGGAACTGGTAAATGAAAAGCTGAAAGGAGCCAGGGGCTTTCCCCTCACCCCCCAAAAAATGTAAACACCCCCGAGAGACTCCTGAGGACCAGGTCCTCAATCGACCTTAAGAAAACTAAAACCTTGGTTAATCTGGGCTATCTGTGTGGCCTTAGCATCCAAAAGGAAAGTAAAACCAGAAATAAATAATCAGTAAGGCCTGAGAAATTCTACTTCAGATATAAAACTTGAGATCTTAGCAAAAAGACAAAAAGAAAAAAGAGAGAACATTGTTGTTTGGCCTGTCTTCAATTCTTATTCGTAAGTGCATCTACTCCATGGCTGCCACTGCTTTTGTCATTCTTCAAAGACATGAGACACAACTTTTTAGCCCTCCAATATGGACTGAAGACTCATGTCTCTGCAAGAATCCTCCAAACCTTTAATGCCAGATGGGGACTACTGAGATACTCAGCTTGTGGACTGAGCAGCTATGGGGATTTCGGCCTCTTCTGAGTATAGACAGCCATTGTTGGACTACCCTGGCTGTATCATGGAGGCCAGTATGGAAGATCAAGACAGGATGCATGTTTACTGGACTTCATTTGGGGGACCATGGGGGGGAAAGATCCCGGTGTGGAGCACAAGGGCAAGAATGATGGTTGTTTGGGCTTGCCAAGGAGGTACCTTCAAACACTTCTTTAAGGAAAACATCACATCTTTTAGCAAAAAGAAAGAAAGAAAATCCTCCAATTCAGGTGATATGTGTATATATGTATGTATATATTTATGTATATATTATGTATATATATAACTATATATATAACTATATATATATATAAGCAATACAAGTTAGAGTGAACAACAACAAAAGAACTGGAAAAAAACTCTGCAAAGACTCAGAAAAAGATGCAAGACATGTACTGCAGGAGATCAGGTAGGTTGGGGGGCATGGAAAGGGAAGTGACTCTAAATTTGATTGAGAAATGTCGTATGATGTATGGAAAAAGTTTAATAACAATAAACGTTCTTTAGAAAGACACTGGGTTTAGTCCTCAGAACAAAACCAGCAAGAAGATGAATAAAACCCATATAATGTATGTAAATCAGTGGATTCCCAATGCCAACCATGGTACCTGATACATAGGAAATTCCTAATAAATTATGAATAATTGAATTAAGCAATCAGTGAAAAACAATTGCAAAGTAACAAGAAGAAAAATATATACTTATGGTTATAATATTGAAAAAACTTAGGGGTACATAAAATTATTCCATCTTAAAACTCTCTTTCTGATATAAAAATACTAGTCATGAGATACATAAATAACAAATAACTATATGCAATCAAAAGCATGATTTTTGCTTTTGATTTATTTTTATTTTATGTATATGAATGTTTTGCCTGATAAGTTGCACCCATGTCATCCAATGCCCATAGAGGCCAGAAGAAGGTGGAGGTTCTCTGGAACTGGACTTATGGATGGTTGTCAGCCATCTTGTGGATGCTGGGTTCTGATTCTTGGTCCTCTGAAAGAACAGCCAATGTTCTTTACCAATCAAATAAAACAGTTTTGTAAAAAAATTGTCTGGTTGTCTCTAATTTTGGATGAACATCTATGAATAAATATTATGAATAAGTATGTTACTAGAGAAATTGAGGTTCTCATTTGGTTCTTAGTCTTATTAATGAAAGATTTTAGAAATGGACTCAGAACGAACAATGTTTTTTGAGAGTCTGAGAGAAAAGGAACAAGACAGGTAATTTGTATGTCTAGGTAGTCGCCATGGGGGAGGAGAGGGAGAAGAATAAGAGAGAAATTCCTGCCTCTTGAGCTAGGGTCTGAGAAAGACAGCATGTTCAGCAATGGAGGTCAGCAAGCCACTACATGGCAGAAGGAGAGGGTGGCTTCAGAGAAAGTGAGAAAACGCAGAGTATCGGGGAAAGCACGATTACGTCTTCTTTGGAGGATATCCAAAGGAAAGAGAAATAGAAGCAAAAAGAAAATTTATGCTTTTCTGAACTAGAGCTCTGAAAAATGGCCAGGCTTCATATTGGAAACTTTATAAGTGACTACTGGGAGATAGACATTTCTGAGAAGGAAAAGTGCATTATCTAATTAAGAGAACAAGTCTTTCTACCCTCTTCTTAACATGTCTTTGAGTAAACCAGCTTTCTTCTGAAGTGGTCTAGTGGCCAAGCAAGAATAATGCTTAAGAAAGGAGACAAACAAAACAAAACAAAACAAAACAAAACAAAACAAAACAAAACAAAACAAAGCCAGGAGTAGTGGCGCACGCCTTTAATCCTAGCACTTGGGAGGCAGAAGCAGGCAGATCTTTGTGAGTTCAAGGCCAGCCCGGTCTACAGAGTGAATTCCAGAGCAAATGGGACTACAGAGCCTGTCTCAAAAAGAAAAAAAAAAAAAAAAAAAGGAGACAAAAACATATAAGGGTCTTTCTGTCATATTTTACAGAAAAAATGTAATTCATGGATTAACATACCATCCAAACATCTGTGTCTATACCAAAGTAACCTAGCATAACAATTAGTACTGTTTAAATACCTATATATCTAATTGCTTGTGCTTCATTAGTAGGATTGAAAGGTTATTCCTGGACAAACTGTCAGCCCATGAAAGAAAACAGCCAGAATTGACTAGAGACCAAAACAACAGCTCCAGAGAAAATGGACTGTTTTGCTTCTTGTCCACCTGTGCCCCTTTTCTAAGCATAGGGAACAATCTGCAGAAGAGGGGGTGTGGTAGAATGTAAGGGCTGCGATTGGGGTGAATGGTGAAACTACAGCAATATAGTCTGGACACTCATTTGATCAACTTGATTGAACATACAAGCCCCCCCCAGCTGGATGGTGGGACCCTTGGGCTGTGTGGGTTTGGGCACAGCTGCTTGCAAATTGGATTTACATGAAGGATGCTTGTATTCAAAACTTTTTACTTACTGTTAAAAAATGAAAAAAAAATAAAGAAGTAATAGAAAAAAATATGAGAGTCTAATCTTTGAGTAGGTCAGAATGTCATGTCTCCATTCAAGTCCAGAAATATATTCCATTATTTTGACTAAGGGGCACAAGATATTATTATAACATTATAATCTCTTTTTCAGTGTTACCATGAAAATGGGATATGGGGTCTAAAGTGGACCAAGAGAGAGGGATACATTTTCAATGGCTTCCAAAGTTGATATCTACTTAACAATTCTGTAGGAGGTCTGGAGAGAGTATGGCAGGACACAGGAAAAGATTAGCTGAGGAAGGGAGGAGAGTAATGCAGGAAAATTGGGTGAGTGGTTGAACAAATAACACTGAGAGTATGGAAAAGGCATAGGGAAATCTTTTTTATAGGCTTGCTTACAAGTGCACATCACACACACACACACACACACACACAGATTCTTAACGGATTTACCCCATACAATGGGGTAATGCTCTCTGCATGAGCCATAGACTATTTTAACAAAATTCATAGTGTCAAGCAAAGAACAGCATTCTGCTTCAACTTGTTAGTCAGGACATTCCAAGAGACTCCCCAAACAATATAGGCGATTGCTATTGCTCTTGTTTTCTGTCAGAACATGAAGACCCTATTGCTGAAGGTAGCATGTATGTTTGTCACAGGACCTGGAGAAATCAGGCTGATATTGACCTGGAAGCCTCCTCCCTGAGGAACAGTTTTCTTAGTGTCAGAAAGTACTATACAAGTTCCCAAGGGAGAAAAATCTTTCAATAATAAACTGTTACATATAAAGTTTGAGAACCATAACAATGAGGCTGGCGAAATATCCCCAACCGTGCAATAGCAGCACCTGTATTTTGGGATAATCACATATGTCCAATTAACTGAAATGCAACTCAACTGGAAGAAAGTCATGCTTGGTATTATAAATGTAGCCAAGAGTCCATGGTTGCAGAGGTCATGGGCCCTAGAGGAGAATCTACTACTATTGCACTAAAGTAATACACTTTCCAACTTCTTTGTAAATATTCATTCTTAAACCCGTAGTCAAGTCCAGCTCTCGCAGTTCATTGAAGAAGCTTCTTCTTGCAGCAGTCAGAAGCTATTACAGAGGGCTACAAGTGGTAAAAACACAGAGAATAAGTGACCATGCCATGTCCAGTATCAAATGGGACATTTACATCACAATCTCTACAACTAAGATTCAGAGAACAATACAGAAAAGGGAGCAGGAAAATCATAAGATCCTGAGACCCAGAAGACAGCTGCATGACAGTGTCTTCTGGATAAGAGAGAAAAATTATACCCATGAACTCTCAATAGTATGGTTGCCTGAACAAGACATGGATGGAGGAAAATTTCACATGGCCCCATTCCCAGAAGAAGAGCTACAGGGTAGTCAGTAGCTTCTGAGTTAGGAGGAATCTATTTTTTCAGAGACAAGGCTCCACTCCTAATAGGTCAGTCTTAAACAAATACAAATAAAGACAACAGTAATTGGGCTTAGTAGGCTTCTTCTTCTTCTTCTTCTTCTTCTTCTTCTTCTTCTTCTTCTTCTTCTTCTTCTTCCTCTCTCTCTCTCTCTCTCTCTGTCTCTCTCTCTCTCTCTGGGTGTGTGTGTGTGTGTGTGTGTGTGTGTGTGTGTGTGTGTGTGATCTTATTTATGGGAAGAACTGGGAGGACGGAAATAACACATACACAGTGTACTCATGCATGGATGCCTCAATTAAAAAAAAAAATCTTTTGGAGACAAGGTCTCCCTGTAGCCCCAGCTGTCCTGGAACTCACTATGTAGACCAGGCTGGCCTTGAACTCACAGATATCTACTGGCCTCTACCTTCAGAGTGCTGGGACTAAAGGCATGAACCACCATTCCCAGGCCTCAAAAGCTTTTAAATGAAAGGAAAAATAAAATAATTACACTTAACATAAAAATATTTTTAAAAATCTGACTTTTCACTTTTCACTTAGTGTTGCTTTAGCTATATGTGGTCTTTTGTTTTTCCATATGAACTTAAGGATTTTTTTCCCTAAGTCTGTAAAAAAGCTCATGGGGATTTTTATTGAGATTGCATTGAATCTGTATATTAATTTGGGTAGAATGTATAGTTTTACTATATTAATTTTTCCAATCCATGAGCATGGGAGGTCTTTCCATCTTTTAATGTCATTTTCAATCTCCTTCTTCAGGGTTTTAAAATTTTTTGTTATAAAGTGCAATACTGGGGGGATTACATTACCAGACTTCAAGCTATATTGCAGGGCTATAGTCATAAAGACAGCCTTGTACTGGAAAAAAAAAAAAACCCAAAAAAACAGAACCATTGACCAATGGAACAAAATTGAAGATCCAAACTTGAGCTCATATAATTTCAGCCACCTCATATTTGACAAAGGGGCCAAAAAAGCTCAATGGAAAAAAGATAGCATCTTCAGCAAATGGTGTTGGCAAAACTGGATCACCATATGTAGAAGAATAAAATTAAACCCCTACCTCTCACCCTGTACAAAAATAAACTCCAAGTGGATCAAAGATCTCAGCTTGAAACCTGAAACCCTGAAGGTGATAGAAGAAAAAGTCAGCAGCAACCTACAAGACATAGGCATAGGAAAAGACTTTCTAAATCAAACAGCAGCTGCACAGGAAATAAGGACAACAGCTGATAAGTGGGACCTCATGAAACTCTAAAGCTTTTGCAGAGCTAAAGAAACAATCAAGGAAGTGAAGAGAAAACCCAAAGAGTGGGAGGAAACCTTCACTGCTGATACATCTGACAGAACATTAACATCCAGAATATATAAACTACTTAAAAAACAAAGAAGTAAGAAAACAAATGACCTACTCAAAAGATGGAGTAAAGAGATGAACAGAGACTTCACCAGTAAGGAAGTAAAGATGGCTGAGAAACATCTTAAAAAGTGTTCAACATCATTAATAATTAAGGAAATGCAAATTAAAACCACACTAAGGTGTCATCTCACTCCAATAAGACTAGGCAAGATCAAGACAACAAAAGACACCAAATGGTGGAGAGGTTGTGGGTAAAGGGGAACACTCATCCACTGCTGGTGGGAATGGAAACTGGTACAATCACTGTGGAAAATAGTGTGGAGAACCCTTAGAAGATTCAAAATGAGCCTACCACCTGACCCAGCCCTACCACTCCTGGGTATATACCCACAAGACATATCCTACCACAAAGATACATGCACAGCTATGTTTATTGCAGCTCTCTTCATAATAAAGCAAAGACCTGGACCCAACCCAAATGCCCCTCAACTGATGACTGGATAACAAAAATGTAGTACATCTACACAATGGAATACTATTCAGCAGTAAAGAAAGATGACATCGTGAGCTTTGCTGGTAAATGAATGGAACTCAAAGCCATTATGCTAAGTGAAATATCACAGTCCCAGAAAAAAAATGCAAATGGTTTTCTTCATTTGTGGATGCTAACATCAAATCCCAAATCCCCAGTTGGCAGGCAAACTGAGCAACTTAATTATTAGATTTCATTTTATCTGAAAGCAACTGTGCTATTCTAATTTGAATCTCTTAATGGGCTCTAGAATTGTCCTACCACTTGTATTCACACATTGTAATTACCATTTATGAATGGAAGATATGTATTCATATTCTATTCATATTCTTTTTACCTGCATGCAACTTTACTGTTAAAACATGAATCTTTAGGGGCTGTAGAGATGGCCTAGCGGTTAAGAGCACCAACTGCTCTTGCAGAGGACCGGGTTCAATCCCCAGCATCCACGTGACGGCTGAAAACTGTCTTTAACTCCAGTTCCAGGCGAACATGATGCCCTCTTCTGACCTCCGTGGCATTGCATGACATGGGTGCACAAACCTACAAGCAGACAGTACATTCATACACATCCAAAAATAAATAAAAATTAAAAAAATATGAATCTTTAAATGTGTTTAGGAATTAACTTATAGTTTATTTTCAGAATTTGTAATTTTGATATATGTGTGGAGTGTATATATGCACATTTTGTAATAATATAAAATTAAACAGAAAAAAAGACAGAGAAAAACATAATAAAAATAACTGACCAAAACAGTAAACTTGTGCATTGAAAAGTTCAAGGCCAGCCTGGTCTCCAGAGCGAGTTCCAGGACAGCTGGGGCTACAGGGAGACCCTGTCTTGAAAAGACCAAAAAAAAAAAAAAAAATACTGAAAAAGATGCAAGACAGGACTTAACATGTATGATAGTCCATGAGCTCTGGTGGGGGGCGAGGGGATGTAAGGGGTGGGCATGGATGGGGGAATGAGTCTAGAAATGTTGTATGAAATGCACTCAATAAAAATTAACTTAAAATATTTTTTAAAATTCTGAAAACAAATAAAGTGAAAGTCTGACTGAAAGCAGTGTTATCAGAATTCAAACCATAGATGATTGTACAAATGAAAAATGTGCCAGAGATTTTAACCAAGTACTTATGACCCCAAGTGACTAATATACAATGTCTTGCAAGAAAACAAAAGAGAAAATTCTGTTGTTGAAAGGTGGTCAAAGCATATGGTTTGAATTTTGGCAAATTGTTCTGAAACTGCATAGAGACGTAGAGGCCATGCAGATGCTCAGGAGTAAATAAATATATGGTTCAAAAAATCAGAGATACGGGCATGAGCTAATGTCGATAGAGTTAAAGATATTTAGCATACTATTATGGTTATTGTGATTATGGAACCATTTGAGTCTATCTGAATCCAAAGCCTGTTTAGAATCTATTTAGAATCTCCAAGAAAACATTGACACTTGCTAGATGTGCCCTACTATGCATTTCTTCTCATTTTTTTCTTCTGATTCATCTTATTATCCAAATCTTCCTCTATCTACTGTACATACACACACATATGTACACACACACACATATACACACACACACACACACACACACACATATATATATATATATATATATATGGAGAGAGACAGACAACAAAAGAGAGAGACAGAGACAGAGAGACATCGATGGCAGAGAGGAGAGCTAGAGATTGACAGGAGAAAGGTAAACATGAATTAGTCCCGATATGGTATATCATTAGAAAATAGAAGCATCATTAAGTAAATGAATAAGTATCAAAATGAGGGAGATTTAGGGTGCCTACTTAGCTATCACCTTGGAATATGTTACTCGCTCAGTGTAAGATTCTCATCTGAACAATGCAATTGCCCAGCCTCACAGATGAGTGTTGCTGTGTTAAATATAGTGCTTGGCCATAGCTGACTAGCTAATTAATAATCGAGATATAAAGGCTGTCTTGTATTTTAGCAGCAAACTAGAGGTGATTAAATTAAAGGTTTTAGATAATTGGGTATCATTCTGAATTTGTTGTGTTGCAAATTTCAGGTATTTAAGATATTTTATATGTTGTCATCTTTGCTAAAATTCATTGTAGCAAAGTAAGCTTTAGTTATATATTTCCCTTTGCAGGATTTCTAAATAGTACGTATTATTGATTTGGCAGTTAGACTCTCAAAGATCAGTTGCATGGGCCAGAGTTGAAGCATATCCACTGTACTTGGCAAAAGTAATATCTTGTTTGTACAGATATTTAAAATACATAGTCTTTATAGATCTCCTACCCATTCAGTGAAACCACAAGATTAGTTATTTTCTCTAAGGTATATATAAAGACTTTTTGGCTCATGTGGTTGTTAGATTTACCCACCAAACAAAGGAAAACTCAAAGCCAAGGACAGTTGTCTACTATTCTTTCCTGTATCCTTAACATTTATCTCTGACTAGTACCTTTCATAGACGTTCAGTGGGGATTAAAGAAAGCAGATAATGTGTTTAGAAATAATCGAGCGTTAATTGCAGATATTAGCAGCCAGTGATTAATGATTTAAATGGAAAAACCTCAGGATTCAGGGTATTCTGGTATATACTTTATCTTCTTTTATATTTCTATTGAATTTTTATGACTTTTATACAATGTAATTTGATGGTATTTAGATCCCCTCTCCTACCATCACCTCCCCTTATTGCCCCTGCCTAATGTGAGATATATATATATATATATATATATATATTTACAGTGGATCCTGGTTAACCTACTATGGGTCTCATGCTGGTAAGAAACTGTTTCAGCCCCTCCCAAAAGCCATCTGTTGCCACAATTTCCTTAGGTGGACTTGGAGCTTCTTATCTACTTCCTCATGTCTATGGTGCTATATTTTAAAGTGTACCTAAAATGTCTTTCTTGTTTTCTGTACAAGATTAATTTATGAAAGTTATTAGCTTTCTCCCATGGCCTGAGGACTGTTTAGCCCCAGGTTCCTAGGCCTTATATCATTGTCAGATATGGGATCTTTCTTATGAAGCAGAACCTAAATCCAATAAGGAAATAGTTGGATGCTCCTATAATGTTCATACCACATTGCACCAATAAGCATATCTTGCTGAGTCAGTTGTTGTAGGTACCAGAATTTACAGTTAGGTAAGGGTCATGGTAAAGTTTTCTGTTTGGGTAGCTTGTATAATACCTTCCAGTATATGAAAGCCAAGATGAGGCTCTGGAGAGTCAGCATTAGGTTGATGTTTCTTTGTTTGTGCTATAGTTCATACATGTAGTGTCTTCATCAATAGGGTCTTCCTATGAAATTCTCATGGGTAACCAAGAACAGGGACAGTGGTCAGTATGGTTTAAGAGTCTATGAAAACCCCTGACAGTAGGCTTTTATTTGTAAGCTTATGGAGCCTAGTAGGGGGAATTCCCCCCCCCCCCCGTTATAAAGTAACTAATACAAGGATTCTGCAAACTAGGTATAGTATAAACTGACTTCTAATGTCTTATTGTTATACCCATAATAAGTCCATTTCTCAACTCTCACCAGAGAAGTATCAGAAGATGGTGATTAATACAGAGAAACAAAACTTACAAAGAATGAGAACCTGCAGACTACTTATCCCCAAACAGTACATCTACATCAAATTTCTGCCTCCAAAGGCTCAGGGATCATTGCAAAAGAGGGAGGCAGAAAGATTGTAAGATTCAGAGGAGGTGAATGATCACAAGAAAACAGTTTCCAGACAGCTGTTCAATCGCTCATATGAACTCACAGCAATAGCTATAGCATGGACAAATCTCACATAAATTCAAGCCAGAAAAAAATCCCACCAGAGACATAGGGAAGTGGGTAAGAAACCCCAACCCTGCCCAAGGAACTGTTGGTAACTGATGGTTGCTGAAAGAGGGAGATTCAGTTTCATTTAGGGTTGAGAGCTTAGTAGCTTGACCAAGTGCCAGTAGAACAACATACATGGAATGGCATTTGGGGGCCCAAGGCCTATAATATACATATATGTATATGTATTTTAGAGTGCAGATTTTAGTGGGGAGCTAGTCAAGGTAGTGCAGACATGGGAGGAGATCAAATTTGATAAAAATATGTTGTATGCAATTGACAAAAATGCAGTTAAAATAATTTTTAAAGAAAAAAACAGAAAGTTATTAGCTTACTAAAGTTGAGTATTAAGTAGCCCAAAAGCAAACATAAAATGAAAGTCTCAAGTCCTCCTCACTGAAAATAAATTAAATTTTAATCACAAACACTTTCCTCCTTCCCTTGTACCTCTTAGAAAAAAATGTTTCCTCTATCATTCATGACTAATAACATCCCTTGTTGCCTGGATTCAATCAACTTGCCACTACTCAGATAACTTATTATTTTCACATATGCTTCTAAATCCACCCATTATTGAAGCAAATGAATGAGTTAAACAAATAATCACAGATAGAAATAAAGTACTGCGGGCTGGAGAGAGGGCCTAGCGGTTAAGAGCGCCGACCGCTCTTACAGAGGACCCGGGTTCGATCCCCAGCATCCACATGGCGGCCGAGAACCGTCTGAAACTCCAATTCCAGGAGAACTCCAGTTCCAGGGGAATCCAACGCCCGCTTCTGACCTCCGCGGCATTGCGCGACACGGGTGCACAGACTTGCATGCAGACAGTACATTCATACACATACAGAAATAAATAAAATTAATAAAAAAAAGAAAGAAATAAAGTACTGCATTGTCTGTCTCTTAATCTTTCCATTATTTGAATTTCTTTCATAATTTTGGCATATCTGTAAAAAGCATCCTGACCGTACCACCTCACCCTCTCATTTTCTAGACCACAGACTGCCCTGTTCTATTTCTGCATAGTCAATGAATAAACAAATAACTTCCAACTCTGATAAATCATTCATAATTTTAATAATTATCTCTCTGGATTCTTCTTATCTGATTCTGAAGTAACTTTAGAATGTCTCTATTCCTCTTAAAACAGGGGTCTCTCATTGATCCCTGACTATTGTCTATTGTAATTCTGATTGTGCTTCTTGGATGGCTTCCCTCTCAATATGGTTCTTTACTCTTTTGGTACCCTCCAGGACCCATTACTGTCTTCTTATGCTTCCATCCACCTTAATGAACTTGCACCCATCTCCATGTTGATCACTCCCACAACTCTCCTTTCTTCCCACACCACCTTGGTACAAGGGTTCTTATTCTCTTTTATGGATTTGCATGTAACTCTGGACTCTCAAATTCAACATCATCAAAGCTAGTCTCTGTGTCTTTTGTTTTCATTCTATTTATTTTTGATTTAATTATTTTTATTTATTTTTTTTATTGATGCTTTGTGTATTTCATACATCATTTTCCAATTCAGTTCAGGCATATATCCCCTTCCCTTCCCCCCGCCCCACCCCTATCCATCCCAGATCATGCATTCTGCCATAAGTTTTCTGCATCTTTCTCTGTGTTTTTGTTTTGTTTTGTTTTCATTTTTTCACAATAAGTGATAATTTGTGAGTACAAGCATCCTTCATGTAAAACCAATTTGCAAGCATTTGTGCCCAAACCCACACAGCTCATGGGTCCCACCATCCAGCAGGGGGGGCTTGTATGTTCAATCAAGTTGATCAAATGAGTGTCCAGTCTATATTGTTATAGTTTCCCCATTAACCCCAATCACAGCCCTTACATTCTACCATGCCCCCTCTTCCGCAGATTGTTCCCTAGGCTTAGAAAAGGGGCACAGGTGGATGAGAAGCAAAACAGTCTACTTTCTCTGGAGCTGATGTCTTGGACTCTAGTCAATTCTGGCTGTTTTCTTTCATGGGCTGCCAGCTTGTCCAGGCATAACCTTTCGATCCTACTAATGAAGCACATGCAATTAGATATATAGGTATTTAAACAGTATAATATATAGCCTTTTGATAATTATTTTTATACTATGTGCATGAATTTTTGCCTGCACAACATGTATACCTTGTGTCTGCAAAGGCCAGAGAGTATCAGATCCCATAGAACTGAAGTAACAAGTAGTCGTTAGCTACCATGTGGTTACTAGGAACAGGACATGAATTATCAGAAAGAGCAGAAAATGATCAACTTCTGAGCCATCTTTCCGGACCTCTGTTTTCTGTTTTCCATTTTCTATATTTCATGATAGCATCTTCCATTCAATTTTCCAATGCCTATTCTGGGAAATTATTTATCTCTATCTAGTTTTTGTCCCTATCCCCTAAGCCAATAACGCTGAATTTATTCCTGCTCCAGATCCAGCTGCCATGCCTCCCACCACAATGGACTCTAATTCCCTGGAACCGTCAATCGTAAACTCAAATAAACTCTTCGTTTTATAAGTTCCTTGGTCATGGTGCTTTATCACAGCAATAGAAGTGACTAATACACTGTCATATATGTTAAGACTTACTGAGCCACAATTGTATCCCTAATGTCCCTCTGTATGAGTCCATCCACTGAAACCTGGCCAGCCTATCTACTATCATTCCCTTACAGAAAGCCAAGGCACTCTCTCCCAGTATTTATGAGTTGTCAATCATTCCTCAACTAAGGTTAAGATTTCTTTTTTTTTTAATTGATGCCTTGTGTATTTCATACGTCATTTTCCAATTCAGTTCAGGCATATTTCCCTTTCCCTTCCTCCCACCCCACCCCTCCCCATCCCAGCATGCATTCTGCCATAACTGTCCTGCATCTTTCTATCAGTTTTTTTTTCATTTTTTAACAATAAGTGATAATTTATGTGTACAAACATCCTTCATGTAAAACCAATTTGCAAGCAGTTGTGCCCAAACCCACACAGCCCGTGGGTCCCACCATCCAGCAGGAGGGGCTTGTATGTTCAATCAAGTTGATCAAATGAGTATCCAGACTATATTGCTGTAGTTGCACCATTCACCCCAATCACAGCCCTTACATTCTACCACACACCCTCTTCTGCAGATTGTTCCCTAGGCTTAGAAAAGGGGCACAGGTCGATGAGAAACAAAACAGTCTACTTTCTCTGGAGCTGTTGTCTTGTACTCTGGTCAATTCTGTCTGTTTCTTTTCATGGGCTGACAGTTTGCCCACGAATAACCTTTCGATCCTACTAATGAAGCACAAGCAATTAGATATATAGGTATTTAAACAGTACTAATTGTTATGGTAGGTTACTTTGGTATAGACACATATGTTTGGATTTCTTACCTTGATGTTCTTTCTGTCTGCAGTTGTGCTATCTTCCCTGAGTCTTAGGTGTAGAGGTTGCATGGTAGATGTGTCACTTAGGGTTAGGCATATCTTAGACACTTATTCTCTGTGTTTGACTAGTTATGGAACTCTGTCTCCTTCTTTTGAAAAAAGAAGTTTTTTTACTGACATATATTGATGTACACTTCTCTAGGGATACATATTTAGAATTCAGTAAAAAATTACTTTGTTCTAGGGATATGAGAAAAGTAGGGTTTTTTTAATAGGATTTGTGACCTCTCCAGACATGTGTATTTGGCTATGTTTACAATACAACACATGAGCTTGCTCCCAGCAGTCCTTAAGCCCATTTATGTAGCTGTTGATTACCCCCATAATAAAAGTTGCCAGTACTGCAACAATAGAGATAGTTTGCTCGGCCAGTAGTTATTGTGCTTCATAGGATTTACAGTGTGGTAGGACTAATGATTGCTTTTTTTCTCTCAGTAGCTTGTATAGTATCCTCTGAAACTTTGAGCGTTAATCTTCATAGAGGGGGTCTCCAGATCAGCTCCATGTCAATTGCTCCAAGTCCTATGTCCAAAGCATGTCTTAGTATCAGCAAAATTGTCTTTCCTTAAAACTCTGGGAGGCAAACAAAGGCTATGATAATAGCCTGAGTTATTCTGGGAGTCTCTTGGACTATCCTGATCAACAATTTGAAAGGATATTTCCTTTGTCTGTCATTGTGTTTTTTTGTTATATAGCAAATGCACTTGTGCATTTTTGTATATGTATTTTTCAGTAGGCCTTTCATATATTTTCTCTGTTTTTTTTTACACACCACCACCGCATTATCTCTATTTTCTCTCCTCTTGTATAATCCTCTCTACTCCCTACCCAGTTAAAGTAATCTTTCTTTTCCCCATTTTCCCCCTTTAGAAACACCTATCTACTACTTTGTCCATTTCTCAAGCTCTTTATTCCTCCTCACCCTGATGGTTCCGTTCTGTTTTCCTGGATCCTGTGGCTATATCAGGATATATACTCACATCTACCAGTGAGAAAGAAAATATGTCACTTTGTTTTCTAAGTCCATATTACTTTACTTAAAATAGATTATAGCTCTGGGGCTGGAGAGATGGCCTAGCGGTTAAGAGCACCTACTGCTCTTGCAGAGGACCCGGATTCAATCCCCAGCACCCACATGGCGGCTGAGAACTGTCTTTAACTCCAGTTCCAGGGGAATCCGACACCCTTTTCTGACCTCTATGGCATTATATAACACGGGTGCACAAACATACATGCAGACAGTACATTCATACATATACAAGAATAAATAAAAAAGTAGATTCTAGTTCTATCCATTTACCTGGAAATTTCATTTTTCTTTGTTGCTGAGTGGAAATCAGTTGTGTAAGTACTTAGTATTTTCATTATCCATTCATTATTTGATGGACATTTTAGTTGTTTCCATTTCTTACCTATTGTGAAAATCACAGCAATGAACATGGCTGTCCACGTGTCTCTGCAGTAGGATGGTTCCTTTGGGTATGAGTCGAAAGGGATATTACCAGATCATATGGTGGATTTATTTTTAGTTTTTAAAGAAATCTCCACACAAATTTCTATAATAGTTTTACCAGTTTGCAGTCCCACTAAGCTAAGCAGTCAATGAAGTTTCATCTTTCCCTGAATCCATGCAAGCTTTTGGTGTCATTTGTTCTCTTGATCTTAGTCATTCTGACTGAGGTAAGATGAAACCTTCAAATTGTTTTTGTTTGAATTTCCCTAATTATTAAAGATGTTAAACATTTTAGAGGTGTTTCCTAGCCCTCTTTATTTCTTCTTTGGGGAGCCCTCTGTTCATTTCCGCAACCCACTTTTAATAGGGTCATTTGAAGTCTTGATTCTTCACTTTTGGGGATATTTGCATGTTCTGAATAATAACACACTGTCAGGTATATAGCTCGTGAAGATTTTCTCCTGTCAGCTTCCTCTTCACTTAATTGGATGTTTCCTTTCCTGTACAGAGTCATTTTCATGTAATGATAACCCATTCGTAATTGGTGACCTTAATTCCAGAGCAATTAATTTTCAATCTAGAAAGCCCTTTCCTGGGGGCTGGAGAGATGGCCTAGCGGTTAAGAGCGCCTACCGCTCTTACAGAGGACCCGGGTTCGATCCCCAGCACCCACATGGTGGCTGAGAACCGTCTGAAACTCCAATTCCAGGAGAACTCCAGTTCCAGGGGAATCCCACACCCTCTTCTGACCTCCGCAGCATTGCACGACACGGGTGCACAGACCTACATGCAGACAGTACATTCATACACATACAGAAATAAATTAAAAAAATAAATAAATAGAAAGCTCTTTCCTATATCTATATCTTATAGGGTATTGCCTGTGTTTGCTTATAACAATTTCAGCATTTCGAGTTTTACTTTGAAGTCTGTGATCCATGTTTAGTTGATTTTTGTGATAGATATGGGTCTAAATTTAATCTCATGAACTTGGAGATCCAGTTTTTCCAGCGCCATTTGTTGAAGTTGCTGCCATTCATCTAGCGTGTTTGAAGCAACTATGTCAAATACCAGGTGGATGAGATTACATACATTCAGGTTAGGGTTTTCTTTATTTGTTCCATTAATCAGTCTGTCTGTTTCTATGCCAATACCATGATGATTTTATGACTACAGCTCGGTAATGTAGTTTGAGATATGGATATGGTATGGTAATCCAACCAGGATTGCTCTTTATGTTCAGGATCACATTTTATATCCTGGATCTTTTGTGATTTTGTATAATGTTAGCATTTTCCCCCTATTTTTGTAAAGAAAGTCATAAGGTTTTGATTAAAATTGCAGTGATTTTTATAAATTTCTTTTTTTGGGGGGTCTTTTTAGACAGGGTCTCCCTTGAACTCACAGAGATCTGCCAGCCTCTGCCTCCCTAGTGCTAGGATTAAAGGCACAAGGCTTGCTCTTTTTTTTAAATGACCATTTTCACAACATCAACTGCAACAAATCTGGTCATTTTCACTGTATTGGTTCTACCAATCCATGCACATATGAAGCTTTTTAACCTCTTTGTGTCTTTCTAAATGTCTTTCATCAAGGGTTTAAAGGTTTCATTGATTAGGTCTTAATGCCTTTGGTTACATTTATCCCTTCGTAATTTTTGTGGTTATTATGAGTGGAAATAATTTCCTGAACTCTTTCTCTGATTGTGTATTATTTGTAAATAGAAAAGTTACTGATTTTTGATTTTGAAGATTGATTTTGTAACCTTCCACTTTGTTGAAGGAGTTGAACATCTCTACAAGTTTCCTGGTCGGGAATTTCTTATGTATAATATCATATGCAAATAAGGATAATTTGACTTCTTTTCCCAATAGTACCCAATTAATTTAATTCTCTACTTTTATTACCCTAGCTAGAATTCCAAGGAGTGTACAGAAAAGGAGTGTGGATAGAGTATTTTCTGGTTCCTGATTTTATTACTTGCATTTTATTGAAATTTTCCAACTTGCATGCAATATAGTGTGATGGCATTTGGATCTGCTCCCCTGTTCCCACCTCACCCTGCTGTCCCCCAGTAATGAACTCTTGTGTGTGTGTGTGTGTGTGTGTAGTAGGTTCCTGATTTTAATAGGAGTGCTTTCAATTTTTCTCCATTTAGTTTGATTTTGTCTATGAGTTTATGGTATATAGCCTCAATTATATTGAGTTATGTTCCCTACAGTTTACTTCCTACTAAGACTTTTATCCTGGATGGATAATGGATTTTGTCAAAGGCCTTTTTTTTTTTTCTTTCTTTCCCTTTCTTTCTTTCTTTCTTTCTTTCTTTCTTTCTTTCTTTCTTTCTTTCTTTCTTTCTTTCTTTCTTTCTTTCTTTCTTCCTTTCTTTGATCTTTTTGAGACAGGGTCTCTCTGTAGCCCCAGCTGTCCTAGAACACACTCTGTAGACCAGGGTGGCCTTGAACTCACAAAGATCCACCTCCCTGTGCCTCCCAAGTGCTAAGTTTAAAGGCGTGCACCACCACGCCCGGCTAAGACCTTTTCTGTGTCTATTAAGATAATCATGTGATTCTTGTCTTTAAGTCCATTTATATGATTTTTTGAATTTATTGATATGTATATTGAACCATCCCTTCATTTTTGGGAAAAAAATTGTATTTGATCATGGTGGATGATCTTTCTGATATGTGTCTGTACATGGTTTGAGAAATACATATATTTCTTTGAGAATTTTTACATTTCTGTTCATTAGGGATATGGGCCTATAGTTTTCTTTCTTTTTTTTTTTTTTTTTTTTT